>JAVLUZ010000160.1:2919119-3046619 GCA_036768485.1 Mermis nigrescens
GAAGAATGAATTGCGAATTGAGTCACAAATATGAAAGTTAAGCTTGATTATGTTTCAAGAGTAAATATGAAGTAATAAAATAGTGTCATTCATTGCAAAAAATTTTTCAAAAGCGCAATTAATTCTCTTCATTAACATTGATTGATTTCATTATAAGACTTTTCATCTATATCAGCAGCTAATATGTATTGATCATCCATCATCAGATTTACTATCCTGAATATATAAAAATATAATGTATTATTAGGAATAAAGCCTGGAATTTTTGAGAATTATGAAAACAATTAATTTATAAATTCCTAATTTTCATGGCGATACTTAAATTTGTAGAAGTAAGGTAGACATAAAAGCAAATAGAGATTCCTTCCCGTTATTAGATGCAGAAATTTAAGAACAGAGCAGTGTTTTTTTGTACTCGGCAAAGATTTTTCCTCATGTACAAAGATTTTTGGGAAGACAAAAACTGTAAAAAGGTGTAAAATTCCCAAAAATTTTCGGTATGAGTAATTTTTTGTCCTATATATCTTTATAATGTCAGAAATTACATTTTGAAATAAAGATGTCCAATTTTTCGGCGCTTCGCGCCGTTTTGAGACAATTTTTAGTAATTTTTGGCGTCAGAAACCCAGAAATTAGCTAAAATACACTACCAAAGGTCGAAAACCCTGTTTTACCACACTAAAATCGCTACTGTACTATTACTATAATATACATACCTACACAAAAATTTGATTGTACAAAATGTTTAAGGACTTTTAGGGACCATCTTTTTACATGTACAGACGGAACTTGTTAAAAAAACACTGTTACACAGTAGACACACGACATACATAAGTACAAAGATGGCGTTGAAATTTCGAGTAAACAAAGACATGCCTTCAAATGTGAGACATGTATGTAGGAATAAAGGTGTGGCTTTTTCCTTAAGTGTCTGGTCATTTTCGCGATCGCTAGTGATTCATTCATAGTCGAACTTTTCTAAGAATGGAAACAGATGCGGAGCGGGTACAATGCTTAGATGAGTCAGCTTTTGTTATTAATACATGGTTGCTTGCTGTTTATATAGTCAATGTTACTGTGTTTAGCATATTTTTAACAAGAATTAAGGTGACTAGAAGATAAATTGAGCTAAATGGCGTTGTCTGAGGATAGTTATATTGCACATTATCTAAATTTTAATGCGAATAAAGCTTCGACCTTCGGCCTTTTTTCCTTCCGAAGCAAAGAAAACACCCTAGCTTCGGCCGAAGCCGAAGCTTCGGTCGTTCCCTGGATACTAGCAATGAAAAATGCTCGGATGGAACAAAAAGGACAAATATACTTGGAATAGTGGATGATTAAGACATACATAAAAGGAGAGGACTAGGAAAAAGTCACCTATGCGTACAACAAATCATGAGAATCTGCTAAAAACTTTCCCTGAGCAACACAAAAATCGAAGTATGTTCTGCGGCCTACAGAAGGTAGTTGTGGCTTTAGTATGAGAAATAAATAACACAACAGTTTATTCTCTAAAAGAGCTGATCAATCTGAATGGAAGAAAACGCCAAATCATTTTGTTTACTAACCTCAACTGAATGTTAGTCCGAACGACCCCTGTTGCGATGGTATATAAGTGCGCAAGGCACTAAATATGCGCAAGCAGGTTAGCACCGAAGAATTTAGGACACGGCGCAAGAGCGAGACAACCGTCGGTAATTTTAGCAGCTTACATTTACATTTACCTACATCATCTCATCACGCTAGCAAATCACGTGTAATTGTAGAGCGATAAGAAAAAACATGATGAAAATGTCATAATTTCTCTATTGAGCCATTTAACTAAAATATTAATTAAATATTGTCATAAAAATGCGATACTGATATCCAACTAAATCGGCTATCTAGCACAAGTCAAAGTTTCCCTCAAAGCTCTTCGGCAAAGAAGTGAGAAATACTTTGAGAAGACACCTTCTTTTCCAGAGGCCGCAAAATATACTTCAATTTTTGTGTTGCTTAGGGAAAGTCCGATTTTTAGCAGATTCTTATGATTTGTTGTACGCATAGGTGACTTTTTCTTTATGTCATTAAAAATCTGCTATTCCAAGTATATTTGTCCTTTTTGTTCCATCGGTGCATTTTTCTTTGCTAGTACCCTACTTTTAAAGGGATAATTTGAGCGAATCGATTGATAAACTCACAGGTAACTTACCAAATGCAATATAACACTTGAACAACACAATAAACAAGATTGTTTATTCAATTCAACATCTACATTGCAAACAAGACTTCTTTCCTAATTCGTAATCATGTTATTATTAGTAGTTTTTTAAAAGTTACCTTTTACTTGAAAAAAATTTCCTGTTTAACGTGTCTATATGTCCCGATTTGGGGTATGGCACGGGAGGACTGGATAGGAAATTGAACTTAAAGTCGGCTATCCGTCAGCCTGACAATACTAAGTGTACATGTACGAGTTTTGTTCGTGCATCCAGGAGGAGAAAACTCGTTGCATTACGTAGATTTCGAACCGTCAACCTTCTGTACCAGGTGCAACGGTGTTTACCACTACGCCACAAGGCGTCAAAAGTTACCTTTTACAACGTTTTGAAATCAGAATTAATTTCCAGTTTAAACTTTATACAGCCAGTGAGTCAAACAAAAGAACAATGTTAGATTCGTTATTCTGATTTTACGGAGAAGAGTCTAAAAAAACTTTGCTAGTACAAACTACAACCTCCTGGGCCCGAAGTTAACCTGAAGTGTAAAGTTTACATACAACTAGATGATGTGCAGATAATTGCAGCAACTTTGTAATCCTGATGGTACGGAGAAATCCCTTTGTTAAAAAAACTCGATCTCCGGCAATGCTCTGTAGCTAAAGTTAATTCTCAGTATAAACTCTACACCACCGCTGAGTTAAAAAATTATCTGAAAATCTGATCGTAATCCTGATGTTCCGAATAACATTTTATAAAAAATTGACCATTCACAACACTATGGAAGCAAAATGAACCTTTGGTTTAAACTACTTTACACCGCCATTGAGAAAACTGATTCGACCTGAAGAATGTGTGACCCTTAAACGTAAAGCATTCATAGAGTTGAGATCATGAACTTGCTCATAATGAAAGATGATCATGGACAAAATAGACGCAGAAACGTGTTATTCACCCCAGACCTATAACTGTACGCCTAAAGCAATAACTTAATACTGATTGTAAAGAAACGCATCTTACTGCGATGTGTAACCCTTAAGACATTCTTTATTTTTTATAGTCCGGACATAGCAATTCATAAGCGGAGAAAATAACAGATAGAATAACTGAAAAATGTTTTTTCACCACAATACTAGTACTTTACACCTACAGAATAACTTAGTGAGAGAGTTCCAATTAAGTGCGGTTCGTGACCGCGGCCACACACTTCATTTTTAGAATAGTCTGCACAACCCGATTCATAACAGAAGTTGGGTCACAAAAAACGGCAAAAAACGTGTTTTTACACCAGAGTTTAAACTTTATACCTTTACATCTAACTCAGTATTGAGTTTAAAGAAAAGCGTCCAAATGCACTGTGACCTTTGAGGCGTACTCGATTTTTAAAACACTTTGCGCGTCTTGATTTATAATCGGCGAAGTTGGTTAACTAAAAAATGGTAACGAAACGTGTTTTTTCGCGCACCGGCAGAGTGTAAACTTTAAAAATTCAAAGCTAACTCCCCATTGAGTGTAAAGAAATTCGGTTTGAGCTAGTTTATAGCTTTTGAGTTATAGTATGTTCATGTGTGAAAAACTTTTGTTCCACATCCTAATTGAGACATTGACCAATCAAAAAGGGAAGAAACCGTTTTTTCACGTCATGTTACACCCATGAATTCGAACTTTACACCACCAGAAGTAACTCAAATTACGTTTTTCTAAACGCGATTTGTTGCGACGCGTTAGAGTGTACTCATTATTATAATATTCAATTTATCCCGACTTATAAGCGGAGAAGTTGGCGGAAATATCTGAGACAAACCTATTTTTTACGTCATCCACTAGAGTTTAAAGCTTAAACCCCTATATCTAACTCCGTATTGAGTGTAAAAAACTTTGCTGGTAAACCGAAAGTAGCCTTTGAATCGTAGTACGTTTTAATTAGAAAAAATTCTTAAGACTCATAAGCGGAGTTGTTGGCAGACTTAAAGAAGACAAAAGTACGACTAAAATCTGCCTTAACACCAACAGATTTTTGCACTTTACACTCACCTTCGACAACTGATGCGAAATTCAAAAAACAAAAAAATTATTATCTGGAGAATTTCATCCTCTACAATCCTATGGCATTAAATTGTATGAGGCATTTATACTTTGTCTACAAGCCATTGAAAAAACCAACCAAAAATTGCTTTATGTTAAAACGTTACGTAAAGACTTTACACACTCATTGTAAGCTCAGTATTGAGTGTAAACAAGAGAAAAGTCCAAATCCGGATTTATAATTATCTCTTTAAAAAAAATAAAACGCATTTCTCTTTAAATGTCCCAGTGTCGCTGTAGAGGAGGCCTCATATGTTAGGGATACCTAAGTATATTATAGTATGATAAACAAGAATGATAGAAATGCAAGTACGAAAGTAGTAGAGAAAATAATCGAAGTAATATTGCGAATAGAATCAGCTTCTTACGGTTTTGATGTGTAAACTGATAGCGGATTTTCTTCAAAGCTCAACTAATAACGATAATAATAATAATAATGACAATGATGAACAATATTAAAAATAACAAAACACGAGTAATAACGCAGCATTTACAAAAATAAAATTCGACTAAAATATGCATTACCGATATAATCCAGCCTTTTTGACACAAACACGATTCAATAATGAGCGCAGGCTCCATTGAAGCATTGTCACCTCTAATCAAGTCGACCTTCAAACGAAAAATCAAAATGAGCGGAGTCGACAAAATTCGAATCAAACAGTTGTCGTTATACGATAGATAGGCAAGGAAGGAGTGACCACAGGGGGAAGGGTTAGGGGCTGGAATCCGAGAATGGTAATACACCGAATATGGTGGCCCTAACATACTTTTTGACAACTTAAAATGAAATGCCACCTGGGTATTTCTTCAGGCTTTCGAAATGGCACTTCCGACGAAAATAAAGAGAGTGAGTTCAATTTCGGATGCATTTTTTATCGAATGAAATGCCCGTTTTTGACCATCTCAAAGCGTTCGATCCACGGTTTTTTTAAATTCGGCAAAGATTTTACCCAATGTACAAAGACTTTTCAGGACCGTCTTTGACAATGTAGAAAGATTTTCGGAAAACAAAAAACTGTAAAAAGGTGTGAAATTCCCAAAATTTTTCAGCGCTTCGCGCCGAAATGAGTAATTGTTTGTCCTATATATCTTTAAAAAACAATTTTTGGTAATTTTGGCGTCAGAAACCCAGAAATTAGATGAAATACACTATCAAACGTCGAAAAACCCTGTTTTACCACACTAAAATAGCGAATGTACCATATTATAGTACACAAAAATTTGCATGTACAAAATGTACAAAGACTTTTGAGGACCATCTTTGTGTATGTACAAACGGACCTTGTACAAAAAAAACACCGGTCCGATCGATGATTGACAGACAAATTTATAGAAAAATTAATATTCTCAAAGAAAGCCGATTGAAGAAATGGCTATTCGAGCCAGATTTTCTGACTCGAGGTCGAAAATTTTTCAGCATCATCTTGCATCTGCCAACATTGTCCAACAGAAGTGGCTTTTGAAATTTTAGGCGAGAGTAAAACCACCCTTAAACCAGTGATCGGACCGAGGCCTCGGCCTCGGCCTCGGCAAGCCTCGGCGTTTTTTAGAGCCTCGGCCTCGGCGCCGAGGGCGAGGCTGAAAAGTGCCGAGGCGCCGAGGGTTAAAATCAAATTTGAATAAGTTTAATATGTCCGTTGAATATTAACTATTTAGAATGCATCTGCAGTACAAAGGCTATTTTTTACCTATAGACTTTTCTTGTGGTTTCAGTCGCGTACCCAGTTACACAAAGTTACATACAGCAAAGTGCCAATTTATTATTCATGTGATGACTAAGTTTTAATTCTCAGGCTTGCTACATGGATCGGAAACACACATTCCCGAAGGGAGGGGTGAGGGAGGTTTATTACCCCCCTCTCAGGGTACAAGACTCAAGTCACTGTCAGACGATTTTTGGTAAAAACCTTTTGAATATTTTTGAACCTAATTTTTACTATGGCAAAAGTGCAGCTAACTATTAGAATTTCCCGAAGTGATAGAGTATTTTTGAATGTAAGCAAGAGTAAATAGACAAACTGTCACTATAAAACATGCATGTAACAGCTCAAAATTTTTGGGAGGGGCTCCTCGGCATACATGTAAGGGCTAGAAATTTTGGGTGGGGGATTAGCGACTCTAATTCTATGTCAAAAATGGCAAAAGCACCTAAAATAGCCAACAAAGCGCAAATTTTCGCCAAAAATGGGGAGGGTGGGTCAAAATTTTCTGACGTTGGAGGGAAGGGTTAGGGGAGGACGTCCAACCCTGGGTGGGTGGTAATTCCCCAAAGCCCTTCCTGTTACACGTATGGTTTTCGGCCATTATTATGGGAGAGGGGTAAATGATTACGAATTTTCGGCCGAAAATCGCAAAAACGCACCTAAAAATGGCCAATAAATGCAGGTTTTGCCAAAAATCAATTTTGGCTCGCGCATTTTTCGGAGCCATTTTTATACAATGCTAAAATACTTTCTTGGACAAAGTGATATTAATTATATCGTTTATCAGAATATTTTAGGAAATTTCAAAAAATTTTCGGCGCTTCGCGCAAAATATCGCTAATATACTGTATTTAGATTGAAGCAGGGGAAATAAACACTCCAAAATCAATTTTTGTGTAATCTAGGCATCTTTATGCAGATTTATATATCGTTTGTATCTATTTATACTGTTTTTAAAAATTTTATGCAAAATAAGTACTATTTAATAACTTTGCACTTTTTTGCCGTTCAAAGATAAAATTGACTAATTTATCCTGATGTTGCATTGGATTTCTAAGCACAGTAGTGCTTATTACAAGATTTAATTGGCATATTACAATATCTGTAATATTTCTGATTTTGTAGTAGGTACAAGTTGTTTTAGCTTTCTCAGTCAAGTTTTATGTGTAAATTTCATAAAAAGCTCATAAAATTTCGGCGCTTCGCGCCAAATAATCTTATGAACTATATCCAGGCCGAATTATCACATTTAGGACCACAGTTTTTTGTATTCGGCAAAGATTTTTCATAATGTACAGACTTTTCAGGACTGCCTTTGTACATGCACAAAGATTTTTGGAGAGACAAAAACTGTAAAAAGGTGTAAAATTCCCGAAAATTTTTGGCGCATCAGTAATTGTCTGTCCTATATATCTTTAAAATAGTAGAATTTGCATTTAGAATGGAAAAAATGTCAAATATTCAGAGACCCAGGAATTAGCTAAGATACGCTACCGAAGGTCGAAAACCCCTGTTTTACCTTACTAAATCGCTACTGTACCATACTATATATAATAGTACACAAAAATTTGCATGTACAAAATGTTCAAAGACTTTTGGATACCATTTTTGTTCATGTAAAAAGGTATCTTGCACAAAAAAAACACTGTTTAGGACTGCATGCCGGTTGCAGGTCACACATTGGCAGTATGTAAAAACGTGTTTGTTTAAAAATATATTTATATAAAATATCTACAAAAATTTGTTCGCTCATACAAAGACACTACTTAATTTACTGGTCCCCCATTTTGGGATTTCACCCTTCCCTCAACTCTGGACCTTGGGAAACTATGATCGGAAAGTACAGTGCAGTTTCTGTCATATTACCTACCACACCAGAATTGGATGACCGAAAAAGCGTGTTTAAACATGCATTACTGCAAAAGCGAGCACAACAATGGCTACAGTTCTGTCTTTACTTAGCTTATTTCGTTTGTTCGTATTTCTTTGACACTGTTTTCTTATTTATGTATAGTAATAAAAGTTTTTAAGTGCTTGTTCAGCCATATTTTTTATTAACTTTTCCAAGTCTTCAACGGCAACTTGTTAAATTAAGTATGCTTTCATTCTGCTGACTTTATTCAATAAATCCTTCACACAATTAATCTACTATTATTGAAAATGACATTCGATAAAGTGTTCAATATTACGATTATTCTCTAGCTCATGTGCATACAAAATATTCTAAGAGCACTATTTATGGGTATAGGTATATAAGCTTGACCCTCGGCATTACCCTCGGCCTCGGCCTCGGCCTCGGCCGAGGCAAGGATTTTAAGGCGCCTCGGCCTCGGCCTCGGCCGAGGGTCCAAAAAGTACCCTCGGTCCGATCACTGCCTTAAACCCCCCTTTGCCCTCGCGTGATTGTCGAAATCAAAGTCAATAATTAAGACAAACAAAAAAAGAAAAAAAGTCGGATAGCGCAAGAATTTTAAATACATAATAACCAATAGACGTCTCTACGCTAGAATGCTTTTATAGGCTTTAATTTAATTAAAATTTAATTTTAATATTTTGTTAAGCTCGCCTTTTCACACCTTTCTGATGTTTCTGGCGAAAAGTAGGTCATTTACTCATTCCTTAACTGATCAAACTTTCAAGCTATTCTGAGGGTCTTAACCACACATGGGCGTGGAGGGGGTTTGGGGGTATGCACCCACCCCCGAAAAGCCAAAATACCCAACTCCCCAGAAACCAAAATTCCCCCAGAATTCAATTTTTGAATTTTTTTTGTTTTTTCGCAATTTTTTGATGCCAATGGATAGTGCTCGATGAGAAACGTTGAAAAATTGTGTTTTTGCCATACCACCAATTTAAAGGCTATTTTTTGACCTTTGAAAAATATTGCACCCCCAGAATTTCGGTGCCGCCCACCTGTGGTCCGGACTCCCGGAATCTGGCGGAGCCCCCAATATCGATCGACCCCCAAGAATTTTTTGATGTTATTTTGGGCAGTTTTGCCCAATCGGATCCCCAGAATTTGGCTGCCGCTGCCCACGTATGATCGCAGCCACAAGATTACTTTATCGAGGCTCTGTTTGTACAAATGATACCGCATATGCGTCAACTTGTGATACAAAACCGCAATATCGGCGCAAGAAGGGCAAACGTGGAAATCCTGAGACAAAAAAGCGATAGGTACGGTATTAAAATCTTGCTTCGCGAATAGTAAGAGACAGATAATATACTACATTTACTCTTACTGTATTGATACCAGTGATCGGACGGGGTCAGATTTTCACCCCCGATCGGGGTCGGGGTCGGGGATGAAAAACCCCGGTTTTCGGGGTCGGGGTCGGGGTTGAAGATTAACAATTAACATTGCATGATTACATACCAATTTGAAAAGGATAAAAACGATACCTTCACTTGTTTGTAGAGCATACTAATGAAGCTGGTTATGTCCAACATTTTATTTTCATTCCAAGTTCAAACATGGTTTTAGCAATTTAGCATTAGGTACTTTCAATTTTAATCACTAATCGCTCTCGCTTTTTCTTATTCTTCCGCAGTTTTTTCATAACGGTTTTCTATGGCGCACTTTATTGACAAATAGTTCGGAAATCATAAGTGGCGCAAAGCATCAAGAAATTCAGTCATATTTTACCGCCCTAAGACAATAATCGGCGGTGCTAAGCGCAGGAAAATTTTGACGTTTTTACTCTTTAATCAATTTATACCGCTTAAACCATACAGAACAGATAAACTGATTGCGGCGCGAAGCGCCGAAAATTTTAAAGATTCCTAATCCTTTTACCTTTTCTGTTCTCCTAAAAATCTCTTTCAACATGTAGAACGAGATTGTATAGCCGGGGGTCTGGGGTGGCGCTCAAGCGCCCCCAGCGAGGTCCAGAGCAGAACCCCTAAAAATTTTGTAAAAAAGCACTCTAATTTTTAATTAGTAAAGTTGAAATTTTCGCAAATTGTCAAAATCTCGGTTCTGAATTAAGTCCAAAAAAACTTCGCAACCAATAAGTCATTGAATGATGTATCAATGAGAATTTTGTTCTTACCATTGTCAGGCCCATTTGTGGCCTTCTTATTAACTAGTTCAGAAAACAGAAAATGCGCAAAAACACAAGAAAATTTGGCCTTTCCTTTCATTTAGAATAGAATCATTGTCCTTGTAAAGAAAGATAAAGCAGAGAATAGACAAATTGGTACGCAAACATTTTCGCACTTTTACTATTATGTTCAACAAGCATGTGCAGTTTCATTCAATGAAGTAATTGTGCATTAAATCACTGAAGTGCTGCGAAGTGCTGGATTATTTCAACAGATTCAAGCTTTTAAATTCATTGGATCTGTATAACAATAAATAATAATGACTCGGCGCGAAGCGCCGGAAAATTTTGACGTTTGTGCCTTTTTAAACTCAATGTTCTGGACACATTGCGCCAGAAAAATCAACATAATTTCTGAAAAATTCCGGGGGGCATGTGCCTCCATTCCTTCCCGGCTACGCCTGTGATTCCGCAGTAATTTCGGCGCACTTCATAATGGAAAATATGCGAACATGTACGTCTTAACAACATGGCGACCAGGAGTACTTTTTATGAAATACTGCGAGTGTCGAGTTTAACATTAATTTTGCTGGTGAATGAATCGTCCTTGTTCCGAATTTATTTGCTATTTATACAATTCTTCTATGTACCAACAAATAAAATGCTATATTTCACCCCGAAAAAAGGTTCAACCCCGACTCGAAAAATCATGCCCCCGGTCGGGGGTCGGGGTCGGGGTTTAGGCCGGGGTTTTTCGGGGTCGGGGTCGGGGTCGGGGTCCCCGTACGATCACTGATTGATACATTACAAAAATAAGCACGGATGAGAAAGTCAATGGAGATTACGATGAAAGTATATTTGAAATTTCTATCTAAAATCATTCTAAGGTACTTCAGTCAATAGAATAAAATTGAACGAATTCAAATAACTCATTCAGCTTGACCCAGGAGCGAAAGTGATTTTTTGAATTTTTTTCAAGAAAATGACCCAAGAAAGCGTGAAACAAACATTGCCGCTGATTACGGGATTCGCGCAAATGATAAGACGGTATACATATTCATGGGGATATTATTACTAAGATATTTGAAAAGCATATCCGCCTCCAGGCCATTTTCGAACCAAAAACTATTGCTCAAACCATGTAAAAACCGTCAAACAACGTAACAGTATAATTTCAAGCACATATACTTATTTTTCGAGCAGTAGACTAATCCAAACATTTCTCTTCCCAATTATCATAGGTAGCACGTTAGTGCGTAGCTATAATATACTCATCTGGGAGGTGCAATTTTTTGAAAGAAAGATAATAAAAAATGGCTGCCAGTGTTTTTTGTTTTTCTTTACACTCAATACCGACTGTGTAAAGAACTTGCAAGGTTTTGGCGTAACGTTATATAACACATATAGCAACTTTGGGCGGTTTTTCCCAAGGCTTATAGACGACTCAGTATAAATGACTCACACAATTTAATGGCATAGATTTGTAGAGGATAAAATACTACAGATGGCACTTTTTGCTTTTGTATTTCGAATTAGTTCATGAGTGAGAGTATAAAGAGTGTAAAAATCTACGGGTGTAAAGACAGATTTTACACGTGTTTTTGTCTTCTCGATGTCTGCCAATAACTCCGGTTATGAGTCCCAAGAAAATGGTGTAAAAAAACAGGTTTTGTCTAATATTTCTCCGCCAACTTCTCTGGTCGTAATCCGGGATAATTTGAATAGAAAAAATGTGGTAGCTTCAAGGGCTACACATCGCAGCAATCCGCCTTTAAAAAAACTCAATATTGAGTTACTCATAGGGGCGTAAAGCTCGAAATCAGGGGTGTAACATAGGACGAAATAACGTTTTCTTCCCTCTTTTGACTCATCAATATCTCAAATATTTTGCGGAAGAGAGGCACGCAGGCACGTAGCTCAGGGGGAAATGGGGGTTCCGGACCCCCCTAAAATTCAGAAAAATCGGAAAAATAGGACTTTAAACGTTATTTTGTGCTATTATTGGCCTTTTTGGGCTTAGTCGCTCCAAAATTGGTGCTGGTCGGTCCCCCCAAAATCAGACGGCCAGCTACGTGCCTGGAGGCACGTTTTTTTGTATTCGGCAAAAGTTTTTTCCCGAAGTACAAAGACTTGTCGGGACCGTCTTTGTACAAGTACAAAGATTTTTGGGAGGACAAACATCGTAAAAAAGGTGCTAATTCCCAAACATTTTCGACGCTTCGCGCCGAAATAAGTAATTATCTGTTCTATATACCTTTATAATGGTAGAATTTGCTTTTAGTAAGGCAATATGTCAAATATTTCTACGCTTCACGCCGTTTTGAGATTATTATTAGTAAATTTTGTCCTCAGAAGCCCAGAAATTGGCTAAAATGCATTACCAAAGGTCGAAAAATCCTGTTTTACCACACTGAAAACGCCAAAGTACCATATTATAGGACCCAAAATTGGCGTGTACAAAATGTACAAAGACTTTTGGGGACCATCTTTGTACATGTACAAAGGGGCCTTGTACAAAAAAACACTGAACAGAAGTTTCCCACACACAAACATAATACGATTTAAAGGCTACAAACTGGCCCAAACCGAATTTCTGTACACGCAATGGGAAGTTAGGTTCAGATTTTTAAAGTTTACAATGTGTTGAATGATGGAAAAATTCCTTTTTTGTTCCTTTTTTGTCCGTCACTTTCTCCGTTTAGAAATCGGGATAAGTCGAATAGAATAAAAATAGAGTATTTTCTAAGGAATACACGTTACAGCAAATCGTGTTTATTTACATTAACGCTAAGCTTTTTCGAGAGGTGTAAAGTCAAACATTGGGGGTGTTAAACGTATTTCTGTCTTGTTTGTTTTTTTCTGCAAAGTTCTCCGGTTATGAGTCTGGACACGATCTCAAGTCTAAAAATGTACCAAGAATCGAACGTAATACGCCAGTTAGGCGCGTTTGTTTACACTCAACAGTGGTGCAAAGTGGTTTACATATAATATTAATTTGTCTTCAGGCCATTGTGGAGACCTAATTTTTCATAAATGTTGATCGAAATATCAGAGTGATACCAGAATTACGAATTCGAATAAAATCTTCTTTATACTCGGTGGTTGTGTAAAGTTTACACTGCAAATTAGCTTCAGTTTTAGGGCCTCGCAGGAGCTTTTTTAAAATTGTGTATTTAACGTCAGAATAACGAATCTGACTGTTAATTTTTTCATACTCAGTAACTGAGTACAGTTTGCAATATTCAGTTATTGTTAATGTGTAAAGTTAACTACACATTTATTTTACTTCCTGAGCGTTGGAAAACGAGAATTTTTTCAAAATATGTTTCGTAAGGTCAGGATTACGAATCTTACTGCATGTTTTCTTTACAGCAAGTAGTTGTGTAAGGTCTACATTAAAAATTAACTTTAATTTCTGAGCTTTGCAGAAGCTTAATTATTTTTCCAAAATGTTCCATGTATGTAATGTCAGGATTACGAATCTGAGTATAAGTTTTATTCACACCCAGTAGTTGCGTAAAGTTTATGCTGAAAACATTTGATCTTTTAAACAAGATCAGGTTGTCTTGTTTAAAAAAGAAATGCTAATGTTTAAAATAGAATTGTTTCCCCGTTCTCGGACTGCTGTCATTATTGTGGCGTGTTACCGTATGTGTTTACTGACTGATTTACTAGAATTATGCTAATTAAAAGTAGGGTACTAGAAAAGAAAAATGCTCCGATGGAACAAAAAAGACGAATATACTCGGGATTACGGATTATTGAGGATGTTAAAGGAGGGGACTAGGGAAAAGCTCCTATGTATATGCCTAAAGTCGCAAAACCTGTTAAAACCCAGACTTTTTCTAAGAAACGCAAAAAAATCGAAGTATATTCTGCGGCCTCTGAAAAAATGTGACCTTCTTTAAATAATTTTCAATGCTTCACATAAGATTGTATGAATGTAATCTAAAATGTACACTTTTTGTTAATTGCTTGTAAGTTGCAACGCTGACTTGCTTCGCATCGTGATTGATAGAAAACTAACTGTATTTGTATTTAAAGGTGTTTTATTTTGCTATCATGAGCATTATAGCAAACGAACCTGGCGTCAATAAGTTAGCGCATACAATCGTCGCGGGCATGCAAGCATTCCTACATATAATCCGTTTCACGTAAGTTTACGCGTTTCCTACTGCTTTAAACCAACAATTTCTTTGATTGTCTTGAATGCATCGATGTTTGATATTTCATAAAATTGGCTTGCAAAGTCGCTTAAGTTGCTGTTTTTCAATCGTTTTTGCTTAAATAGTCTATTTCAATCTGCAGGCCGCAGACGACTTTTTGCGTTGCTTGAAGAAATTCTGATGTTTAACAGGTTTTCCGACTTTAGGCATTAGAAGCTTTTTCCAAGTCCCCTCCTTTTACATCCCTAATAATCCGTAATCCCAAGTATATTCGTCTTTTTTGTTCCATCGGAGCATTTTTCTTTGCTTTTGTATATATTTGATGTTAAAGGTCATACATACCATCACCTTTATTATTATGTTTGTTTTCATGCAAATTTAAGCACATAAATTCCTGAAGAATAAAATACAATGGATAAAGTATCAAAATTTAGCGTTAAATAACAAAATTAAGCACTCACTTAAATACCTCCCCCCAAGATACCCAGCTTACCACACCTAGAACTTTTAACTGAGTGCACGTATGACAACGGGGGTGCGGACTTGATAAAATATATATAGACAATTAAAGGCAATGTTGATACCTGAGAAGGGATGGGAGATCCTGAAGGCGTAGTTTTAGGCGGACGAGGCTGCAAAGTTTCGAAATCGTATCCTTCGTTCGCAAACAACTGTAACACATTTTCAACTTCGTTGCGACCACAAGCCTGCGAATGCTCGGAAATTCAGAGAACAAGTATAGACAAAGTCACACCTGGGCGTGGGGTGAGGAATTTGGAGGGGTATGCACCCTCTCCGAGAAACCAAAATACCCCCCAGAAACCAAAATACCCCCACAAAATTCAATTTTTGAAATTTTTTCGTTTTTTTTTTGCAATTTTTTGATGCCAATGTTCGATGAGAAACGTTGAAAAATTGTGTTTATTCGTCGTAGAACCATTTTAGGGCCATTTTTGACCTTTGAAAAATATTGCACCCCCCAATTTTGGTGCCGCCCACCTATGGTCAAAGTCCATCACCAAAATTCATGATCTTTAGAGTCGTGGATCTAGGACTTTACTACGGGCGGGCGGTATCCAAGTTTTCCGAAAACGGTCGAAAATATGTCCGAAAATTTGCCCTTTACGTGCGAAATAGTTTTTTCGGTGTTTTGCGTCGCCTAAATTCTCTTATTTAAAACCGTTTTTGGCGCTACATTTTTTCGAAAAATTATTAAATTTTCGACAATTCTGCCCGAAAAATTATTAAATTTCTTTGATTTTAGCGAAAATCTGGCGCAAAGCGCCGAAAAATTTGTGAAATTTAAGCGGAAGAACGTTCAGAAGCTTTAATAACTGCTCGATTTCCTGTATTTGCAGCATCTCGTGCGGAACGTCGAAAATTGTTAAAAGTTGTAATTGGAAAATAAAAGAAAACTATGCTGGAAAAGCTATCTGCGCTCTTGAAATTGTTTTAAAACATATTTCTTGAGCAAAAACATGGCTTCCGGGCCACCAAAAAGTGAATTAATGTCAATAATAAGTATTGCGCCGGGAAAAATTTGAGAACTTATGATCACCGATGGCCAAAAAATCGTTGCAAATTACATATGCATTCTTCATCTCGCCAATCATTTTAGGCCAATGAGGGGTAGCCGCCTTCCGCCCCCTTAAATTCATCTATGATCGTTAGAAAAATTTCTATCAAATTATTTTCACATATTTTCATGGCATTCAAATCAAGTTTCGAGTTGAACTTCGCGCGAAACGCTGTATTATTTCGGCTGACTCAAGCTTTTAATCTCAATGCTGGAAGTTTATAAAGAGAAATAAAAGTGGTTCACTGAATAAGAGCACAGCAACTAAAAATTTCGATGTTTTTGAATTTATAAAATTACTTCGCGCAGAATGAAGCCACAAAACACTAAAAATAGACTAATTTAAGCACCAAAACATTCAAATTTCTGCCGTTTTTGTCACTCCCCCCGCGAAAAATCTGTGAATACATATACAATAACGATCCCATCAAGTTTTAGTAGTCTGAATTTTAGCTTGCTGTAAGCAACAATAGTTCAATCAACAATAGTTCAATGTCTTTTCGATTATTCTAAAAATTTCGGATTTTCCCAGAATTCAGGTACAAGAGGCTGCTATTGGTCTCAGAGCAATTGCTCAACATACTACTAAGCTGAATTCGCTCCAGATTAGAGAATAGGGCTCACTTATTCAGTTTTAATCCTAATATGTACTCATTATAGCGGAAGTAACGTCACACTCGAAATTTTACACAGCTTTTCTATTTAAAAATTGAATGATTCGAGAAATATGCGAAAAATGAACGGAAAATATACTACATACATATGTACATTTATGCAATGATTGAGGCCACACATGCACACTGGGAGGGGTGTGAGGAGGGGGTATCCCCCTACCAGAACTTTTGGAGAGCATATCCCCTCAGGGCATTTTGGACCAAAACCGATTTCTCGAAACATGAAAAAGCATAAAATGGCGTCTTATAGCATAATTTCAATTGCATAGTTGTTTTTTCTAGCACTAAACTCATAAATTCCGTCATTCAGGCACTTTCCTTCCATTATTTCATATATATTTGTTGTTAAAGGTCATTCCATTGTCCTTATAGTTACTTGTTTTCATTGAAATTCAACCACAAATATCCTTGAAGAATAAAATACAGCAAATTAAGAACAAATCAAGTATCAAAATTTGACATTAAATAACAAAGAATTACTCATTTACCCCTTCAAGAAACATCGGTTTACCCCCCTCCCGCAGCATTTCACCGTGTGCATGTATGATGGAGGCTGCTGAACACCTTTGTAGAAAAGTAAGAAATTTAAGGCAACAACGGGCAACTGGCCAGAGGGTTTCAAATTGAAAAGGAAATCAAAAAAATATTCGAAAACAATTCTATCTGGGCTAACTGCATCCGGAACACCGGTGGATAAGTTTTGTCAATTTATAAGCAATACATAAATATGAAGCTTACAAACATATTTTAATGGCAGATTATGGCAAATGAAATGCCATTTACATCGTGATTCAACTGCACTTTAAAAACAGTTCGCCGTTACCTAATCTGCTTTTTAGCAAAATAAAATAAATTAAAATCGTACATCTCAGACAAAGAGAACTGGATAAAATGTGCACAAAAGGTCCGAAATTTAAGAAAAATTAAATGAATTAAAATAATTAAAACTAATTAATAATTAAATCAAAATAATTCTGGCAGTCGTCGGGTAAAAGAACTTTTTCTACTAATTGTTCAGCTCTAAGACTATTTATGACTTTGTTTATCGCAAGACCAACCTGACAATGCAATCCTGATCCGTCGTCTTCGTTCACTGTACAGAACGGATACCAGACTAGAGCTTCCTAAAGCAAACTTATCATTTATTTCCTTTCGTGAATACATAGCAGTTATACGAGTATAATAAAGAAATGGCAAATTAAACAAATAAAAAAGAAATAGTAGAGATCCTAGGGGAATAATACGAGAGTAAGTTATCCGGAAAGTCGTAAAATGTACGAAGGTACTCAGAATAGAAGGCATTTTTATGCCTTCGATTCGACCATGCTATGTGCATCTAGTATTACTAAGAATATATTTTTCTGGGGAAAATTTTACCAATGTTTTATCGAAAGCGTCAAAATCTTAGATAGGTAAAGAGAAGTCAACGAAATGTACAAAACATGCATGCACACGGGGTGAGGAGGGGGTATAACCCCCGAAGGGTCAGCCGGGCAATTTTAAGCTGATGGAACGTTTTTTGCCTCATTTTTGAGGTCAAAACAGTAAAAACGTCAAAATTTTTCCGGCACTTTGCGCCATTCGAAAAGCGCCCAAAATTCATAAATTTTTGCATTTTCAGTGTTGAAAAGGATATAATGCAGTCTAAATGGACTAAAAATGCTTTTAAAATGCGATATTACCACGAAAAAACGTTTTCTAGGCTATTTTGACCATTTTTATTGTTAAAACAGCAAAAAAGTCGTGAACGTTAAATTTACTGTTTTGAATTTTTGGGCTTTCACCTCCCCTTGCCGACCCTGACCTTGTGCACCTATGGCACAAAAGGTTCGAAATTCTCAGAATCTAGTCTGAAAACTTACGCTCACTGATAAAAATTAATGAATATCACTTATGAATGTACATAAAGACTATACATTATGGATGTACATACGTTTGCGTCACGTCTTTTATTTGTGTATATAAATTGAGAATTCAAGCGTAAACATAAACATGCACATAAATGGATCAAAAATAAGAAATTTCGTAGAAAGGTAAATTATCCATAATTATAAACGGTGGGAAAGCAGGGGTATCAAAAGATCTATCGTGAAATACCACACAAATTTTCAGATTTCTAGTCGAGGTATATACCTAACCACAATTGGGCGTGGGGGTTTGGGGGTCCAGAAGGCCGAATACCCCCATAAATTCAATTTTTAAAATTTTTTTGGTTTTTTTCTCGCTATTTTTTGATGCAAATGGATAGACCTTATTGAGAAACGTTGGAAAATGGTGTAATTCGCCATACCACCATTTTACTACCATCTCTTGACCTTTATAAATCTTGCACCCCACCCCCAGAATTTCTGTGCTGTCCACCTATGTACCTGATTAAAGAAAAATAAACTTTATACCATTCATAGCGTTTTTGGCTAAAATCCTTGTACAAGTCTTTGACTTTTCGACTTACAGCATATGACTCGGAAATTTCCAAAATGTTGTAATCTTACGAACAAGCAAAGCCCACAGTCTACTTTTTTGAAAAATTTTAAATTCTGGTGTTCAGCAGATTTTTGCAAGGGGTTAAGTAATCAGCCATATCGGGGAAATCCGAATTTCTTAGAAGACTTATATACGTATCAGAGCGACGACACAAGCTAAGTTAAATCCAATCATCTATACACATTTTTACATATACATTACATGCATAGCATACATATGTACGTCATGCATTTAATTTTACAAAAAGACGGATTAAACACGAAGTGCTTACTTCAAACTTGGTCGACCAATTTGCACCCTTGGCAAGCTTTCTCTTCTTCGTATCATTAAGTGCATCTATTTCGCTCAATTGCCTCAGTAAGTCTACATCTAAATAAGCAACTAATCGCTAAAACATAGTGAACGATTCAAATAGATCTCAATAAAATTAAAAATTAATTTAAATTACTTTAAAACGTATAAAATGACGTGAATTTCAAATGGTAATGATTAATAATCAAGTTTTGAAAAGCATGCACTATAAATCTTCAGTCTGTGTAAAGCTATGCAGGCACGTATCTCTGGTGGAAGAATGGGGGGTTCGGACCCCCCAAATTCAGAAAAATCGGACTTTTTAAACGTTATTTTGTGCTATTTTTGGCCTTTTTCAGCTTAGTCCCCCAAAAATTGGTGTTGGTCCCCCCGAAATAGGACGGCCAGCTACGTGCCTGAAGCTATGTAAAAGTAATGGATACAAATGTTCAAGCGTGCCTATCACCGTTTGAGCTAACGTAGAACGAGCGTTCATTTGCAAGATTTAAATTCAATAATGGATCATAACAGCGATGTTTTGGGCACGGGCGCCGATGCTCCGGCACTGGAACCGGCACCGGAGGGCCGGCGCTGAGCTGGTACCGGCGCCAGTGCCAAATAAAAAGCAGAAAATTATTATATCAATCATAAACGAAAACTCTCTATTATTGATAAAAACGAAAAAAGACAAAAAAAGGAAATTGGTTTTGTTATTTAAAACTCTCGACTCGCCAACTGAAAGATTTGCTACGGGATAAGAAGTCTTTATATTTTTTTAAAAATGCAAAATTTATAGTCTAAATATTTTTCAATGTAAAAAAACAGTTTTTTGGCAAAAGAAGTGGCACCAGAACATCACTACAATATACTATCTGGAAATTTCGATTTAAAGTACACTTTTATTCGCGTATGCATACACATGTACATATTTAGAATTCCTACCATTTTGAAAAGTCAGAGCTTGCAAATAGTTGCCCAATACGCAGTGAAGTATCAATATATGTACGTAAGTTTGTAAAGCTTCTTTTAGCGGGTGATTTAACTCTTGCAATATTAATCCGTTTTCCGACTTCACGTTGAAGCTCAGCGATGGATCAAGCCTTTGAGTAAAATAAACAAATAAAGACGATCAATCGTCGACGACAAAACGTACATTATTCATCTATGTACCTGTATTTATATAAATAACAGAGCGATAATTGAAAGTTCACGCTCTGATTCGTCAAAGTAAATAACTGGGATGTAAGATTTCTTATTAAATTTACTAAAAGATCTAAAATCCCCTAGTTGACACTTCTGTTTCAGTTTGATCCATTTTCAATTAAAGATTGGGCTTTCCTCAATGTTGATCGACAACTACGTATTTAGGTAAGCATACATGTACAGCATGTGAATTCTGAGGGAGGGTGTCAGGCCCAAATATTTAAAAAAGCCTTTTTGCGCTAAAAAACGATGGGTAAACGCATAGATGATCATGGGGGAGGGGTTGGGAAGGAGGGTGCTTTTAAGCGTTTCTAGCCCTCTTTTTGCTCAAAAGTGTCAATTTTCGGCGGTTCGCGCCATATACTCATGTTTCAACTACATATGAAAATTTGTTCAACTTTATTCGACTCTTTCTATTTTGTTTTTATATATACTTTAAAACGATAGAGCATCGCCAGTAACGCCGAAAAACGATGTTTCTGACGCGTACCACTATTTTTAGGCCCAAAAAAGGCAGTTTGAAATTTACCTCCCAGAATTCCCATGTTGTGCAGGTTTGGGTCCACGTCGGAAAACGCCGTTTTTTGACGTTTCGGATAATGCTACTCTTTCTAGGGCATAAAATCATTGAAAAACTTTAAAAATCGAGTGAATTGAACTTAATATAGTCAAAAAATGTGTATTTGACATTGAGACTTTTGAGTTCTTAAGGTCGATCGCCGCCGACCGGGTGCAATGGCGCACCATTTCAAACGGAATGGTCAATGCCCACTGTGGGCGGAATGGCCGTCAAGCAAGTAAGCAAGAGCTAAAAACGCTTGAAAACGCGCACTTTTATAATTTTTCCGAAAAATCGACAAATGTGGGGAGTTGGCAGCCATTTTGCGGGGGGTCAGTTGCCATTCTGGGGGAGGGAGGGGGGTCAAAACCCCTCCCACCCCCCAGGAACACGTATGTAGGTCTGTTTTTTGATTGTATGTCTGATATAGTATGTACATCATCGAATCCTTTACTGTTTATGAGTATGCATGTAACAACGTTTTAAAATGTAATAAATCATATCGTTCTTATAATGCACACACTTGTATCAAACACTTAAAATGAACAAAGGGAAGATAAAGTATTTTGAGACAAAGATGCCACACGAATGAGCAGAGCTGATCACTCACCATCACACCTGGGCGTAGGCTTTGGGGGTTTGCACCCCCAGAATTCAAATTTTGAATTTTTTTGTTTTTTTTCGCATTTTGTTTCGATGCCAATGGATAGTGCTCGATGAGAAACGTTGAAAAATTGTGTTTTTCGCCATACCACCATTTTTACGGCTATTTTTTGACCTTTGAAAAATATTGCACTCCCAGAATTCTCGTGCCGCCCACCTTTGCTCACCAACTTCGACCACGTGCTGCTATATCGAGGACGAGATTTTCAATGGGCCCCCAATCCCTAACTTTTTACTAAGTAGTTGACTTATGTTTTTACATTTGCAAATAAACTTTTTCATTATACGGATGCAGTGAAATTTCTTACCCCGCCTGACTTTTGAAAACAGATTGCGTTTTAAGCAATTTATATGTTACGTGCTATTTATACAATTGTTGACCAAAAAACTGTTTACATCTCCTTGAGGAATAATCGGACTACCGCAACCAGAATTACGAAGCTCAAAACGTATGAAAAGAACATTACAACGTAGAAAATAAGTACGTACCCTTTTCAATTGAATACCTTAAATTTTAATTGTCAATCCAAATGTGAAAAAGCATGATGTTTCAAATAAACGAAAGCAAGAAATGAACGATTAATCAAATGTATTTTTAGCACTCCGCAGCTTGAAATTTCCTATATTTCGCCTTTTTGAAGCTATGCTGAACTTTGAACGCTAAGAAAAGTTGTGAACTTCAATAAACAATTTCGCAAAAAATATAAAGAATGTTGCGCCGCTATGATTAACAGAATAGCCACTGTGATCGTCTGCCTTCATTGGGATGAAACTATGTACAATGTACTTCAGACCACGCGTATGAAGTTACATAGATCCCCTGTATCCGGTAGACCCCCAAAAATCGACAGCCCCAGAATTAAACTTTTGGCATAATTTTAGGAATTCTCGCCATTTTACACCGCACCCAGACCCCAGAATTGCGTCGCTGCCCATGTATGCTTCTGGCCATAGGTGGGCGGCACCAAAGTTCTAGGGGGTGCAAGATTTTTCAAAGGTCAAAAAATGGCCTTAAAAATGGTGGTATGGCGGAAAACAAAATTTTCAACGTTTCTCATCGAGCACTATCCATTGGAATCAAAAAATTGCGAAAAAACAAAAAAATTTCAAAAATTGAATTCTGGGTGTTTTGGTTTCTGGGGGGGTACTTTGGTTTCTGGGGGTGCATACCCCCTCTAACCCCCCCATTCGCCCATGTATGCTTCTGACTCTCATAAAACGTTAAGGACAATCTATGTATTCTAGCGAAAATCCGGGATCCAATGCTTAATAAAATCGTCAAGCCAACAAGCCTTCTTTGTGTACAGCCGACAGCGAATGAATGCATCATGGATGTAATTTAAGACAGAAATCGCCGAAGAGAATGTTGAGTAATTATTCAACTAAATTTTAAATATTGAAGCACCTCACAAACGTAGTCGATTGTTCAATACCGAACTTAAATTTAGGCAAGCGAGAAAAGCGAATAGTGTAACTTACGAGTCTTTTATTTCGACTGAAACAGCAGGAAAAAGATCGGCTAAGGGAATTTCCAGTTGAACAATACATTCGGACCGGGAGCTTTGCAAATATTTCACCTGTACGGCAGCGAATTGATCCTGATTTTGAGGGCACCAGCCGGCATACTGTAAAAAAGGTGACGTTGAAGAAGAAAAACTTTATTCGCTTCGAAAAAACTATTTATTATAATTATATTATATTATATAAAAATTATATATTCTCATCTTGTTACAAACAATATCAAAGCTAGAACATAAAACTGAAAAGACATTAGACAAGTATGCATACATATGTTACATACATAGTATGTACGTAGGCAAGAGAATTTAGCGATCACAGACTGCAAGCGGAATTTCATATTTGACACAAATGAATTAATTATCGAAATGAATGTTTACAGAAAGTTAATGAATTTGAAGCGAATTTGAGTACCGCTTACATACATACTTATCCATCGAATTTTTACGGAATTTTTTAGTCTTTTTAAACTGGCTTTGCAATATTTTTCAGCTACGGCTAAAAAATTGGATAACTAAGTTTGCGAAAACAGGTTTTTAGAGTACCTCTGAGATATTGAAGGCAAAATTTTCCGGCGAGTCACGCCAGATTAATTGTATTTCTTGCTTATGTCAACTTTTAGCCTAAAGCGCTCAAGACCACACAAAGTTAAGTTGGATATAGCAGGCACGTAGCTGGCCGTCCTATTTTGGGGGACCAACACTAATTTGGGGGGATAAGCCCAAAAAGGCCAAAAACAGCACAAAATTACGTATAAAAAGTCCTATTTTTCCGAAATGGGGGCCTGAACCCCGCTCGATCCCCCAGAGATACGTGCCTGGGACATAGAGACCATGTCAAATCTTTCCGGTGCTTCGCGCTGAATTATTCATTTTCTCTGTTGTTTTTGTTTGCAACGTACAAATATCGAGTACAAAAACAAAACTCGAGAAGTTGTTCATGGATTGGATGATGAAAAATCAGATACAGTATAGATTTTGTGTATGTTTATGAAATGAAGCGAAAAATTTTTAAAAATTTTTTAAAAATTTTTCTTCGCTATTGTACAGAGCCCGTCGAATCATTCAAAAATGCAATTAATTTTCGCTTGTCTCCAAATGATTCTCGAGATATCCGACTTCAAAGTTTGCGATACCCCCTGAAATTAAATTCTGGATACGGGGCTGCTTTTTTAGCCCATCTATATGCAAAAAGTTAATTAATTGAGTAAACGAAGTTGATCAATTAATTTCCTTCAATTTGTACTTTATCCAGACACGTATATCTCTGGGGGGACTGGGAAATTCGGACCCCCCCCCGAAAATTCAGAAAAATCATAAAAATAGGACTTTTTAAACGTTATTTTGTGCTATTTTTGGCCTTTTTGAGCTTAGTCCCCCCAAAAATTGGTGTTGGTCCCCCAAAATAGAACGGCCAGCTACGTGCCTGACTTTGTCAATAAACGAATAAATTTTTAATTATACCTAGCTTCTTGTTACTAGCTTATATAGCTGAGTCATAATAAAAGGTTAAGCCACTTAACAAACATTTTTCAATCACACACACGCATAACGATACGAGTATATGGAACCAATGTGCACTGGTTTTCGGGAAATGTAAACATAAGTGAATAAGAAATTATTTTGCATTGCTGAAACCATTAAAACCAATACAATAGAGTAAAAACTGTGGGAAAAACAAAAATATGTAGCGAACGATACCGTAGAACTGCCTTGATAAACAAATCGACCGTCATGATCGACTGGAAAGAATTTCTGCAACAAATTTTGACTATCAACCTTCCAAAGCGGACAATCGCTTCGGTTCAAATCACCTTTGCATACAACGAAAGCGCCTTTCTGAAAAGACAAAAACAAATTTAAGTGCAAGAAATATCTAATTTAGAACTAAACATTCAGTCATCTGTAAGAAAAAAATCAGAAATGAGTCAATATTTATTATTTAACTTACATATGTGCGCAGCGGTGGATTTAAGGGGGTGGCGGCACCCCCCATTGGCCCGGAGTAGTTGGCGAGATAAAGAATGGATATGTATTTAATTTGCAATAATTTTTGGCCGTCAGCGACCATAATTTCTCTAATTTTTCTGGCGTTTCGCGCCAGATAATACCTATTAAATTAATGATATTTATTTAGTGCCTACTAAGCATGCATATGGGGGCTTGGGGAGTCTTTTTTGACCAGCAGTAAGAAAAAATATAAAATTTTACGAGGACAATAAGCCCAAAATAGGACGAAAAATAGGTAAAAAAATTTATCCTTGAGCAGTGAAAAGGTAGATGTCGAGCTCTAATGTTTACTCCACATTTTAAGGCCATTGAAGGTGGATAGTACCTAGAATTTTAGGTCATTCATTTCCAACTACTGACCTCCTAAACCATCCATCCAGTGCAACTATGGTGCCTTCTATTTCTGTTGGATGCCAAAACTTTGTTTTAGCAATTTCTGGGTCTCTGACAATAAAAAAGCAATATGTGAGGTCGGGCACGAAAGAGTAAAAAACAGGCGTAATGGAGCAGGAAATCAATGTCAAATCATTATACTTTTACTTTTACTTATAGTACATTCTTGTTACTACTATTACTAGTAGAATTATATTATTTAAAATTATTATCATTTATCATCACCCATTATCATAAATCCCTACTATGATTGTCTTCATATGCTATTAGAATTACTATTATTAATAATACGCTTGCTATTCATTATTCTTATAACTATTCAAGGCCGTATTTTAGGAGAAATGCGGGAGATGACCAAAAAATTTTGTAAGGTAAGATAATGGACGGAAATATGTATATAAAAACTGCATTACTTTATTGTAAAATATTTTAATTTTCAGCGCTTCGCACCATACACATACATATGTACATAGTAGGGATGTTCCGATTAATTGGAATCGGAATTGGCTAGAATCGGTCATTTTTCATGGATATCGAATCGAAATCGGAATCGGTGATTAGGAGATTTAATGAATCGGCCTCGGAATCGGAATCGTCATTTCTAATCTTTCGAGAATCGGAATCGTATCGGAATCGGCCAAGATAGACCAATTTCCGATTCCATTCTGTTAGAATTTTTTTGAAGAAAGCCAAAAGCATTTTGAAAGGCTTTTTCTAGTACTTCAATCAGTCAGAAAACCAAATTTTGTGTCCAATTCAGCAATGCAGGCCACGCCCAAGTGTCATTGTATGTGCATGTGCTGGAATACAACAAAGAAGCAATTTTGTCCTCTCTGGCCATCTTTCAGCCTACATTGCAGACTTTTATAGGTACTTTCATCGTATTCGTTCATGAGTGATAATCACACATTCCAATAGGGAAAGGTGAGAGGGGGTATTACCCCCACCTCGAGGTCGAGACTTGAATCACTGTCAAAGGATTTTGAGCTATCAAACATTTTCTGCAATGATTTTCGGGTACAATAGCAGCAAAGATAGTAAATTTTTCGGCGCTCCGCGCCGACTAGTACATTTCTGTTTTGTCTACCCATAAAATACCTAGGATGAACTTAAAATCATCCGAAAAGTCAATATTTTCGATGAATTTTTATATCTTTTACTTACAAGAGTGACGAAACTAGTCAGAATGGGATAAAAAGTAGTGAAAAACGCAGTTTTTAACATTACAAAAATGCTATATAGGATGTATTAGCCATGTTTCATATTTGACCTGCAAAAAAGGCTAGCTGACTCTAAATTTAGTGGTCTCAAATTTCGGGATTTCACCCCCTGAACTTTTCGACCTTGGGAAACTATGGTGATAATGAATAACATTTTGATAGCATAAACCATTTTTCACATAGAATCTCCAAACTTTCGATCTTTAGGAAAATACTAGATATGATCTTATACAGGCCCGTCCCGAAATGGGAAAAATTTTTGTTTTTCCCAAGGGTCCTGCAAAGAGAAAATGAAAAATTGGCGAAGTTGGTCTGAAACACCGCCAAAACAGGCTGTTTAGCATACTTTTGAGCTAGAAAACACAAAGTTTTCGCGCTTCGCGCCGGATTTATTCTTTCTGTAAGGTTTGTCTTCTAAACCGCTGAAAATCGTTCAAATTTGAGTCAGACATAGAAAGTATGTCAATTTTTTCTAACGCTTTGCGCCGGATTCATTGTTTAGCTATAGTTTTTGCCTTCTAGCTTACTCAAAACAGCTCAAATTTGAGTTATGACATGAGAACAGTCCTGTATCCAGGGGGCGGGGGGGGCCTGCCCCCTCCCTCGAAATGGGGAAAAATTTTTGTTTCTCTCAAGTGTCCCCGAAGGGAAAAATGAAAAATTGGCGAAGTGCGTCTGAAACAGCGCCTAAACAGGTTTTATAGCGTACTTTTGAGCTAGAAAACTCAAAATTTTCCGGCGATTCGCGCCGGATTTATTGTTTACATATAGTTTTGTCTTCTGAACCGCTAAAAATCGCTCAAATTAGAGTTAGATATAGGGAGCATGTCAATTTTTTCTAGCGCTGTGCGCCGGATTCATTGTTTAGTTATAGTTTTTGCCTTCTAGCTCACTCAAAACAGCTCAAATTTGAGTTATGACATGGGAAACATGAAATTTTCCGGCGCTTCGCGCCGTATCTATGGTTTATACATGTTTTTTGTCTTCTAGTCCGCTCAAAACCGCTCAAATTTGAGGTTGATATGCAGAGCATGTCAATTTTTTCGGCGCTTCGCGCCGAGTTATTAATTATCCGTATTGTTTTTCTCTGTAAAGCACAATGATTAAGTACAAAGGCAAAAGATAAGAAATAATTCGCCGATTAGGTGATGAGAAATCAGCTTAAATGATAAATTTGCTGTATATCAAATGAAATGAAGTGAAAATTTTTAATTTTTTTGTTGAAATTTTTCTTCACCGTTGTATAGAGCTCGCCGAGATACGCTCAAAACTGTCTTTATTTTCGCCTATCTCCTAATGGTTCTCGAGATATCTGGTCTCAAAAATTTTCAGCTCCCCAAATAAAATCCTGGATACGGGCCTGATCTTATACATAGGTGCGCAAGGTCAAACTTTAAGGGGAGTGAAAAGCAAAAATTGCTAGATAGGTACATATGTGCTTAGTAAAAACGGCTCTTTAGTTTTTTGGGATCAGAAAATTAGCTACATAGTCTTTAATGCGGATTTCGCAAAGATACACCAATAAAGTTTCTAAGATATGTATATAAACCGAATTACCTTGGGTCCGCTCCATATATGTACATAACAGGCGGGGGGTGGCGAGGTGAGGGATTCCCTACCGAAATTGGACTCCCAAATCCGCCGAAGTCAGAAAACTTTTGACCGCCGATTTTTGGGAAAAAACTTGCGTTTTTAGCCTTTTTGAGCGTTTTTCGCGAAATATTGAAGGTCGTTCCCCTCTAAGAATAACCGGAAATATCCCCCGAAATTTCGAGCCCTTACATATACGGTCCGCTGCCCTTAGCCAAATCCTAAATACGGGCTTGTAAACATATTATCCTTATTATAACGACGATCACTGATTGTAACTCATGTAATGCAAAAAAAGAAAGCAGAAAAAAACCTGAAAAACAGGTGTCTGATCAATTAACTTGCGGCCCGTCGTCGCATTGACGGTATCGCAGCGACTGTTAGCGGCGACGTCAACGAAATCAGCCGACCTCGCAACAGCGTCAGGCTTGGCGTCGGCGGGCGTCGTCCGCGCATCGCCCAGCGCCGTCGTCGAATAGGATTCAGCGGCGGCAGCCGCTGAGTCATGACAGTGCAACCAGCGCATCTTTTTGCGGTTCGAGCTTGCGCCGCCGCCAACGCTGTGGGGAAATTCGGGCGCCGAAGATGGGGCGGCGGAGAGGTCACGCGGCGACGAACGATCGGCGGACTGCAAGAAAAATTGGCTTAACCGCGAAACAGGGTTCACAATTTTAATTTTAACCGAATTCATTTTTAATTTCAATTAAATTCATTTTTAATTTTGATTGAATTCATTTTTAATTTTAATTGAATTCATTTTTAATTTTGATTAAATTTGTTTTTACATAATTTCAATTTATTCACGATTTGCAAATTCGTTTTAATTTTTCCTTCTCATTTGCATTCGCTTTTTGGAGCAGACGATAACCCTCGCGATATTTTTGCATTGATAAGCAAAAAAATGCCTTTTGAGCTAGAATCCATTACGCGGTATTAACACACAGCGCGTGGAAAAAGGTGACGGGGCTATAATCACCCCGCTTAGGGTTCAAAAATCAAATAAATACCGTCGGACAATTTATGCACCTAGCTTAAAATTAGAAATCTTTAAGTGCGTTTTTACACTGACATTTAACACTGTTGCTTTATTTTACGTAGGTAGTCTTCCATTCAAATGCATCACAGGAGTCTGGCAGGCAAAGAAGTGATCGAAATAAGCCATCTGAGAAATATACATTTACGTAGAATTCTTAAAATAATCTTTTATTATGTAGGCAGACCCGTACCCAGGATTCGGCCAAGATGGGGGCAGACCCAAAGTAAATTCGTTAATATCACGGAAATTTCGTCAGGCACGTATCTCTGGGGGAATGGGGGGTCCGGACCCCCAAAAATTCAGAAAAATCGGACTTTTTAAACGTTATTTTGTACTATTTTTGGCCCTTTTGGAGCTTAGTCCCCCAAAATAGGACGGCCAGCTACGTGCCTGAATTTCGTAGAGATAGCTCTTAAAAACAGCATTTTCTGCCGCTTTTCAACACGCTCTATCCGAATTTTCGACAAAAAAGTGTTTCTCCAAAGATGCTTTGAAAAGTGTCATTTTGTTGGTCGCGATTGAGGCAAAACTATAGAAAATACTTCACGTACAGCTGAAGGGAAAAATTGACGATTTTCTAACAGACGGGTACAATTTTATCATCTTTCCGTGCATTATCTTATGTAAAAATCTGCCAAACATTTTTTACGGCCAAGAGGGCGGCCGCCCCTTAATACGGTCCTGAGTGTGTAGTATTTGGCTCGTATTTAACAACTGCTGGCCATATTTTAGCACAAGAAAAAATTCCTACGCAAACGAGGCAGAATTAAGACAAGTAAGTAGGTACATAAAACGTTATTTATGCCAGTCGAAAAAATTATTTTAACTTACCGAAAATTTTAACTCTCCTTTAGTAGCAGTGTAAATTAAAATAAGTTACAGGCTGTTAATTTACTATTTAAAGCACGATTAATGCACACATCGAGTGCTGTGGCGATTGCCAAGATCTAGTGTACAATAAAAAATTAACAAAATTTGACTAGTATGTACGTGGCAGATAACTAAAGTCCGTTTCATTTAGCTTTGAGGTTTTTGAAAAAATTAAGAGTGTCTACGAAAGTGCTTTAAACTAGCACATTAGTTGTGATATTCTACAGCATATCGAACTATGAGGAGACTTTTGCCTCTCTTAAGCCGCATTACCGCATCCAAATTTCTAAACCACTTTTGTAGCCTGATTCATACGGATTAAACTGAAAACCGCAAAGTTAAATGAAAGAGACAATAGTAGGTTGAAACTGTTTAATGCTTAACATGTACGTAGCTAAATTTAGCATTTGTATTTGTGTGTACATATATGTACGTCTGACAGATGAAAACAAAATACGGCGATGAGATGCTGCATATGTCTACAATGTAGAAAACTGGAATAATTAAGTTGACAGAGCGTAAGCGCTATGTTTCTTATTAGAAAAAACACATCTAGAACTGTTTGAAACATAATTTGAGCTATGTATAATCTGCAGAAAGCTAACACAAGCAATGACGCTAAACCATGTTAGGCGCGTAGCTGGCCGTCCTATTTAGGGGGACCAACACCAATTCTGGGGGGCCAAGCCCAAAAAGGCCAAAAATAGCACAAAATAACGTTTAAAAAGTCAGATTTTTCTGAATTTCGGGGGGAGGTCCAAACCCCATTCCTCCAGAGATACGTGCCCGACGCTAAACCATGTATTATCCAGTAAGAAAATTTTCAACGCATCACGGTTAATTCGACAATTACCTTTTGATCCGCATTCGTCGTTAAGTGAAACGAGTTCGCTTCACCTATAATAATGTAATAAAATACAATGAACATGCAACGCAACAATTCATTAGGAAATGAAAAAATTAAGATGTTTGCACAGTGTTTTGTTTGTATTTGTAATATAATTAAGATTAGATATTAATTAGAAAGGCAGAATAAAAATTATAAATCATAATAATGATTTAAATAAATATTACAAAATTAAAAATTAAATAATAAGTACATAAATAATGGGACTAATTTTTTATTAATAATTAAATAAGGTAATATTACATAAATTAATAATGAATCAAATTATTAAAGGATTGATAAACGCATTCATAAATTACGAATGAACCAATAAATTAATACGGCAAAATAATAAAAATTATTCAGTAGCACTATCGATATTTAAATAATAATAGTTAATTGGCGGATAAGGATAAATTGAATAAAAATTATAATTAATCACTAAAAATTATCAATAAATAGAAATCAAAATGCAAAATAATAAAAATTATTCAGTAGCATTATTAATACTTAAATAATAATAGTTGATTAGCGAATAAGAATAAATTAAATAAAAATTATGATTGATCACTAAGAATTATCAATAAATAGAAATATTATTTAAATAATAATAGTTAACTAGCGAATAAGAATAAATTAAATAAAAATTATAATTAATCACTAAAAATTATCAATAAATAAAAATCTAAATGCAAAATAATAAAAATTATTCAGTAGCATTATTAATATTTAAATAATAATAGTTAATTAGCGAATAAGAATGAATTAAATAAAAATTATAATTAATCACTAAAAATTATCAATAAATAAAAATCAAAATGCAAAATAATAAAAATTATTCGGTAGCATTATTAATATTTTAATAATAATAGTTAATTAGCGGATAAGGATAAATTAAATAAAAATTATAATTAATCACTAAAAACTATCAATAAATAAAAATCAAAATGCAAAATAATAAAAATTATTCGGTAGCATTATTAATATTTTAATAATAATAGTTAATTAGCGGATAAGGATAAATTAAATAAAAATTATAATTATTCACTAAAAATTATCAATAAATTAGAATCAAAATGACGCAAAAATAACGAACGCACCGGTTCGACTGATCCTGGCGACGCTCAATTTCAACGTAGGCAAAGGTCGATTAGCCGGCGAAGCGTCCTGCGCGTCGACCGACGGCCGTTTGCCTTTTTTCGTGAGCTTAAGCTTACAGTAATCCGCTTCCAACATTCCTTCGTATTCATCGGACGCGACGTCGCCGTTTTTTTCCTTTTTTCGTTTTTTCTTCTTCCTTTTGCGTTTCCTTCGCCGATCTTCGTCCTCTTCACCTTTTTCGCCTTCGTCTATTATCAGTCGCGAATCGTAATCGGCCGCCGTCGCGACGGCGCGATCGCCGACCGTTTCGCCGCGGCGGCGATCGCCGCCGTCGCCGTCGTCAACGTCGTCGCGTCGGCGTTCTACAGTACTGTTCGGCAAGCACCGTTTGGGTATCCTGATAATTAATTTCGGTTTCGACGCTTCCAACGATCGGTTATTATCGTCGTTGACGAATTCCGCCGAGTCCGAGCGACTCGTCGACGCGTAATCGACGGCGATTCGCGATTGAATTTCGGTCGGCGGCTTCGCCGACGTCGGTTTCGCCGTTTCGTTGTCGGCTATGATTTGCGTACGAACGAACGAATGAATGACGGGCGTCAGCGTTTTTGGCGCTTCGCTAATACTCGGCGTCGCCGCCGACGAGTTCAAACGGCCGCCGGCGCTTAAACGTTTTTTCGGAATCACGTGACGCAACTGATCGTCGTCGGCCGCGGCGGGATACGACGACGACGACGACGCGGACGATTTCATGACGTCGCCGATCACGGCGGCGGCGTCGCTCGACGACTCGTCGTAATTGACGGCGACGGCGGCGGCCGCCGCCGCCGCGACGGAACGGGTCCTCGGCGGAGCGGCGGCGACGCCGGCGCCCGCCGTTGGAAATGGCCAGTCGGAGTTCGGGGTGTAAACTGGAAATCTGCAACAATTTACGACGCACTTCCTGTTCGAGCAACTGTTCGTCGGCGCGGCTACTCGACGCCGAGCCGGCGGCCGATGGGCCGCCGTGGCTACCCGCGCCACCGCCGCCCGATCGCCTAGCCGACGCCGCGTCGCCGCCATGCGCGTTTTGATGCCTAGATCGGCGACTAGCGTTGCCGCCGACCCGAGAACGATCGTTGGACGCCAATCCACCTGACAAAATTATCTTAAACTTAAGTACGGTCAAAACCGTATAAGTAGCGGCTCGAAATTTCTACAGAAAGTCACGTTTATTTTAAGAGAAAAACTTTAATTTCTCGTCAAAAACGGAAATAAAGCAAATAAAAATGGTCAAAAAAACACGCAAGTTTCCACTGAAAATCAAAGGGTCAAAATTTTTAGACTTTGGGGAGGAATTAGTTTTTTTTTGTACAAGGTCCGTTTGTACATGTACAAAGATGCCCCCTAATGTCTTTGAACATTTTGTACACACAAAATTTTTGGGTACTATAATATAGTACAGTAGCGATTTAGTGTAGTAAAAAGTTGTTCGACTTTCGGTAGTGTATTTTAGCCATTTCTGGGTCTTTAAGGGCAAAAATCACTACGAATCGACTAAAACGGTGCGAAGCGCCAAAAAATTTGACATTTTTCCTTTTGAAATGCAATTTCTGCCATTATAAAGATATATAGAACATACAATTGCTCATTTCGGCGCAAGCGCCGAAAATTTTACGAATTTTTGGACTTCTTTGCAATTTTTGTCGTCCCAAAAATCTTTGTACATGTACGAAGACAGTCCCGAAAAGTCTTTGTTCATCGGGAAAAATCTTTGCCGAATACAAAAAAAAACTGTGGGATGAATAGAAGCATATATAATTCACCCCCCAGAATTCGCGATTTTTTTCAGAGTTCCTAAAAATTTCCTATAAATTCGTAGAAAAAGTGCTTTTTAAGCGTTTTTAGCCATCTATTTGCTCAGAAATGTGAAATTTTCGGCACTTTGCGCCACATACTCATGTTTTGACTATATTTTGTTCGTTGATCAACCGAAGATCCGACTCCGGCTTCGGCCTCCGCCAGTAAATCCGGCCATGTTTTCCACTCCGGTGCTCCGGCAGGAGCGACCGAAAAAATTGGCCGGAGCCGAAGAAATTTTGATGTTTATTATTATTAAATAGCGATCAAATTTATTCGTACTCGTAGCAAGCAGCAGGTCTTTGTTATTATGGTTACTAAATGTAGTCAGAAGATGGAGAAAATGAAAATAAAAGGAGTAGAACCGGACTAAACTTCGCGATACAACAGTAAAATACTTTTTTTCAAAATGACACGTCGTACGATAACATGAAGCTAAAAAATTAAAAGCACGTCCTCCTAGCTTCTTGTCAATTCAAACCCTGGAAATTGTGCTTAAGTTAGTGATGTTTTTATCCAGGATCAGAGCTTGCACCGTATAAAATTTGGGGGGTCAGCTCACAGCTGCAAAGACGAGCCGCCAAACTGACCTTTTTCGACTCAAAAACGTTGCGTGCATGTTCAAAACAACACTTTTTTGAACTTTTTCGGTAGCTCAAAAGTGTCAAATTTTTCGCATCACATACTCGTTTTTAACTATATTCCATCAATTTATTCAAATTTCTCGATATTTTTCATATTTGCTATGATTTAACGTCTTAGAAAAATAGAGCGACGTCAGAAGCGCAAAATGATGTTTTTGAGCACAAGTAAGGCACTCTCTTCCCCGGAATGCCCGTATTGTGCATGTCTAGAGGTAAGACAAGTATAAAAACGTAAATTTTTTATTTCACTATATATATTAAGTCAGTGCTAATGTCAAAATAACACAATTACTTTTTAAACAAATGATTGAAAAACATTTTAAATGATGTCTAGAAAAAATTCGATTTTCGCTTACAATTCATGGCCTCAATTTTTGTCCTATTCTCTGAGGTGCACAACATGCCCGATCTGGAGGGTCGAGCCCGTAAAAAACTTTAATTCTTAAACATATGAAGAAAGAAAGCAACTAAAACGTTAGATTAGCATAGAAATTGCATAGTTGCTCCTTAGGTCACGGTTATAGACTTTTCCAAGCACATTCATGCGAGAAATTCGATTTTTTTATCAGCTTTTCGATTGGTTCAACATTTTTTAATTTTTTTCGTCATTTTTTATGTTTTTATTAGAGCTGTAATGGGTCCGCCTTTTTTACCGGCGCCTGACGGTTGTTATGCTATGTGTCCGGCTCTTATTCGTGACTTATATAATAATAGTGGTGACAAAAAAATATTAATATTAATATTAATAACAATAATAATAAAAAAATAATGATGATGATAATAATGATGATGATGATAATAATGATGATAATGATAATAATAATAATAATAATAATAGCAATGATAATGATAATAATAATAATAATAAATAATAATATTAATAATATATTATTAAATAAAAATAATTAGCCATATTTACTAGGTAGTCATAATACTACTCAAAGTAAAATCATATTTAGTTGAAAAAGTTCTTCTTTTTCATATTTGATACTTGTAAGTTGTTCATGATTGATTATAATTTTCTCCATTTAGTTTCTAGCTTTTTAACTACGCCAGTTAATGCCCTTGGAATTTCACCAACGTAACTAAGAACTTCCTGAGATATTGTATGAAAGCGATCGCATTTTCAATCCGGTACGATTTTATTCATCGAAATCAGTGATGCCCCGGTGTGACTTTTTTGCAGGTGTCGGTGCCGGTGCCCCTGTACCGGTGCCGGTGCTAGTTTATATGTCATTCTACATGCTGCAAGCATTTTTCGACTGATACTACTCAGTGTACTTCCCATCGGAAGCTTCATCTTGCAATTTTGTTGATGGAGCTGCAACATTTTAATAATTGTTATGTTTTCGAATTACAATTAAAATAATAGGTATAAGTGTTCTGCGAAGTTATCAGAAAAATTGAAACTGCTTAGAAAATTGGTTACAAGAGAATATTCTCGACTCTTCCAAATACGATTTTGACTTAATTCCTATTGTCTTCTTGTTCGTGCTCTTTGATTTATATTATGTACCTTTGCAGAGAATAAACTTCAATAACGATTGGATTATCGCATAACGACATCGTTTATTCACGATGTATGTACTTCTGAGAAAACACTTCTGGCTGAATTGTATTCGTAGCACAAAGTACTCGTAATTGACTTTTCTACCTTCGTTACTGCTAAAAAGATGGAAAAATATTTCATTTTATCTGATTCTACAAATTAATGAAGACACTAGAAATCCTGGAGTAAATCAGAATAAGGCGCAGTTCATTGAATAAACGTTAATATAAACGAATTATTGTTTTCTACAGCTCCTATCTTGAATTATTTTTCAGTTGCTTCTGCAATCACTATTTATCCAAGCACCGGCGATCGAGCAAGGCAAGCACCGGCCCGGTGCCGGTGCAGCAGTACCGGCGCCAGTGCCTGAGACATCACTAAACGAAATATATAGTGAAGTGTTAGCGCATCTACTGAAGCTTCATGCAGGCGTACATGCAGTGGCGGATCTAGGATTTTCCTAAGGGGGATGGGCGGCATCCCAACTTTTCCAAAAACAGTCAAAAATAGGTCCGTAAATTTGCCCTTAACGCGCGAAATAGCGTTTTTCGGTGTTTTACATTGTATACTTTACATGAAATCACTTTTGACGAAATATTTTTTCATAAAATTTTGAAATTTTCGACAATTTTGTACGAAAAAATCATTGAATTTCTTTGACTTTTACAAAAATCTGGCGCCAAGCGCCGGAAAATTTGTGAAGTTTAGGAGGATGGATGTCTAAAAGCTCGATTTACTGCATGATTTCCTGTTTTGACACGAACCGTCGAAAATTTTTGATTGAAAATAGAAGAAAACTATGCTAGAATAGTTGTTTCTCTTGTTGAAATTGTTTTGAAACCTATTGTATGAGCAAAAAATGGCTTACAGGTCGTCAAGAAATAAATATATGTCATTAATAAATATGTATACATACAATCCGGCGCGCAGCGCCGGAAAAATTTGAGAAATTATGGTCATTGACGGACAAAAATCATTGCAAATTACATATCCATTCTTTATCTCGCCAAATATTTTTGGCCAACGGGTGGGAGAGGGCGGCCGCCCCCGTTTCCCTTAAATCCGCCTCTGTATACATACGTATTAGCAACCAAATTCGAAGGATTACGAAGGGACAAAATCGTTAAGCATAGCACTAAGATGCAATTCTGGGGTCTATCAATTTTTGGAGGTCTTTCAGAATCTCGAAGAGGAGAAACAAGACCTTTCATGCACCTGTGTGCTCGAACACCTCAGTAATGAGGGTAAGCTAAAACTGCCTTTTCCGACCTTCAATGGTGTACTTGGGTCAAAATAGCAGCAAAATACCGCGACTAGACGTTGCATGATCACATTTGACTGATTTTCGCCGACTGACGACCGCTGGCGTCTCGGCGACGGCCGACGCAGCGGCGGACGCTGATGACATGGGCAAATCGGCCGCGGCTGCGCCGCTCTCCTCGTCGTCATCCGTGAAACAATACGGCGAGTCGGCCATCGACGCTGCCGTCGCCACCCCGGTTGACGGCGTTGACGATCTTTGTCGCCGCCCTCCGTCAGCGTCGTCGATTGAGAACTCATCCGGTGCTGGCTTTAATGCGGAGGGCTAAATTACGGGAAAAAACCATCAGAAGCGTTTGTATATTCGCATTCAGGCTTACCACGAAATTTGAACAATAAAAAACCGGTTGAGTTTATTGAGGAACGCTTTTTCACGCCCTAATCGCCGGAGACCTGAACGTATGTATCCTGCTTGACAAGCTTTACTTTAAAAAACGCGACCTAAACGCTTAGGTCGGACCCTTTACGACTCAGCGCGTGTTCTTAAATAGACGCGTGATGATAGCGCGCGTGTGCGCATTATGTGCACAATATCATAGGCATTTGAATTGCACGAGTATAATAATAGGTAGCGCGTATCTATAATATACTTCGGTACCCCAACATCTGTCCACCTCCCTAAAGCTATAAAGGGAAACATCTGAGGGGTGCGGTTTTTTTAAAAGATAGACAATTAAAAAAATCGATGGAGATTGTTTTAATTTTTGTTTACACTCAATACCGAGTTAATAATGAGCGTGTAAAGATTTGTCGTAACGTTATGACATATACAAACCTATAACGGTTTTCTCGACCAGCTTGTAGACAACTCAGTATAAATCCCTCACACAATTTAATGTCATAGATTTGTAGAGGAGGGAATTCTCCAGATGATGTTTTTTGTTTGTTTTTTTGAATTTCACATTAGTTCCCGAGAGGGAGTGTAAAAATCTGTGGGTTTAAAACCAGATTTTCATCATGTTTTTGTCTTCTTCATGTCTGCCAACAACTTCGCTTATGAATCCTAAGAAATTTCTTCTGATAGAAATGTACTACGGCTTAAGGGCAACTTTCTGCTTACCAGCAAGCTTCTTTATACTCAATACGGAGCTAGATGTAGGGGTTTAAACTTTACACTCTAGTCAATGGTGTAAAAAACAGATTTTGTCTAAGATTTCTCAGCCAACTTTTCCGCTTATAAGTCGGGATAGATTGGATAAAATAGCAATAAAGTACTGTCTGAGGGCTAAACGTCGCAGTAAACCGCGTTTAAAAAAACAATATTGAGTTATTCATAGGGGTATAAAGTTCAAAATTAGGGATGTAAAATGGGCGAAAAAATCAAGTTATTTTCTTATTTTGATTAATAAATATCTCAAATATTGTACGTAACAGAGGTTTTCCACATACAAACGTACTAAGTGGCCCAAACCGAATTTCTTTACATTTGATGGGAAGTTAGGTTCAGATTTTTAGAGTTTACAACGTGGTGGATGGAGGGAGGAAAATACATTGTTGTCCGTCTTTTGTTCACCACTTCCTCAGTGTAGAAGTCGGGATAGGACGAATAGAATAAAAATTAAGTACTTTGTAAGAGGTACACACCACAGCTAATTGCAGTTATTTACATCAATATTTAGCTTTTTCGGGAGGTGTAAAGTCAAAAATTGGGTGTCTTAAACATGTTTCTGTCTTGTTTTTTCTATCAACTTCTCCGCTTATGAGTCTGGACATGATCTCAAGCCTAACAAAGTACCAGGAATCAAACGTGATACACAAGTTGGGTACGTTTGTTTACATTCAACAGTAGTATTAAAGGGTTTATATCTAATATTTATTTGTCTTCAGACCATTGTGGAGACTTAATTTTTTCATAAATGCTGATCGTAATACATACATGAAACGGCTCGAAATAGGGGAGGTCCCGGCAGTTTTAGAGGAGGGGGTTAAATGACCTCCAATTTCTAGCCAAAAACGGCTAAAAACGCATAAAAACGGCCAAAAAATTCAATATTTTCCAAAAATCGGAGGAAGGGGTCCGAAGTTTTCGGGGTTCTGGGGGATGAGGGAGCGTCCGACTTCGGGTGAGGGATCCCTATCCCCCTATTGCATATATATCGTAATATCAGAGTTATATCAGAATTACGAATCCGACTAAAATCTTCTTTACACCCTGTAGTTGTGTAAAGTTTACACTGCATATCTACTTCAGTCCTAGAACCTTACGAAAGCTTAATTTTGAAAAAATGTATTACGTAACGTCAGAATTACGAATCTGAGCGAGTGTTCTTTAAACCCAATATTTGCCTAAAGTTTATGCCGAAAACCTTTGAACTATTCTAATAAGGTAAGATTGCCTTGTTTAAAAGGAGACAATGCTGATCTTCAAAACAATATCGTTTTCCACTTTCTTAAACTGCTGTCATTATTGTGGCATAATATCGTATGTGTTTACTGACTGAATTACTCAAATCATGCTAATTAAAATTAGCGTACTAGCAAAGAAAAATGCTCCTATGGAACAAAAAAGACGAATATACTTGGGATTGTGGATTATAAAGGATGTTAGAGGAGAGGACAGAGAAAAGGCTTAGTTAATTTCATAGATCCCTTTAGTCTAAGAGAAAAAATCGATCAAAGTCAAAACTAAAAAAACCAGCAAATTCCATTTGGGGGTAAGTAAAAAAACCATGGGAAATGAAAAAACCACCCCCAAAATGTTATGCGAATTGCGTGGTTTGCAGCGTAAAATAGTTAGTTGACCTTAAATTATCTTTTTTTAATTTTTTACGATATTTCCGTTCATTTTATCACATTTATATAAAAATCAATAATTTTTTTCTGAATTTTATTAAAAGTTCTATTAATTTCACAAATAAAGTCTTCAAGTGATAAAAGCAACTCTAGGTAAGTCTCTTCTACATCCTCTGCTAAAAATCAGTGCAAAATGCAACTTGATGAAAAGTAATTTAGTTGCCATAGCAACGTATACTTAGCATTGGTCTTTTTTAGGTTACAATGGTTTTTTAGGTTACAATCGAACTTTTTTGGCAATTTCCGGGGTGATTCCCATTTTTTGTGAAAAGTAAATATCAGGCATCATGTAAGGTGCTACGAGGCACATTCCTGCTAAGTTTGGTAAAAATTGGCGCTGGGTTTTTTTAGTTGAAAGGACTGGTTTTAGGTTTGACTTTGAAGGTATCACTATACTGTAGCTATGTGGATGACATACGACAACTAAATTTTTTCTGACATTAGTCTGCAAGGGAGCCTAACGTGAAAGCATAAAAGATTCCAGTGGATATGAATACGGGTAGAAATACTGATCCTCAAAAATGCTTCGAAAATTCATAAAAACGACAATTTTTAGGAACTTTTCGACAAATTTATATCTCAAGTTTCTGAATGATCCGGAAAGAGATCAGGGGTCAGTTGTAATGCTCAGGGCACAGCTTGCTCGCCAATATAAAATCATCAGTCATCTCCTTTTGGTTATGGAAAGAAGGGGTGGTTTTATTTTAGGTTACAAATCGACTGGCTTTTTTAGAGGCCAGCTCTATGTATGCCTGAAGTCGCAAAATCTGTTAAAAATCAGACTTTCTCTAAGCAACGCAAAAAATCGAAGTATATTCTGCGGCCTCTAAAAATTTAACCTTCTTTAGATAATTTTCAATGCTTCACATTAAGTTTTTATAAACATAAACTAAAATATTTACTTCTTGTAAATTGATTGCAAGTCCCAACGCTGACTAGCTTCGTATCATGATTGGAAGAAAACTAGCTACATTTGTATTTAAGGGTGTTTTATTTTGTCATCATGAGCATTATAGCAAGCAAACCTGGCGTCAATTAGCACATGCAATCGTTGAGGGCGTGCAAGTGTACCTACATGTAGTCTTTTTCACGTAAGCTTACGCCTTTCCTACTGCTTTAAACCAACAATTTCTTTGGTCATTTCGAATGCATCGATATTTGCTATTTCATTCAATCGGCTTGCAAAGTCACTCCTACTTTACTCCATATAAACCAGAAGTTCACTGCGCTCACTTCTTGTTTGTTCGCTTCTAGTTCCCTCGTTTTACGGCCTTATTGATCCACAATTCCAAGTACATTCTTCTTTTTTGTTTCATCAGAGCATTTTTCTTTGCTCTCAATATTAATGTGCTCTAAGCGCCCTAAATCCTAAACGGTCTGACATGGGCGTTTGGGTCGCGTTTTCTCAAAGTAAAGCATGTCAGGATACTATTTAGGTCTCCGACGATTAGTTCGTGAAAAAGCGTTCCTAAATAAATTCAATCTGTTCTTTACTGTTCTAATTTTGTTGCGAGAAGTGTAAAAATGCCAAAGTTTGCATAATAAGGATTCAAAACATTTTGAAGACTGAAAAATAGAAAATTAAGAGCCATAAGCACATAAGGATTGGGGAGAGTTTTAGCCCAATTTTTAGAAGGGCCGTCATGATGTACGTATATTAAAGTAACTTCTTCCATCAAATTTAAATAAGTGGTTGGCCCTATGGCCAATGATATATGTAAGATATTTAATAATAAAATGTAGGTATAGTGTAAGCAAGCGAGATATGATGAGTAGAGTCCAGTGAGTTTAATTTACTTTTACATATGTACATGGTGGCTCTTAAGGTTTTCACTAGCTTTTTTTCATATTCAACGTTTTAAAAACAAAAAACTCGTTCAAAGAGTAGCAAAATAGCTTTGCTTGACATAAATAGTTTTATGAAATGAAATTTATTTTCTAAGTCAGTCTTTATAAAGACGTTTTTAGGAAAAAAGAATTCACGTGAAAAACCTAATGAATTTATTCCTAAAACAGCTAAAGATAACTTTTGCGGCTATTGATCAAAAAATAGCCCGTAAACGATTCCATAGAATGAAATAATAGAACGCAAAAATATTATTGAAGTCTGGTATAAAGTTTGAAAAATCTGTGAGAAAGCATGAAAAAGTGATTAAATTTACAGCCTATTTTTTAAAAATTTGGTGATTCTGTGGATAATTGGTTGCGAGGGAAGAAATTAAAACCCCAAGATCATACAGGTAAATAACTAGGGGAAGGGGATCCCCTTTCCCCAAATTCAGCAATTTTGATCCCCCTATTGTTGGAAAAATTTTGCGTTTTTTAGCAATTAGTAGGCACTTTTTTTACCATTTTTGGCCCAAATTAGAGGTTATTTACCCTTCACCTAACAAATAGCCAGCGAACCCTGGCAAAATGTGTGAGGGGCAGGATGTGTGTCTTTCAATTTTGGGCCAAAAATCGCAAAAAAACGCCTAAAAAGAGCCGAAAATACAATTTTTTTCTAAAAAATAGCGAGTACGAAATTCTCTAGCTTCTGGGGAATGAGAGATAACCAATTCTGGGTGGGTGATTCACTCATCCCCTTGTTACATGTAAGCGTTACATGCATGCCCCAGATCACAGTAGATAGGTACTACTTAATTACTTGCGAAATTCGCAACGTCGAAGATTTGCCACCGGAAGCCGGCATTTGCTGTTTATAAATAGGAACGCGCTTCGATTTACGCGGCGCCCACTTCGGCGCCGTCATCGGCGGCGACGTCGACGCCGAAAACGACGCCAACGCCGACGGCGTCGTAACCAAGCCGACGGTACTTGCTGGCGACATCGTCGCCGACGCCGATGACGTCATAAAATGATCGACGTCGTCGGCGCGGCGACGTCCGTTCGGCGTCACCGTCGACGGATCGTCGATTCGAGGCGCGGCGACGCCGGGTGACCTGGGCGAAAAATATTTGGTCAAATGAGGGAACCGACTCGAGAGCGGCGAATGAAGACAGCGCTTGAGCGAGTCGACGTCGACGTCGTCGTCGTCGTTTAACGAAAAGACGACGGCGGACGTCGCGGCGGCCACCGTCTCGCCTACTGTAGCGCCGGAGGCGGCGACGCCGGTCTTACTGTAGCGATAGGTCAAATCGGCGCTCAACTGGTTCAACGGACATTTGGGCGTCGGCGGCGGCGTTTTCGACGACGCGATCGCGGCGGGGAAAGAAGAGCGACCGTCGCGTTCGCGCGAGCAGGATAGACGATTTTCCTGCTGCGCGATGGCGTTGAAATGGCGAGCGAAATCGCGGTCGATTTCGGCCAATTCGCGTTCTTTTCGCTTCATCTTCTCCTTCAATTTCGGCGTCATGGAAACCGAGTCGACTTGGGTCGCAGGGATTCGATGATGAGAAGCGCAAACCACTACATCATGGCTTTGTTGCTGTTGTTGTTGTTGATGTTGATGTTGTTGTTGTTGTTGTTGCGAATGCAGTGGGGAGTGGGCGCGTGAGCGATGCGAAGGAGAGCCGATGAGGCGACTGCTTAAGCTTGGCTGATTGCTTTCTACGGTTTGCATCTGTAAACGGACAATTATAGGCAGGCACGTAGCTCTGGGGGAACGGGGGCCCGGACCCCCAAAATTCAGAAAAATCGGAAAAATATGACTTTTTAAACGTTATTTTGTGCTATTTTTGGTCTTTTTGAGCTTAGTCCCCCCAAAATCGGTATTGGTCCCGCCCAAAATAAGACGGCCAGCTACGTACCTGATCATAGGGTGGGATAACGGGCAACGAGAACATGAGAAAGATCATGTTGAGATTAATGTTGAAATTGAAAAAGCAAATTTTTCGGCCTGAAAACGTCTGTCAACAAAAAATCAATGAAATTCGTTTAAAACTGATTGTTACAGTAAAACTTTCCAGATTCTATATAAAAATTTTCACGTTTTTCGCTGATAATAGTCTCTTAGAACGCTGGAAATTTCGCAGTCTATACTGATTACTAAATAATCAATTACCATCACCATTTTGGCAAAAATGTTCAGAAACGTTTTGATGCAAAAAGTTGATCCGCTTACAGTTTTTAGAAGAAAAGCCCTGAATTCGAAATAAATCTCCCCCGTTTCATAAATTTTATCAAACAATAAAGCAAACATTGGACTATGCTTTTGCAAAGTTTCATGTGCTAATTCTGAGTATCTACTTATACATATGCTAAAAATACCTTTTCTAGTGCGTTACCGCTTGTTCCACTTATGCAATTGACATTGAGAAATTAAGAAATGCAAATGAATTTGAATTCAACTGAGGAATTAAAAGGAATTAAACAGGAAAAACGATGTATTAAGCTAAGAACAAGCGAGTAACTAACAGACAAGCACAGCGTGGGAATTCTGGGTAACGCGAAATTTAAAACTTGTCTCTGCCTCTTGGGGCTCAAAAACGATGGATACTAGTCAAAAAGATCATTTTCGGCGTTCATGACGGCGCCCTATCTTTCCAGAGCGTGAAAACTAAAGATTTTCCGGTAAATATCAAGAAATTCGATTAAATTGAACAAAATGTATTTAAAAAATTATTATATGGTGCAGGGCGCCGAAAATTCGACACTTTCGAGCAAACGATAGCGAAAGACGCTTGAAACAGCACCTTTTCTACGAAGTTTTCGGAAATTTCCGGAAAATCGAAAATTCTGAGGAATAAAAAAATTTCTAGGCGTGAAAAACCCCAGATAATGTAACATAATATATAATAATTTATGATATAATATAATAATATAATAATATAATATAATGTATAATATATAATAATAATATATTATAATATAATATAGTAATATAATAATATAATAATAATATATATATAATATAATATAATATAATATAATAATATGTAATAATAATAATATTAATAATAATATTATAATATAATAATATAATATATGATACAGATTATTGATTATTACTGATTATTATTATTATTAATTGTTATTATTAATGATTACTGACCATTTCTTCGAACGCGGTCGAATTTTGTAGGGCGGGAAATTCGAAAACCGAGTGCAACAAACCGGCCGACTGAGACGAGGCGCCGTCGAGCAGCGCGTCGTTGAGCACCGAATCGTCGGCGGCGACCAACTCGTCCCAAAATTGCTGCGTCACGCCGCCCAAATCCAAATCGGCGTTCAAATGAGCGTCAATAGCATTTGCGGCGTTAGCGTTAGTCAGCGTCGCGTGCAAGTCCGTAGCGTTGATGTTGTTACGAAAATTTAAATGATGGTCGTTAAAATCAGCGACGCTCAAGTTCGAATTGGCATGAAGGCCGCCAGCGACGTGGACGTCGCTCAAACAAATAGAATTGGCGTGGTGGGAAGAATTTAAATTCGGCGTCGCGTTGGACGCGTTCGCCGATGATGACGTCACCGCCGCTGACGCCAACGTCAAACGACCCGTTTTGCCGCCGGCTGATGTCGGCGAAGAAAAGTTGTACGACGATTGTCCCTAATGAGGGAAATATCGCGCAATAACATACGTAAGCGTATATACGTGAACGGCAGCCAAATTCAGGGGGTCGGATGGGGCGAAATTGCCAAAAACAGCGACAAAAATTCAATTCCGAGAGATTTTTTCGATTTTGGGGGGTTAGAATGCAGGGGGTACCTCCTCTACGTTCATGCGCGTACGTAACACGAAGTAAGGGATCGAAATTTTGTGATTTGGATAGTCGACCATTTGCAGAAAAGGGTGAATGACCTAAACCTTTTGACCAAAAATGGCAAAGAAAAACACCTACAATTGGACTAAAACGTAAGTTTTTGCCTAAAATTGGGGAGATGTATTGGCAGGGGAAAGGGCGAAATCTCAGCCTTTAACGGGGATGGAGGGGCGACCGCCCCTAGGTGGGCATCCCTTTCCCATTACATTAATTCAGCAGACAGCAAAGTGTTCAATCACTATTTTAACATCACTATTTCAAATAATTATACAATAACTAACTATCCGCTGTCGTCGCGCCGCTATTAGCATGCAATAGTTTGCGATATCCGTTATAAAGATTGAAAATAATCTCAGCAAAACTAGTGTCGTCAGTTAAAAAGCATGATGAATAATATTTCGTTCAAATTAATCACAAATGTATACGATTGCCTTAGTAAGTGCATCAAAACATCATAAATTATTTACCAAATAATTACCTATTGTACCACACTCTTCAGGCTAACAATGACTCTTAAAATCAAAATTTGCGGTCGACTGGGAACCGTTGGCTAAAAATAGTCGATAAAAAGGGCCTGTCCCGGCTGCAATTAGTTCAATAGAGCAGTACTTCTATGGTAAATTTCGAGAATGCGGTAATATCGGGTTGCATTACACTCAATTCGCTTAGGAGTATTTTCTTACTAATACTTCAGTAGCAATTCCTCGTAGTTCATTAGAAAATTTACAGTTCCCAACATGTTGTTTAATACTTGAATAACAGATTGCTTTGGTTCGTTAAGAAGATGGTTTATATGTATCTCCATAAACGATCTAATCAGTTGTGTAATCTATGATTTTGGACATCGTCATTAATATCACATTCCTTACTGACACGAATATACATATAGAACGCTTGGTGCAACAGGAATAGCCCAATTTTTACTGTTCTAACCAGTGTTTTTATTTTATACTCGGCAAAGAATTCTCCCTATATACAAAGACTTTTCGGGACCGTCTTTGTACATGTACAAAGATTTTTGAGAAGACTAAAATTGCAAAAAAAGGTCTAAAATTCGCAAAAATTTTCAGCGCTTCGCGCTGAAATGAGTAATTGTGTGTTCTATATATCTTTATAATGGCAGATGTTGCATTTCAAAAGGAAAAATGCCAATTTTTGCCGATTTTTAGTGATTTTAGCCCTTAGAGACCCAGAAATCAGCTAAAATACACTACCAAAAGTCGAACAACTCTGTTTTTAGCCACACTAAAATCGCTACTGTACTATATAGTACCCAAAAATTCGTTTGTACAAAACGTAGAGACTTTTGGGGACCATTTTTGTACATGTACAAACGAACCTTGTACAAAAAAGCACTGATTCTAACAGTGAATTGAAACTAGCATAGCTAATAATGCAAGCGAATTTTTTCACTGTTGAACTTGAACTATGTATTAAACCAATGAGACAATTCAATAGCCGACGTTGCAACTAGACCCTGTGATGTTTTTTCAAGGAGTTCTGACAAATTTACTGTAAAAGCAACACAACAACTCTAGAAAAAACGTACACAGAGGTCGGATGAAACAGAAACTGCGTTGTGGTACCGATGCTGCGCACCAAGTTGTTCGTTAAGATGAAGCAGCTGTTGATGTGGATAGGACAAAGTTCGTGCATTAGACTGAAAGTCGATTGCGCCGTGTGGCGATGCTATGTTATTGCTTATGACTGTACGTGCCTGAGTGATGTCTTTCCTCCACGCATTCGCTACAATTAAAAAATACTCCTAAAACAAATTTAAGTTAAAAAAATTAAGCATATTGAGATAAAGATCGAAACAGAGCGTATAAGGCGCTTAGGCGATAAGAAGGAAGCCTAAAACTTGCGGATAAGGCATAAAACGTAGAAATACGGATCCGAAACCGACGATTCTGAAATGCTTACAAGACATTCAATATGTTTATGATAATAATAATATCGAATGATGAAAATAATCTCAATTCGTGTTCAAAATAGCGATTTTTATCCGTTTTCGACCCTCAACTTTCCTATTTATTCCATGAATTATTCCTTTGAGCGTAGATGCATTCTCCGGATTCAAATACGGAGCCAAATTCCGGAAAACTTCGAAGCAGGATTCGAAGACTGAAAAGAGGACCCCGTAAATAGAATTAAATCAAGTCAACAGATCTCCCTTTATCATGAAGGGTTAACGAAAATGTCTGATTGAGTAAATGAGTTTGCTTTTAAAAAAATTAACAAAGCAAATATAAAATTGAATAACACGGATTTCTCTTGAGAGAAATCGCCTAGAGCAAATTCAATCGAATAAAAATCGAAAAATGTATCCGAAGACTATTGGCTATTAATACATAACAAATGAAAAGGTCAGGGTCGGCAGGGAGCAAAATCCCAGAAGTGCAAAGCAGTAAATTTAGTGTTCACGATTTTTCTTGCTTGTCACACGACAAAAACCGTCAAAATAGCCTATAAAACACTATTTCACGGTAATACCGATTTCTTAAATATTTTTAGTCCATCTTGATTGCGTTATGTACATTTAATTATTAATACGGTGCTAAGTGCCTGAAAATATTTTTGCATTAATACTGATTTTGTCCTAAAACATAACGTAAAAAATGTTCCGTCAGCCCGAAATCACCGGAGAGTACCTGCCAGTCTAACCCTTCAGGGGGTAATTGCTCCTCACCCCATGTACATGTGTCTTAGTATTCACCGTTAGGAGGTAAGTTCAGGTGGACGTCTAAGGAGGTTGACGCAATACCCGATGACGCAGTCGCTGAAGCCGCGTGCTGTTTTCGCATCGCATCGTACAACTGGGCGTCGCTGACGCCATCGCAGCCGCCGGCAATAACGCCGGCGTTCAGCGTTGTTGACGGCGTCGCTAATCGCTGACGATTAGTAGTGACGCTGCAGCCGGGCGACGGCGTCGCAACGCCGCACGACGGCGAAAAGTTTGTCGACGATGACGGCAACGCCGCCGTTGACGACGCTCGACACTCAGCGCCTGCTGCGGTAGATGTCGTCGATAGGTTGGACAACGGCGACGGCAAATAAACCGAATCGGCGCCGGGCGTCGGCGGCAAGTTCATTTTACACGGGCTGACGAACGGCGCTTGCTCGTTCACCGCGTCGTAGTTTATTTGCTGAAAGTATACGATTTGACGCGCATAATTCAACGAAGTCTCGGGGCCACTTGCACCAACGACTTCTGAGCCTTTCTATTAGTTCAGAAGTTCAGAGGTCCAGTATTTATTTTGTATTCGGCAAAGATTTTTCCCGATGTATAAAGACTTTGTAGGACCGTCTTTGTACATGTACAAAGATTTTTGGAAAGACAAAAACTGTAAAAAAGTGAGAAATTCCAAAAATTTCGGCACTTCGGGCCGAAATGAGTACTTGTCTGTCCTAAATATCTTTAACATGGCAGAATTTGTATTTAGAAAGGAAAAATGTCAAATTTTTTGGGCGCTTTGCGCCGTTTTGAGACAATTTTTAGTAATTTTTGGCGTTAGAAACCCAGAATTTAGCTAAAATACACTACCAGAGGTCGAAAAATCCTATTTTACCACACTAAAATCGCTACCGTACCATATTTTAGCACACAAAAATTTGCATGTACAAAATGTACAAAGACTTTTGGGGACCATCTTTGTACATGTACAAACGGACCTTGTACAAAAAACACTGCAGAGGTCGAATAATTGCGTTGCACCAACGCGTACATTTCTGAACCTTTCTAAAGTTCAGTCTAAAATACATAGGTTGCACCAAAGCGTACACTTCCGGACCCATAGAAAGGTCGGCGGACTTGTAGAGAAGTCGTTTTTCGGCTCATGGAAAAATTTTCGTTGCACCAAAAATCTTAAAGCTTTAGCGTACGAGTTTCTAGGAGTCGACAACGACCCATACATAATTCGCCGATTTAAGTAATTTTGAGTAAATCGGATACGATTACAGCGAAAGTGATGAGTGATGAGGAAGATAATCTAACAAAGTTAATAATACAATTTTGAGGCTTATTCAAAACAGTCGTTTTTGACGCATTAGCAAAAAGTTGTTAAATTATTAAGTCTTCCATCCTGCCAAACAAAGTGCTGACGGTCAAATAGTAGTGAAGTGAGGCAAAACTAAGAATCAGAAAGATATTTGTGACAGTGATTCGGGAAGTAATGCATGACGACTGCTATATTAGTAAACAATGTATTTCCGTTATGTACATAATGATTACTGATTTGTGTTGGCAACACTAGAGTATCGCTACACAAATGAACATTTGGACTTCTAGAACCGACTTCTGAACTTCTAAAAACGACTTCTGAACCACTAGAAAGGACTTTTGAACCGACATGTCTAGAAGTCGTTGGCTCAACCAAATATTTCTGAACTTCTGAACCGACTTCTAAACCACTTAACTTCTGAACCTTGAACTTCTGGATTTGGTGCAACTAAAAAATTTTAGACTTCTGAACCTCTGAACTTCAGGACCACTGAACTTCTACAATAGATTTGGTGCAACCGGCCCCTGGACAGCATACATGATTTTGGGAGGAGAAGAGGTTTGAGGAGTTTATTCGCATGCTCATGCTGCGCATGTATGCTGGACAACTAGAAAAATGCGTACAATTAAAAACGCGCTGGCATTTTTTCAATTTGGATTAATTCTATCGTTCCGCGTTTTCGTTCAGAAGGAAAAGAGACCAAAAAAGCAGCGATTACACAGAAACAACGTTGACGCTATTGATATAGTGATTGGGATAAAGCATCACAAGCAGGCTATAAGCCCATCCTCTTCCCCACAACATATATCATTTGACCCTTTTGACCAATAGTATCGCAATAAGAATTCTGCAGTAGGCGAGCTAACAATATCAAGTGCGTACACAAATATCTCGCTGAAACGAGCCAGCTTCCAGAAGAAAGAACATGCCACGACCACACAAAAGCATGAGGGGTAAGGAAGTATTCATTAGTCCCTCCAACCTTTAAAAGACTGAGAGCTATATAGCCATTTTGGTCGAAAAAAAATTGTTAGCCTTTTTGGACTCAGAAAACTACATAGCTATATAACGTTTTTTGGACTCAGAAACATATCATGTGAGATCAGAATTGCTATACTTAAAGTTGTTTCAAAGTTTTGAAAGGATAGCTATTTCTATTTCCTCGACTTGAAAAGGGGCTAAATACCTATTTTCAGTCCAAAAAGGCTATAGCTGTTTGTGAATTCACAAATGCTACATATTTGCCAAAAATGCTCAAAAACGATGGCCTTGAAGCGATACCATCGTTTTTCGCTCTCCTAGCCATCTACCGATTTTCACCCCCTCCCCCCCCCGATAGTTTGACCTTGTACACCTACGGCCCCGACGCTAGTCCTGCGTTTCTAGTCCAAAGCGGCTAGTCAACGATTCGGAAAAAAATTAAATTTCAAAGCCAAAATCCAGAGCAAGGTATGCTTACTTTATCGTAGCTCGTATTGTTGTACGGGCTGGCAAATAGGGCGTTCGTAAACGACGCAACGTTAGCCGCAGCGGCAAAAAAAGGCGGCAATACTGGAGAATATTGAGCGGCTGCCGCCGCAGCAGCTGCTGCGGCTAATTGTTTAGCGTCGAACATATTGTAAGACGAAACGTTAGTGACGCTATCGCCACCGCTGTTGCTACTAGCGCCACCAATAATTGACGCCGACCGCAAATCGCCCCCGGCACCGACGTATAGCTGACTTCGGCCTACGGTTTGCGTCGCCGGAGGCGCGAACGTCATGTCGCAAGAGGGCTGCATCAAATTTGAACACATGTACGTAAATTAGAACAGCAGCGGATCCGGGATTTTCCAACAGAGGGGAAGGGCAGAACCCTAAATTTCCCAAACGGTGTCAAAAATTGTCAAAAAAATTCGTCCATTATGCTTAAGGTAACGATTTTCGCTGCCTTTCGATAGGCAGAATCATTTGTGAACCGGAAAAGTAAAAAAACTTTGAAAGTTCTCTACAAAAACCGCGCAAAATCAATGCAGGAAGGCACCAGAAAAATACTCGAGAAATCATGGTAAGAACTAAAAAATCTTTGTTCCGTACATAACCCACGCTTTCGACATTAGATATAATTTTCAAAGCGCTAAAAATGGCTAAAATCATCAAGAAACTCACATTATTTCCTATTACGCCCAATCATTTTTGACAAGGAAGAGGGCGGCCATCCCTCCCCTTTGATCCGCGCATTAATTAAAAATCTCCATTAACTTTTAAATGCACTAAAAATAAATGTAGCACATAATGGAGAACATTTGGAAGACTAAAACACTTATTTAAATTAGAAAGGATAAAGCACGTAAAGCACGTCAAAATATGTTTTTATTAGCTAAGCTATTCCGAAATAGTCTCTGACGTAGGGGCCAAAGCATCTTGGACGCATTGCGCCCCATACACGGTTCTGGAGAAATGTAAGGCATACATGCACCTGGGGTGGGGGTAATACCACCCGCTGAAGGGTCAACCAGAGACTTACTGTACGGCGATTTTGAGCGGACGGAACATTTTTTGCATCATTCTTTTAATCAATGCAGTAAAAATGTCACGTTTTTTACGCGCGCCGGATTGATACTTTTGTGTACTTTTTACTCAAAAAGAGCCCGCTAAAAATGCTTCAAAAATGCGATATCACCAAGAATAAAAACGTTTTATAGGCTATTTTGACCACTTTGATCGTTTGAACAGCAAACAAAAATTGTGAACATTAAATTTACTGTTTTGGATTCCTGGGATTTTACCCCCACCTGCCGACCCTGACCTTAAGCACCCGTAGTTTGGTGGGTAAATGGCTAAAAATTGACTTTAGGGGCAAAAACACCATTGTCTCGCCTTTCTTATCGAGCTCTACATATCTATTAGCATCTGAAATCGCGGTAAAACACGAGCAAAATATTGCAAAATCAATTATGGGGTTTACACGGCGTCCATACTCCAGCCCAGATTCAAGTGTAGCAGCTCCGTATAAAATTTTTAATTTACCGCAGGATAGTCATATTTTTAAAAATATATTGGTTTTTTGAGCGGTTTCTTCCTGAGTTCCAGAGCTTTGAGCCTCCAGACGGGGCATGCCTACGCACAGCCTGTTTTCAAAGGCGAAGGGGGATTTTTGATACTCACAAGAGTCCACCAAAGGGAAAGGTAATGAAAAATTCCAGAATTGCGTCTGAAACACCGCCAAAACAGGTTTTTAGGATTCTTTCAAGCTAGGAAACGCAAAATTTTCCGGCGCTTGGCGCTGCATTTAGTGTTGATTTGTTTTATTTATTCTTTTTATTCATTTACTTTTTGATAATTTATTTTTTTTATTTATTTTTTACATATATTTGTCTTCTAAACCGCTCAAAAAACTTGAGTGAAACGTGAAGATAATCTCAATTTTTCCGGCGCTTCTCGCAGGATTGATAGTCAAGTATAGTTTGTCTTCTGACTACTAAAAACGCTCAAATTTGATTTATGACATAAAAAAACATGAAACTTTTCGCGGCGCTTCGTGCTGGATTCATCATTTATCTATAATTTCTGTCTTCTAATACGCTCAAAAGCGCTCAAATTTGAGTTAGATAGGCAGAAAAAGTCAAATTTTTCCGAAGCTACGCGCTAAATTATTCATTTTTTGCATGTTTTTCTTTGTAATTAATTACGCAAAGATTAAATACAAAGGCAAAATCAAGAAACTGTTTGTCGAGTGAATGATGGATGAGAAACCAGTTGTATAGATAGTTTAAACGATATTTTTATTTCATATGAGTATAAAAACAAGAGCCTATACTTTTTTAAATTTATTCCGCATGTCTTCCAATAGTTCCCGAGATTTCTGACTTCAAAATTTTCGACCCACCAACTCCCTCCCCTTCCTACCCACAAAATAAAATCCTTAGATACGGTGCCTGCCTATGCATATCTAATGCGCTCCTTTAAAAGAATTCTAAATGCGGGCCTGGTAGTAATATTATATTTGCTTTGCACTGCGGATATTTTTCTTGATACTTCCCCAAGATTGAATTTAAATTGGCAAAAACGTCAAACAATATTATTGTTTCGAAATATATTACTCTAGCATTAGGTTTCAACGCTCAAATCAGTTGAAATCTTTCAGTGCCTCACACAATTTTACTAATATGCACCCATGTATGTGCCCTTACTGACTTTCTTGAAAATTTGACACTTAACTTAAGTGGTAAACATACATGCACATATGGGGTGAGGGGGGTATTACCCCCTTCCCCAGAAGGGTCAGCCGGACAGGTACTTCCCGGCGATTTTGAGCTGATGTAACGTTTTTTTGTATCAATTTTGAGGTCAAAAGCAGTAGAAACGTCAAAATTTTTCCGGCGCGCCAGATAAGCACTGTTAAGTACTTTTAACCATAGTTTCCCAAGGTCGAAAGTTCAGGGGGTGAAATCATAAAATTTAGGACCACTAAATTTAGAGTCTAGCCTTTTTTGCAGGTCAAATATGAAAAATTGCTAAAACATCCTGTATAGCATGTTTTAATGTAAAAAACTGCATTTTCAACTACTTTTTGTCCCATTCTGACAAGTTTCGTCACTCTTGTAAGTAAAAAATATGAATTCATCGGAAATTTTGACTTTTTAGATCATTTTAGGTTCATTTTAGATATCTTATGGGTAAACAAAACAGAAATGTATTAGTCGGCGCCGAAAAAATTTTAACATCTTCGCTGCTTTTGTACCCAAAAATCAGGCAGAAAATAACTCAAAATTGTCCGACAGTCATCATTCATGTCTCGGACCCTGAGGGGGTAATACCCCCTCACCCTCTATGGAAATGTGTGCTTTTAACTTAAAAAGCGCCCGAATTGATCGATTTTGGCATTTTTTAGTGTTAAAAGTGATATAATGCAGTCAAAATGGACTAAAAATGCTTTTAAAATGCTATATTACCACGAAAAAACGTTTTATAGGCTATTTTGACCATGTTGATCGTTAAAACAGCAAAAATAATCGTTAACGTTAGATTTACTGTTTTGGATTTTCTGAATTTCACCCACCCCTCCCCTCCCCTGCCGACCCTGACCTTGTACACCTATGATGGTAAAGATGCGGAAACAAGTTAGTTGGGCTATTTACTGTTACATTTGTCTTTATATCGCTACAATGAGTAGGTAGCACGGTTTTTTGTTGTATTCGGCAAAGATTTTTCGCGATGTACAAAGACTTTTATGAACCGTCTTTGTACATGTACAAAGATTTTTTGGAAGACAAAAAGTGCAAAAAAGGTTCGAAATTCGCAAAAATTCTAGGCGCTCCGCGCCGAAATGAGCAATTGTGTGTTCTATATATCTTTGTAATTTCAGAAATTGCATTTTGAAAGGAAAAATGCCAAAATTTTTGGCGCTTCGCGCCGTTTTGAGACGATTATTACTGATTTTTGCTTTCAGAAACCTAGAAATTGCTAAAATACGTAATCAAAGGTCGAAAAACTCTGTTTTTGCCACACTAAAATCGCTACTGTACCATATTATAGTACCCAAAAATTTGTGTGTACGAAATGTACAAAGACTTTTATGGACCATCTCTGTGCATGTACAAACGGACCTTGTACAAAAAAAACACTGGTAGGTAGAACAATGCGATCAGAGGTTTTAACTTTTTAATATCTTTTGGAACTCAACTGGGTAGAACTTTTCAAGAAAAACCCGAAAATGCTACTATTTAGACCTACCCCCTATGCTTTTTAACGTAAATACTTTACTCAAGAAATTTCCCACTACAAGATGAAATCATAGATACAAGCTTGCATACTGATTTTAGCTTTCCGGGTGATTTTATAAACAAAAGATGAGTAGGACTGGCGCGTCATCATAACCATTCGTCTATATTGGAAGAATCAAATTTGTAGCTTTTAGTACCAATTTTTAATATAGAACAGAAGATTATAAAGAGACTTAAATTTTTAATACAAAAGATTAGCAGTAATACGATTTACTATTGGATCCCCAGAAATACAACCCAGCCAGCTTTGAGATAATAAAATTTTATATAAATCGCTACTGGCTGCAACGTGAAGTCACAGTCACATCTTGTTTAAATTCTAAAGGGCATAAATTTAGCTAAAAAAATAAAAATGGTACATTATTAAAGAATGAAAGACGTGTAGCATCCTAGCATACATTGACAAAGGCCAGTGTTCCAATTAATACCGGCTACCCAATTATTTGGTTGGTTGCCCTTTTACAAAATGGTTGTTCGGTTGATTGATTGGTTTCCTAGTGGTTGATTGGTTAATTGTGGGTTGTTTGATTGATTATTGATTAATTAATCATTGGTTGATAGTTAGTTTATTAGTTGATTTTCAGACAGCTTGCACTATTTTCCTGGATCCATATTCCTTTTTCTAGTTGATTGATTTTATAATCCTTTTTGTGTATTTCAATAATTTTTCTTCGATTTCAATGGAATTTCAAAATTTTCCATTGATACTGGCAGGTCTTTCCATTGATATCGACCAGGCTCCCATTGATACCGGGTTGAATAAAATTGTACGGTTTGTCCATGTATATATGCATTTCTTAAGTACTTAAGAAATGAAAACGCTGGTAAATTTTTAAGGTAAATAAGCAGCCTGAAAATGTTTCAAATTTGCTTATGAACAAGAGCACGTAATTGTCATCAACTTCGAAAAAGTGAAAGAGACAAGTAAAATTTTATTACCCATTCTTGCTGATTACGACCATGTTGTACGAGTGACTGCGCATTAATTGTAGTCTGTTGAGGTGATAAAATATTAGCTAAAAAGTAAGGGTTCGCCTGAGCCGGCGATGAGCCGAAATTAAAATTAGCTAAAGGAACACCACCAGCGCCTCCAGAGCGATATAGAGCCGCTAAATCAGCTGTAATGGGCCCACCAGAAAAATGAGGCGGTAGGAAATTATTAGTGCCGACCGGTCGCTGTTGGCTCATGCGCTGATGGTCAATATACTAAACTCTAAAACTGATCATGGAAGTAAAACAGATATCTGCAGCATTTATCTTCTACGTTTCAAAATATTATCGGGTAAACCTGCAAATATAAATGAATACAGTGAAAACTTTATATGTAGATCCAATACGTGTGCAAATAAGAAAGGTAAATTTCGTTCCTCCTGATACTTTTTACGCTTAGCTAGACGGAGTAAAACCCTGAAAATATTCTAAAAACTTATACAGATAGGTAAGCTTAAAGCAGAGCACGGAAAAAATTTTGATCGAAAACCAATAATCTCGAAGCATTGAAAAATTGTATTAAAATGTCCTACTTTCAACACATTTGCAGAAATAGGCATTAATGAACCTTGGGAAGTTTTCCAACTAAAAATTCCCTTTTTGAGCGAATTCGACACGCTGATCACGACTATGGAAATAATATTGCGAAAAACATTTCTGATTTAAAGATATGCCAATTAATGCAAACTTTTACAAAAATGCACATACATCGACCTAGGGCTGCATGTCGAACTAAGCGAGAGTATGTCGACCTAAGCATGTTTAAGACTGATAATATCTAAACTTAGCCTAAGTCTAAGAATTAAGAGAAGAAAACCGAGAATTAAGAGTTACCTATTTCAAAAATTGCCTATACTTTAACATTGAAGAACGCAGCGTATGAAGTCTCGTAGCTCCTTCAATACTGATTTATTTTAATCAAATCTTTTCAGCGCTTTCTCTTGAGGAGCCATACAACCCAAAGGCAGTTTAAATTGATTTCGTACTGAAATGCAAATTTTCTGTTTGAAGCACATTTTAAAGTTTAGCCAGCTAGAGCTAGACAAATAGCTGCTTGGTCAATTTACAGGCGTTTGATTGAACGAAAATTTACATAAATTTGCAGAAAAAATTACTTCGAAATTATAGGATTTGAGCAAATCGATTAGGTAGTATATATATTCGTTAAATAAACTACAAAAACTAATGACCATCGAAGACGCATCAAAAACCTGCTGAATTTTAGTTTGTAAATTTTGCTGCTCGTATATCTAACATACGGTGAGAATCCAATGGAAATCTCTCTTTTAGGGCTGGGGACATACATAATCATAGGGGTTTCACCCACCAAAAAACATTTTCACCCCAGAAAAAATTTTCACCCCCACCCCCGCATAAAATGTTTTCACCAACCCCCCCCCCTCCCGAATTGGCTAAATTTTCGAAAGTTCGCAAAAAAAATTTTAAAAATTTGAAGAAAAGGTGCTTTTTTGAGCCTTTTTAGCTATCTGCTCATAAGTGCCGAATTTTCAGCACTTCGTGCCATTTAACTCATCTTTTGACTATGCCGAAAACGCAGAAAAACGACGCGTACCAACCATTTGTAAGCCCAAAAAAGGCACCTTATTATTTCAACTTCCACCCCCCCCCCGAATTCTCATGCTAAGCATGTATGGCTGAGGGTTCGAGGTGGCGCGCTTAAGCGCCCCCTATGGAATCTAGGCAGAGCCCCAGAAATTTTGTAAAAAAGCACTTCAATTTTGAGTCGTAACGTTAAAACTTTTACAAAATAAGATGAATCACAGTTCTCAATTTATCCTAAAAATGATCAAAAATCATAAGCAAATTTATAATCATCGCCAAAAAATTGCTGTCTTGAACAAATCTCATTTCTGCACAAAACCTGTAAAAAGCAAAAGACGTATAGATGCAAAATGCGCTTTAGGCAATATAAAGACAAAAAATTGAGTGTTTAAACCGCGCGCTTCGAACTAAATTGACTCTAATTATAATTTTAAAAATTAAAAAAATCATCATCATATTTCATTCATGGGAGCCGAATACTACTTGCTGTAAACGTAATTAAAACGTGGCTATCTTAATACATTTGTGAACCAGCTACGCCAATGCCCAAGCCTAAAAAAGCTTCGCATCTCACGCGTTCTGAGAATTTCTTAGTCATTCTGACATGGAAATATCCGGAAATTTCCGCGCTTCGCGCCAGTCTACATAATCTACCTATCAGCTAATTTTAGGATCAAGATTCAGATGATATTTTTGAAGAAGAAGAAAGAAATTTTATTACTAATACAAGATTTCCGTGCTTATTTTGCAAATTTTGCCCGGGGCTCTGTCCCGGACCCCGCTGGGGGCGCTTGAGCGCGCCACACTAGATCCCTAGCCCCAAAAGAGAGGGTTTCCTTTCAATTCTCCCTGATCTAAAGTCCTACCTGCGTATCAAAACTTGCAAAGTGTGAAGCATTAACAGTAAAAACTTTTCAATGAATTTTTTTGCATTTTAATTGTTACAAGACGATGTGAAAAGTCCAAAAAGGCATTATTTCATGCCTAGGGTGCATTTCTATACGTTTTTATCGACTTTTAAAATAAAAAATTTTCGGATTTCACCCTGAGAAAAATCGTGGCTACGCCTAAAGCAGGCGAGCGAGCCATGCCGGCCCCATCTGTGCGTGCGAATTTTACGACCTGATTACCGTAAATAGATATGGCAAAAGCTAACATAATTTGGTAAAAGCATAAGCATGCTAATCAAAAATACATAAGGTAATAGTTAGGCGCATTTATGTAGATTTTATTTACGTAGATTCACTAAATATATTTTTGGTTATAATATTATTCTTTCTTACGAGGATCGTCTAATACATTTTTACCCATACGTTGAAGGTTTGCCCAATTTACGTCGCAATTTTACTTTACCTTTTTTATTATGAGTGACAAGCGATCAAGTACAAATTCTCAGTCGAAATCGTCTTCATCGGTATCTACAAAAGGTCGAATCGTGCCACAAATGTCACAATCTGGTCCACGATAACGACATGGGCGTCAGATGTGATCTCTGCGAAATGTGGGGTCATGCCAAGTGCTTTGGAATCGATCGCGGGACGTGCGACGAACTAGACTTGATCTTAAGCAGCGGCAAAATGCACGGACTTTGCGCGATAAATCTATAGTCTGTTTCGCATAACTTCGTGCATAAATTCTAAGAATTTTCAACGGCAGTAAGCTGAGGGTTACGATAATTATATATCAGATCAATGCTATAATCGCAACGCAATCTGTCAGCTTATTGCCGTAGATAGTTTTAAAATTTATGACCGAAGTTGTGTGAAACGGACTATAGTGTTTTTCCACCCGGTACTTTCTTTATTAATTATGCTAAAAGTCAAATTATTCGCAAATCTGATAAATATGTTTTATTTTCGCTAAATTCCGCTAATTTATAGGTAATTGCGCCCCAGCAAAAAAGAAAAAATTTCCACAATTGTGGCTGATCTTTTAAGATTAATATAATCGACCCAAAAAACGTTCCAAATTCTAACTGTGTATATAAATTGTGTTCTATATTTTTTAATTCGCGCAGTGTATGTAACAAAATTGCTGATTTGCATTTGCTTTTGAGTCCTTACACTAATGATTTGATTTTTATTGCTGAAACATGGCTGACTGATACTTTTAGTGATTATTTGTTAGTTACAAATTTTGGTTTTCAGTTTTTAGAAACGATCGTGAAAAAAGAGCTGGTGGAGAGGTCTGTATTATCTTCAAAAAAAATTTGTCTCCGAGATTAGTTAATACTTTCTCAATTAATTGTAATGCTGAAATTATAGCCTGCGATCTTTTTATTGGTTCGATAACATTTAGGTTCATTTTGTGCTATAGACCTAATTATTCTCTACACGACAAACAAAATCAAGATTTTTCAAATCTTTTAAATATATTGCTTGATTGTAGTAAAACCCTTATTGTTTTAGGTGATTTTAATCTACCGGATATTAAATGGAATAAAACGGATTTATTATCTGAAAATAGTATGTCTATCAATTTTTTCGAAACCGTTAATAGTTATGGTATTAGTTATGGATTATATCACATGTACATCACCCTACCTTGGGTGAAAATATTCTAGATTTAATATTTACATCTGATAAATCTTTGATTATTGATTGCAAAACAAGACCTGCTTTTGCTACAAGTGATCATGATTCTGTTATTTTCGTTTGAAGTCAGGCGACAAGTAGCTTTGAAACGTAATTTTGCAAAAGTTGATTTGAATCTATATTTACTTTTCTTGCCAACATTCAGTGGCCATTGATGTTTTCTACTTGTGTGACAATAATAGACGATTTTTATAATCGTTTTTTATCGGTGAGGAAATATCTTATAGATTCTTTTGTTCCATTTCCAAACCTGGTAGAGTTAATAAATATCCCAGAAATATAAGACGATGTTGTCAAAGAAATTAAAATTCTGGAGAAAATCTAAATTTGATCCTATGTTCAGAAATATTTGCTCTAAATACAGTAGACTGGTAAGGAAAGCTATAAAGGAATATTATTGTGCACAGGAACGTAAACTGTTAAAAAAAGGATCCGATCCTAAGCATTTTTATCGTCTTATTAATACTAAGAAAAATCCGTCAAACAATATGCTCGACATAGTTGTTGACAACTCTATTATTAATTCAGACTTGCAAAAAGCGAATGTTTTCTATGAATTCTTTGCATCTGTCTTTACAGTTGACAATGGTTTCCCTATTAATATCACAAACTTAAGTTACAAAGATATACTTGATGTTAAGGTAGATTTTAGTTTAGAATCTGTACTAAATTCCATTCAAAATCTTAAGCAAACTTTCTCTATTGGGCCTGATGGTATTTGTTCATATTTTATCAAAAGATTATGTCCATTTCTTGTTGAGCCACTTAGTTCTATTTTCGAAGTTTTTTATAGAAGTGGTGAAATACCTTCTTGTTGGAAAGATGCGATTGTAGTACCTATTTTTAACAAGAGTGATTATTCTTCAAATGTTTTGAAAACGTAAAAATGTTGGTTCTTGTTTTTAAGAATTATATTCGGCCTATAGTAGAGAGTATGTTCCAACCGTATGGAGCCCCTATTTGCTGTCTGATATCAACAGGGTTGGACGGGTGCTGTGAAAATTACTAACAAGATTAATTGGATACATGGGACTTTCTTATGATGAAAGGCTAAAAGCCTTAAATTTAGAGTTAATTCCATTAGAATCTATTTTGATTTAATTGTCACATATAATATTATTCGTAATAATCTCTTACCTTCTGAAGATTTTAATGAGTTCTATGGTCATTCGCGTAATAAGAATGCATTTTCAAATCAGATCTATTTAGAAATACTTCGACTTCATTGTAAAAGTGTTGTTTTGCTACTAGATCAGCTAGAATTTAGGCATCTTTCACTATATATTCAAAATTTTCCAATTGTTGAGACATTCTAGAGAAATTTAAAAAAGCTTGATTTCTGGAATTGTTTTGATGGGGCACATGTGAGCATAATTTATTTACCCTGTGTGTCCAAGATGTTTCGCATTACACTATGCCATTTTATTTGCCTTAGAGCTTACATCATTTTCACCAAAACATGCAAAATTTGCTCTTTATGGTCTACTGTGCTTGACCCAGGGAAGTCATATCAATGATTAAATGCACTTTCGAATCAGTCTCTCAAAGAGCTTTCAAATACATGCAAATTGAGCCCTGAGAATACAGTAATTTGCTTGCAGTGCATAATAAAAGTGTATGTGAATGTTGACACCTGAAAAAAGTGGTTCATACCTTCTAGGTCATTTGAAAAAATCTCAAGTTCCATTTAACTATTTTAAAAGAGTAAAGTTTTCTGATAGAAGAACTTGAGGCGCAACTATGTTTGAAAATTTGGACACAGCATTCTTTTTTTTCTTCTGAGTTGGAATTCTTCAAACAAAATATGCTTCAAGTTCATCGTTTTAGAGAAGCAAGTTTTGCCAAAAATTGCAAACCTATTCTTTTAGCATCAAATTATGATATTTCAATTCATGTTCTGAATAATTTTTATTTTTTTTGTTTTATTTTTGATTTTTATTTTTATTTCTTTTTTAGTTTTTGTTTTTAAAATTTTCCAAATTTTCTTTATTTTTTAATTTTTAGTTATTGATATTTTTAATTTTAATTTTGATTTTTCTTTCTTCATATTTATATTTCAATGTCTATTTTTATTTTCCAAATTTTTGATATTTAATTGTTATAATGATTTTTATTCTTTGAATTTTATTTTAAATTATTCCTTAATTTTATTTTTTTTTAATTTTAATTTTTCATTTGTTTTGAATTGTAGTTTTAATTTTAGAAAACAGATCTATTGATCAGGTTTAATATTTTAGAAGTGCAGGTTTTGCCAAAAATTGATTACATTCTTTAATTTTTGTTTTATATGTTTTATTTATTCTTTTATTTTAAGTTTTGATTCTTATAAACAGAGCTATGCTTCGAGTTCATCGTTTTAGAGAAGCATGTTTTGCCAAAAATTGCAAACCTATTCTTTTAGCATCGAATTATGATTTTCAATTCATGTTCTGAATAATTTTCATTTTTTTTTAGTTTTGATTTTTATTTTTATTTCTTTTAGTTTTTGTTTTTAAAATTTTCCAAATTTTCTTTATTTTTTAATTTTTGTTATTGATATTTTTAATTTTAATTTTGATTTTTCTTTCTTCATATTTATATTTCAATGTCTATTTATATTTTCCAAATTTTTGATATTTAATTGTTATATTGATTTTTATTTTTTGAATTTTATTTTAATTCTTTCCTTAATTTCATTTTTATTTTAATTTTTATTTTTCATTTGTTTCGAATTTCAGTTTTAATTTTAAAAAACAAACCTATTGATCAGGTTCAATATTTTAGAAGTGCAGGTTTTGCGAAAAATTGATTACATTCTTTAATTTTTGTTTTATATGTTTTATTTATTGTTTTACACCCCTTTGAATGCTTTTTAATGAGATTTTTAATTTCTTTTCTCTTTTTCTTTTCAAAGCTGTACAAATGTTCTTAAATGATCGTTATATTGTTGTGTGTTACATTTTTTCCATAATTCGCTGTAGCTTATTGACATTCTACTTCATGATTCTTTAATAATTTTAATTTGAATTCTTGCTTTCTATGTTTTATTTATTGCTTAAAATTCCATTGAATGTTATCTAATAAGACCTTTTATTACTTTTCTCTCTTTCTTCTAAAAGCTGTACAATAACAAATGTTCTTGAATGACTTTTATATCATTGTATAAGTGACATTTTTTCTTTATTTTGCTGTAGCTATAAGTAAGCTTAAGGTAAGTAATCTATAGATATTCTACTCCATGATTCTTAATAATAATATTTTAAATTTTTGTTTTCTATGTTTTATTCAATGTTTTAAATTCCATTGAATGATATATAATGAGATCTTCCGTATCTTTTCATTCTTTCTTTCAAAAGCTGTATAAATGTTCTCAAATGATTTTCATATCATTGTGTAAGTTTCATTTTTTCTATATTTTGCTGTAGCTTATAATTAGATCAATGCAAGTAGTCTATTTATATTCAACCCCATGATTCACAATAATGTAATTTAAATTTTTGATTTCCGGATTTTTATTAGTGTTTTACAACTGATTAAATTTTTTAATTTTCATAATATTTATTTATTTATATTTTTAATTTAATTTTGATTTTTGTTTTTATATATTTTTTATTTTAATGTTCATTTTTATCCAAAAATTGTGATAACTTTTGAGAAACCTTCAAGTTTTTTATTTTTTTATTCTTTTATTTTCAGTTTTGATTCTTAAAAACAGAGCCATGCTTCAAGTTCATCTTTTTAGAAAAGCAAGTTTTGCCAAAAATTGCAAACCTATTCTATCGCATCAAATTATAATTTTTAATATATGTTCTGAATAATTTTTATTTTTTTTTGTTTTATTTTTGATTTTTATTTTTATTTTCCTTTTAGTTTTTGTTTTTAAAATTTTCCAAATTTTCTTTATTTTTTAATTTTTAGTTATTGATATTTTTAATTTTAATTTTGATTTTTCTTTCTTTATATTTATATTTCAATGTCTATTTTTATTTTCCAAATTTTTGATATTTAATTGTTATAATGATTTTTATTCTTTGAATTTTATTTTAATTCATTCCTTAATTTTATTTTTTTTTAATTTTAATTTTTCATCTGTTTTGAATTGTAGTTTTAATTTTAGAAAACAGATCTATTGATCAGGTTTAATATTTTAGAAGTGCAGGTTTTGCCAAAAATTGACTACATTCTTTAATTTTTGTTTTATATGTCTTATTTATTCTTTTATTTTAAGTTTTGATTCTTTTAAACAGAGCTATGCTTCAAGTTCATCGTTTTAGAGAAGCAAGTTTTGCCAAAAATTGCAAACCTATTCTTTTAGCATCAAATTATGATTTTCAATTCATGTTCTGAATAATTTTCATTTTTTTTGTTTTAGTTCTGATTTTTATTTTTATTTCCTTTTTAGTTTTTGTTTTTAAAATTTTCCAAATTTTCTTTATTTTTTAATTTTTGTTATTGATATTTTTAATTTTAATTTTGATTTTTCTTTCTTCATATTTATATTTCAATGTCTATTTATATTTTCCAAATTTTTGATATTTAATTGTTATATTGATTTTTATTTTTTGAATTTTATTTTAATTCTTTCCTTAATTTCATTTTTATTTTAATTTTTATTTTTCATTTGTTTTGAATTTTAGTTTTAATCTTAAAAAACAAATCTATTGATCAGGTTCAATATTTTAGAAGTGCAGGTTTTGCGAAAAATTGATTACATTCTTTAATTTTTGTTTTATATGTTTTATTTATTCTTTTATTTTAAGTTTTGATTCTTATAAACAGAGCTATGCTTCGAGTTCATCGTTTTAGAGAAGCATGTTTTGCCAAAAATTGCAAACCTATTCTTTTAGCATCGAATTATGATTTTCAATTCATGTTCTGAATAATTTTCATTTTTTTTTAGTTTTGATTTTTATTTTTATTTCTTTTAGTTTTTGTTTTTAAAATTTTCCAAATTTTCTTTATTTTTTAATTTTTGTTATTGATATTTTTAATTTTAATTTTGATTTTTCTTTCTTCATATTTATATTTCAATGTCTATTTATATTTTCCAAATTTTTGATATTTAATTGTTATATTGATTTTTATTTTTTGAATTTTATTTTAATTCTTTCCTTAATTTCATTTTTATTTTAATTTTTATTTTTCATTTGTTTCGAATTTTAGTTTTAATTTTAAAAAACAAACCTATTGATCAGGTTCAATATTTTAGAAGTGCAGGTTTTGCGAAAAATTGATTACATTCTTTAATTTTTGTTTTATATGTTTTATTTATTGTTTTACACCCCTTTGAATGCTTTTTAATGAGATTTTTAATTTCTTTTCTCTTTTTCTTTTCAAAGCTGTACAAATGTTCTTAAATGATTGTTATATTGTTGTGTGTTACATTTTTTTCCATAATTTGCTGTAGCTTATTGACATTCTACTTCATGATTCTTTAATAATTTTAATTTGAATTCTTGCTTTTTATGTTTTATTTATTGCTTAAAATTCCATTGAATGTTATCTAATAAGATCTTTTATTACTTTTCTCTCTTTCTTCTAAAAGCTGTACAATAACAAATGTTCTTGAATGACTTTTATATCATTGTAAAAGTGACATTTTTTCTTTATTTTGCTGTAGCTATAAGTAAGCTTAAGGTAAGTAATCTAAAGATATTCTACTCCATGATTCTTAATAATAATATTTTAAATTTTTGTTTTGTATGTTTTATTCAATGTTTTAAATTCCATTGAATGATATATAATGAGATCTTCCGTATCTTTTCACTCTTTCTTTCAAAAGCTGTATAAATGTTCTCAAATGATTTTCATATCATTGTGTAAGTTTCATTTTTTCTATATTTTGCTGTAGCTTATAATTAGATCAATGCAAGTAGTCTATTTATATTCAACCCCATGATTCACAATAATGTAATTTAAATTTTTGATTTCCGGATTTTTATTTGTGTTTTACAACTGATTAAATTTTTTAATTTTTATAATATTTATTTATTTATATTTTTAATTTAATTTTGATTTTTGTTTTTATATATTTTTTATTTTAATGTTCATTTTTATCCAAAAATTGCGATAACTTTTGAGAAACCTTCAAGTTTTTTATTTTTTTATTCTTTTATTTTCAGTTTTGATTCTTAAAAACAGAGCCATGCTTCAAGTTCATCTTTTTAGAAAAGCAAGTTTTGCCAAAAATTGCAAACCTATTCTATCGCATCAAATTATAATTTTTAATATATGTTCTAAATAATCTTTATTTTTTTTTGTTTTATTTTTGATTTTTATTTTTATTTTCTTTTTAGTTTTTGTTTTTAAAATTTTCCAAATTTTCTTTATTTTTTAATTTTTAGTTATTGATATTTTTAATTTTAATTTTGATTTTCCTTTCTTTATATTTATATTTCAATGTCTATTTGTATTTTCCAAATTTTTGATATTTAATTGTTATATTTGATTTTTACTCTTCGAATTTTATTTTAATTCATTCCTTAATTTTATTTTTATTTTAATTTTAATTTTTCATTTGTTTTGAATTGTAGTTTTAATTTTAGAAAACAGATCTATTGATCAGGTTTAATATTTTAGAAGTGCAGGTTTTGCCAAAAATTGATTACATTCCTTAATTTTTGTTTTAAATCTTTTATTTATTCTTTTATTTTAAGTTTCGATTCTTCTAAACAGAGCTATGCTTCAAGTTCATCGTTTTAAAGAAGCAAGTTTTGCCAAAAATTGCAAACCTATTCTTTTAGCATCGAGTTATGATTTTCAATTCATGTTCTGAATAATTTTCATTTTTTTTTGTTTTAGTTTTGATTTTTATTTTTATTTCCTTTTTAGTTTTTGTTTTTAAAATTTTTCAAATTTTCTTTATTTTTTAATTTTTGTTATTGATATTTTTAATTTTAATTTTGATTTTCCTTTCTTTATATTTATATTTCAATGTCTATTTGTATTTTCCAAATTTTTGATATTTAATTGTTATATTTGATTTTTACTCTTCGAATTTTATTTTAATTCATTCCTTAATTTTATTTTTATTTTAATTTTAATTTTTCATTTGTTTTGAATTGTAGTTTTAATTTTAGAAAACAGATCTATTGATCAGGTTTAATATTTTAGAAGTGCAGGTTTTGCCAAAAATTGATTACATTCCTTAATTTTTGTTTTAAATCTTTTATTTATTCTTTTATTTTAAGTTTCGATTCTTCTAAACAGAGCTATACTTCAAGTTCATTGTTTTAGAGAAGCAAGTTTTGCCAAAAATTGCAAACCTATTCTTTTAGCATCGAATTATGATTTTCAATTCATGTTCTAAATAATTTCCATTTTTTTTGTTTTAGTTTTGATTTTTATTTTTATTTCTTTTTAGTTTTTGTTTTTAAAATTTTCCAAATTTTCTTTATTTTTTAATTTTTGTTATTGATATTTTTAATTTTAATTTTGATTTTTCTTTCTTCATATTTATATTTCAATGTCTATTTTTATTTTTCAAATTTTTGATATTTAATTGTTATAATGATTTTTATTCTTTGAATTTTATTTTAAATTATTCCTTAATTTTATTTTTTTTAATTTTAATTTTTCATTTGTTTTGAATTGTAGTTTTAATTTTAGAAAACAGATCTATTGATCAGGTTTAATATTTTAGAAGTGCAGGTTTTGCCAAAAATTGATTACATTCTTTAATTTTTGTTTTATATGTTTTATTTATTCTTTTATTTTAAGTTTTGATTCTTATAAACAGAGCTATGCTTCAAGTTCATCGTTTTAAAGAAGCAAGTTTTGCCAAAAATTGCAAACCTATTCTTTTAGCATCGAGTTATGATTTTCAATTCATGTTCTGAATAATTTTCATTTTTTTTTGTTTTAGTTTTGATTTTTATTTTTATTTCCTTTTTAGTTTTTGTTTTTAAAATTTTTCAAATTTTCTTTATTTTTTAATTTTTGTTATTGATATTTTTAATTTTAATTTTGATTTTTCTTTCTTCATGTTTATATTTCAATGTCTATTTTTATTTTCCAAATTTTTGATATTTAATTGTTATAATGATTTTTATTCTTTGAGTTTTATTTTAAATTATTCCTTAATTTTATTTTTTTTAATTTTAATTTTTCTTTTGTTTTGAATTGTAGTTTTAATTTTAGAAAACAGATCTATTGATCAGGTTTAATATTTTAGAAGTGCAGGTTTTGCCAAAAATTGATTACATTCTTTAATTTTTGTTTTATATGTTTTATTTATTCTTTTATTTTAAGTTTTGATTCTTATAAACAGAGCTATGCTTCAAGTTCATCGTTTTAAAGAAGCAAGTTTTGCCAAAAATTGCAAACCTATTCTTTTAGCATCGAATTATGATTTTCAATTCATAATCTGAATAATTTTCATTTTTTTTTGTTTTAGTTTTAATTTTTATTTTTATTTCTTTTTTAGTTTTTGTTTTTAAAATTTTCCAAATTTTCTTTATTTTTTAATTTTTGTTATTGATATTTTTAATTTTAATTTTGATTTTTCTTTCTTCATATTTATATTTCAATGTCTATTTTTATTTTTCAAATTTTTGATATTTAATTGTTATAATGATTTTTATTCTTTGAATTTTATTTTAAATTATTCCTTAATTTTATTTTTTTTAATTTTAATTTTTCATTTGTTTTGAATTGTAGTTTTAATTTTAGAAAACAGATCTATTGATCAGGTTTAATATTTTAGAAGTGCAGGTTTTGCCAAAAATTGATTACATTCTTTAATTTTTGTTTTATATGTTTTATTTATTCTTTTATTTTAAGTTTTGATTCTTATAAACAGAGCTATGCTTCAAGTTCATCGTTTTAAAGAAGCAAGTTTTGCCAAAAATTGCAAACCTATTCTTTTAGCATCGAGTTATGATTTTCAATTCATGTTCTGAATAATTTTCATTTTTTTTTGTTTTAGTTTTGATTTTTATTTTTATTTCCTTTTTAGTTTTTGTTTTTAAAATTTTTCAAATTTTCTTTATTTTTTAATTTTTGTTATTGATATTTTTAATTTTAATTTTGATTTTTCTTTCTTCATGTTTATATTTCAATGTCTATTTTTATTTTCCAAATTTTTGATATTTAATTGTTATAATGATTTTTATTCTTTGAATTTTATTTTAAATTATTCCTTAATTTTATTTTTTTTAATTTTAATTTTTCATTTGTTTTGAATTGTAGTTTTAATTTTAGAAAACAGATCTATTGATCAGGTTTAATATTTTAGAAGTGCAGGTTTTGCCAAAAATTGATTACATTCTTTAATTTTTGTTTTATATGTTTTATTTATTCTTTTATTTTAAGTTTTGATTCTTATAAACAGAGCTATGCTTCAAGTTCATCGTTTTAGAGAAGCAAGTTTTGCCAAAAATTGCAAACCTATTCTATCAGCATCAAATTATAATATTTAATTCATGTTCTGAATAATTTTTATTTTTTTTTGTTTTATTTTTGATTTTTATTTTTATTTCCTTTTTAGTTTTTGTTTTTAAAATTTTTCAAATTTTCTTTATTTTTTAATTTTTGTTATTGATATTTTTAATTTTAATTTTGATTTTTCTTTCTTCATGTTTATATTTCAATGTCTATTTTTATTTTTCAAATTTTTGATATTTAATTGTTATAATGATTTTTATTCTTTGAATTTTATTTTAAATTATTCCTTAATTTTATTTTTTTTTAATTTTAATTTTTCATTTGTTTTGAATTGTAGTTTTAATTTTAGAAAACAGATCTATTGATCAGGTTTAATATTTTAGAAGTGCAGGTTTTGCCAAAAATTGATTACATTCTTTAATTTTTGTTTTATATGTTTTATTTATTCTTTTATTTTAAGTTTTGATTCTTATAAACAGAGCTATGCTTCGAGTTCATCGTTTTAGAGAAGCATGTTTTGCCAAAAATTGCAAACCTATTCTTTTAGCATCGAATTATGATTTTCAATTCATGTTCTGAATAATTTTCATTTTTTTTAGTTTTGATTTTTATTTTTATTTCTTTTAGTTTTTGTTTTTAAAATTTTCCAAATTTTCTTTATTTTTTAATTTTTGTTATTGATATTTTTAATTTTAATTTTGATTTTTCTTTCTTCATATTTATATTTCAATGTCTATTTATATGTTCCAAATTTTTGATATTTAATTGTTATATTGATTTTTATTTTTTGAATTTTATTTTAATTCTTTCCTTAATTTCATTTTTATTTTAATTTTTATTTTTCATTTGTTTCGAATTTCAGTTTTAATTTTAAAAAACAAACCTATTGATCAGGTTCAATATTTTAGAAGTGCAGGTTTTGCGAAAAATTGATTACATTCTTTAATTTTTGTTTTATATGTTTTATTTATTGTTTTACACCCCTTTGAATGCTTTTTAATGAGATTTTTAATTTCTTTTCTCTTTTTCTTTTCAAAGCTGTACAAATGTTCTTAAATGATCGTTATATTGTTGTGTGTTACATTTTTTCCATAATTCGCTGTAGCTTATTGACATTCTACTTCATGATTCTTTAATAATTTTAATTTGAATTCTTGCTTTCTATGTTTTATTTATTGCTTAAAATTCCATTGAATGTTATCTAATAAGACCTTTTATTACTTTTCTCTCTTTCTTCTAAAAGCTGTACAATAACAAATGTTCTTGAATGACTTTTATATCATTGTATAAGTGACATTTTTTCTTTATTTTGCTGTAGCTATAAGTAAGCTTAAGGTAAGTAATCTATAGATATTCTACTCCATGATTCTTAATAATAATATTTTAAATTTTTGTTTTCTATGTTTTATTCAATGTTTTAAATTCCATTGAATGATATATAATGAGATCTTCCGTATCTTTTCATTCTTTCTTTCAAAAGCTGTATAAATGTTCTCAAATGATTTTCATATCATTGTGTAAGTTTCATTTTTTCTATATTTTGCAGTAGCTTATAATTAGATCAATGCAAGTAGTCTATTTATATTCAACCCCATGATTCACAATAATGTAATTTAAATTTTTGATTTCCGGATTTTTATTAGTGTTTTACAACTGATTAAATTTTTTTAATTTTCATAATATTTATTTATTTATATTTTTTTTTAATTTTGATTTTTGTTTTTATATATTTTTTATTTTAATGTTCATTTTTATCCAAAAATTGTGATAACTTTTGAGAAACCTTCAAGTTTTTTATTTTTTTATTCTTTTATTTTCAGTTTTGATTCTTAAAAACAGAGCCATGCTTCAAGTTCATCTTTTTAGAAAAGCAAGTTTTGCCAAAAATTGCAAACCTATTCTATCGCATCAAATTATAATTTTTAATATATGTTCTGAATAATTTTTATTTTTTTTTGTTTTATTTTTGATTTTTATTTTTATTTTCCTTTTAGTTTTTGTTTTTAAAATTTTCCAAATTTTCTTTATTTTTTAATTTTTAGTTATTGATATTTTTAATTTTAATTTTGATTTTTCTTTCTTTATATTTATATTTCAATGTCTATTTTTATTTTCCAAATTTTTGATATTTAATTGTTATAATGATTTTTATTCTTTGAATTTTATTTTAATTCATTCCTTAATTTTATTTTTTTTTAATTTTAATTTTTCATCTGTTTTGAATTGTAGTTTTAATTTTAGAAAACAGATCTATTGATCAGGTTTAATATTTTAGAAGTGCAGGTTTTGCCAAAAATTGACTACATTCTTTAATTTTTGTTTTATATGTCTTATTTATTCTTTTATTTTAAGTTTTGATTCTTATAAACAGAGCTATGCTTCAAGTTCATCGTTTTAGAGAAGCAAGTTTTGCCAAAAATTGCAAACCTATTCTTTTAGCATCAAATTATGATTTTCAATTCATGTTCTGAATAATTTTCATTTTTTTTTGTTTTAGTTCTGATTTTTATTTTTATTTCCTTTTTAGTTTTTGTTTTTAAAATTTTCCAAATTTTCTTTATTTTTTAATTTTTGTTATTGATATTTTTAATTTTAATTTTGATTTTTCTTTCTTCATATTTATATTTCAATGTCTATTTATATTTTCCAAATTTTTGATATTTAATTGTTATATTGATTTTTATTTTTTGAATTTTATTTTAATTCTTTCCTTAATTTCATTTTTATTTTAATTTTTATTTTTCATTTGTTTTGAATTTTAGTTTTAATCTTAAAAAACAAATCTATTGATCAGGTTCAATATTTTAGAAGTGCAGGTTTTGCGAAAAATTGATTACATTCTTTAATTTTTGTTTTATATGTTTTATTTATTCTTTTATTTTAAGTTTTGATTCTTATAAACAGAGCTATGCTTCGAGTTCATCGTTTTAGAGAAGCATGTTTTGCCAAAAATTGCAAACCTATTCTTTTAGCATCGAATTATGATTTTCAATTCATGTTCTGAATAATTTTCATTTTTTTTTAGTTTTGATTTTTATTTTTATTTCTTTTAGTTTTTGTTTTTAAAATTTTCCAAATTTTCTTTATTTTTTAATTTTTGTTATTGATATTTTTAATTTTAATTTTGATTTTTCTTTCTTCATATTTATATTTCAATGTCTATTTATATTTTCCAAATTTTTGATATTTAATTGTTATATTGATTTTTATTCTTTGAATTTTATTTTAATTCTTTCCTTAATTTCATTTTTATTTTAATTTTTATTTTTCATTTGTTTCGAATTTTAGTTTTAATTTTAAAAAACAAACCTATTGATCAGGTTCAATATTTTAGAAGTGCAGGTTTTGCGAAAAATTGATTACATTCTTTAATTTTTGTTTTATATGTTTTATTTATTGTTTTACACCCCTTTGAATGCTTTTTAATGAGATTTTTAATTTCTTTTCTCTTTTTCTTTTCAAAGCTGTACAAATGTTCTTAAATGATTGTTATATTGTTGTGTGTTACATTTTTTTCCATAATTTGCTGTAGCTTATTGACATTCTACTTCATGATTCTTTAATAATTTTAATTTGAATTCTTGCTTTTTATGTTTTATTTATTGCTTAAAATTCCATTGAATGTTATCTAATAAGATCTTTTATTACTTTTCTCTCTTTCTTCTAAAAGCTGTACAATAACAAATGTTCTTGAATGACTTTTATATCATTGTAAAAGTGACATTTTTTCTTTATTTTGCTGTAGCTATAAGTAAGCTTAAGGTAAGTAATCTAAAGATATTCTACTCCATGATTCTTAATAATAATATTTTAAATTTTTGTTTTGTATGTTTTATTCAATGTTTTAAATTCCATTGAATGATATATAATGAGATCTTCCGTATCTTTTCACTCTTTCTTTCAAAAGCTGTATAAATGTTCTCAAATGATTTTCATATCATTGTGTAAGTTTCATTTTTTCTATATTTTGCTGTAGCTTATAATTAGATCAATGCAAGTAGTCTATTTATATTCAACCCCATGATTCACAATAATGTAATTTAAATTTTTGATTTCCGGATTTTTTATTAGTGTTTTACAACTGATTAAATTTTTCAATTTTTATAATATTTATTTATTTATATTTTTAATTTAATTTTGATTTTTGTTTTTTATATATTTTTTATTTTAATGTTCATTTTTATCCAAAAATTGCGATAACTTTTGAGAAACCTTCAAGTTTTTTATTTTTTTATTCTTTTATTTTTCAGTTTTGATTCTTAAAAACAGAGCCATGCTTCAAGTTCATCTTTTTAGAAAAGCAAGTTTTGCCAAAAATTGCAAACCTATTCTATCGCATCAAATTATAATTTTTAATATATGTTCTGAATAATCTTTATTTTTTTTTGTTTTATTTTTGATTTTTATTTTTATTTTCTTTTTAGTTTTTGTTTTTAAAATTTTCCAAATTTTCTTTATTTTTTAATTTTTAGTTATTGATATTTTTAATTTTAATTTTGATTTTCCTTTCTTTATATTTATATTTCAATGTCTATTTGTATTTCCCAAATTTTTGATATTTAATTGTTATATTTGATTTTTACTCTTCGAATTTTATTTTAATTCATTCCTTAATTTTATTTTTATTTTAATTTTAATTTTTCATTTGTTTTGAATTGTAGTTTTAATTTTAGAAAACAGATCTATTGATCAGGTTTAATATTTTAGAAGTGCAGGTTTTGCCAAAAATTGATTACATTCCTTAATTTTTGTTTTAAATCTTTTATTTATTCTTTTATTTTAAGTTTTGATTCTTCTAAACAGAGCTATACTTCAAGTTCATTGTTTTAGAGAAGCAAGTTTTGCCAAAAATTGCAAACCTATTCTTTTAGCATCGAATTATGATTTTCAATTCATGTTCTAAATAATTTCCATTTTTTTTGTTTTAGTTTTGATTTTTATTTTTATTTCTTTTAGTTTTTGTTTTTAAAATTTTCCAAATTTTCTTTATTTTTTAATTTTTTGTTATTGATATTTTTAATTTTAATTTTGATTTTTCTTTCTTCATATTTATATTTCAATGTCTATTTTTATTTTTCAAATTTTTGATATTTAATTGTTATAATGATTTTTATTCTTTGAATTTTATTTTAAATTATTCCTTAATTTTATTTTTTTTAATTTTAATTTTTCATTTGTTTTGAATTGTAGTTTTAATTTTAGAAAACAGATCTATTGATCAGGTTTAATATTTTAGAAGTGCAGGTTTTGCCAAAAATTGATTACATTCTTTAATTTTTGTTTTATATGTTTTATTTATTCTTTTATTTTAAGTTTTGATTCTTATAAACAGAGCTATGCTTCAAGTTCATCGTTTTAAAGAAGCAAGTTTTGCCAAAAATTGCAAACCTATTCTTTTAGCATCGAGTTATGATTTTCAATTCATGTTCTGAATAATTTTCATTTTTTTTTGTTTTAGTTTTGATTTTTATTTTTATTTCCTTTTTAGTTTTTGTTTTTAAAATTTTTCAAATTTTCTTTATTTTTTAATTTTTGTTATTGATATTTTTAATTTTAATTTTGATTTTTCTTTCTTCATGTTTATATTTCAATGTCTATTTTTATTTTCCAAATTTTTGATATTTAATTGTTATAATGATTTTTATTCTTTGAGTTTTATTTTAAATTATTCCTTAATTTTATTTTTTTTAATTTTAATTTTTCTTTTGTTTTGAATTGTAGTTTTAATTTTAGAAAACAGATCTATTGATCAGGTTTAATATTTTAGAAGTGCAGGTTTTGCCAAAAATTGATTACATTCTTTAATTTTTGTTTTATATGTTTTATTTATTCTTTTATTTTAAGTTTTGATTCTTATAAACAGAGCTATGCTTCAAGTTCATCGTTTTAGAGAAGCAAGTTTTGCCAAAAATTGCAAACCTATTCTTTTAGCATCGAATTATGATTTTCAATTCATGTTCTGAATAATTTTCATTTTTTTTTGTTTTAGTTTTGATTTTTATTTTTATTTCCTTTTTAGTTTTTGTTTTTAAAATTTTCCAAATTTTCTTTATTTTTCAATTTTTAGTTATTGATATTTTTAATTTTAATTTTGATTTTTCTTTCTTCATGTTTATATTTCAATGTCTATTTTTATTTTCCAAATTTTTGATATTTAATTGTTATAATGATTTTTATTCTTTGAGTTTTATTTTAAATTATTCCTTAATTTTATTTTTTTTTAATTTTAATTTTTCATTTGTTTTGAATTGTAGTTTTAATTTTAGAAAACAGATCTATTGATCAGGTTTAATATTTTAGAAATGCAGGTTTTGCCAAAAATTGATTACATTCTTTAATTTTTGTTTTATATGTTTTATTTATTCTTTTATTTTAAGTTTTGATTCTTATAAACAGAGCTATGCTTCAAGTTCATCGTTTTAGAGAAGCAAGTTTTGCCAAAAATTGCAAACCTATTCTATCAGCATCAAATTATAATATTTAATTCATGTTCTGAATAATTTTTATTTTTTTTTGTTTTATTTTTGATTTTTATTTTTATTTCCTTTTTAGTTTTTGTTTTTAAAATTTTTCAAATTTTCTTTATTTTTTAATTTTTGTTATTGATATTTTTAATTTTAATTTTGATTTTTCTTTCTTCATGTTTATATTTCAATGTCTATTTTTATTTTTCAAATTTTTGATATTTAATTGTTATAATGATTTTTATTCTTTGAATTTTATTTTAAATTATTCCTTAATTTTATTTTTTTTTAATTTTAATTTTTCATTTGTTTTGAATTGTAGTTTTAATTTTAGAAAACAGATCTATTGATCAGGTTTAATATTTTAGAAGTGCAGGTTTTGCCAAAAATTGATTACATTCTTTAATTTTTGTTTTATATGTTTTATTTATTCTTTTATTTTAAGTTTTGATTCTTATAAACAGAGCTATGCTTCAAGTTCATCGTTTTAGAGAAGCAAGTTTTGCCAAAAATTGCAAACCTATTCTATCAGCATCAAATTATAATATTTAATTCATGTTCTGAATAATTTTTATTTTTTTTTGTTTTATTTTTGATTTTTATTTTTATTTCCTTTTTAGTTTTTGTTTTTAAAATTTTCCAAATTTTCTTTATTTTTTAATTTTTGTTATTGATATTTTTAATTTTAATTTTGATTTTTCTTTCTTCATGTTTATATTTCAATGTCTATTTTTATTTTTCAAATTTTTGATATTTAATTGTTATAATGATTTTTATTCTTTGAGTTTTATTTTAAATTATTCCTTAATTTTATTTTTTTTTAATTTTAATTTTTCATTTGTTTTGAATTGTAGTTTTAATTTTAGAAAACAGATCTATTGATCAGGTTTAATATTTTAGAAGTGCAGGTTTTGCCAAAAATTGATTACATTCTTTAATTTTTGTTTTATATGTTTTATTTATTCTTTTATTTTAAGTTTTGATTCTTATAAACAGAGCTATGCTTCAAGTTCATCGTTTTAGAGAAGCAAGTTTTGCCAAAAATTGCAAACCTATTCTATCAGCATCAAATTATAATATTTAATTCATGTTCTGAATAATTTTTATTTTTTTTTTGTTTTATTTTTGATTTTTATTTTTATTTCCTTTTTAGTTTTTGTTTTTAAAATTTTTCAAATTTTCTTTATTTTTTAATTTTTGTTATTGATATTTTTAATTTTAATTTTGATTTTTCTTTCTTCATGTTTATATTTCAATGTCTATTTTTATTTTTCAAATTTTTGATATTTAATTGTTATAATGATTTTTATTCTTTGAATTTTATTTTAAATTATTCCTTAATTTTATTTTTTTTTAATTTTAATTTTTCATTTGTTTTGAATTGTAGTTTTAATTTTAGAAAACAGATCTATTGATCAGGTTTAATATTTTAGAAGTGCAGGTTTTGCCAAAAATTGATTACATTCTTTAATTTTTGTTTTATATGTTTTATTTATTCTTTTATTTTAAGTTTTGATTCTTATAAACAGAGCTATGCTTCAAGTTCATCGTTTTAGAGAAGCAAGTTTTGCCAAAAATTGCAAACCTATTCTATCAGCATCAAATTATAATATTTAATTCATGTTCTGAATAATTTTTATTTTTTTTTGTTTTATTTTTGATTTTTATTTTTATTTCCTTTTTAGTTTTTGTTTTTAAAATTTTCCAAATTTTCTTTATTTTTCAATTTTTAGTTATTGATATTTTTAATTTTAATTTTGATTTTTCTTTCTTTATATTTATATTTCAATGTCTATTTTTATTTTCCAAATTTTTGATATTTAATTGTTATAATGATTTTTATTCTTTGAGTTTTATTTTAAATTATTCCTTAATTTTATTTTTTTTTAATTTTAATTTTTCATTTGTTTTGAATTGTAGTTTTAATTTTAGAAAACAGATCTATTGATCAGGTTTAATATTTTAGAAGTGCAGGTTTTGCCAAAAATTGATTACATTCTTTAATTTTTGTTTTATATGTTTTATTTATTCTTTTATTTTAAGTTTTGATTCTTATAAACAGAGCTATGCTTCAAGTTCATCGTTTTAGAGAAGCAAGTTTTGCCAAAAATTGCAAACCTATTCTATCAGCATCAAATTATAATATTTAATTCATGTTCTGAATAATTTTTATTTTTTTTTTGTTTTATTTTTGATTTTTATTTTTATTTCCTTTTTAGTTTTTGTTTTTAAAATTTTTCAAATTTTCTTTATTTTTTAATTTTTGTTATTGATATTTTTAATTTTAATTTTGATTTTTCTTTCTTCATGTTTATATTTCAATGTCTATTTTTATTTTTCAAATTTTTGATATTTAATTGTTATAATGATTTTTATTCTTTGAATTTTATTTTAAATTATTCCTTAATTTTATTTTTTTTTAATTTTAATTTTTCATTTGTTTTGAATTGTAGTTTTAATTTTAGAAAACAGATCTATTGATCAGGTTTAATATTTTAGAAGTGCAGGTTTTGCCAAAAATTGATTACATTCTTTAATTTTTGTTTTATATGTTTTATTTATTCTTTTATTTTAAGTTTTGATTCTTATAAACAGAGCTATGCTTCAAGTTCATCGTTTTAGAGAAGCAAGTTTTGCCAAAAATTGCAAACCTATTCTATCAGCATCAAATTATAATATTTAATTCATGTTCTGAATAATTTTTATTTTTTTTTGTTTTATTTTTGATTTTTATTTTTATTTCCTTTTTAGTTTTTGTTTTTAAAATTTTCCAAATTTTCTTTATTTTTCAATTTTTAGTTATTGATATTTTTAATTTTAATTTTGATTTTTCTTTCTTTATATTTATATTTCAATGTCTATTTTTATTTTCCAAATTTTTGATATTTAATTGTTATAATGATTTTTATTCTTTGAGTTTTATTTTAAATTATTCCTTAATTTTATTTTTTTTTAATTTTAATTTTTCATTTGTTTTGAATTGTAGTTTTAATTTTAGAAAACAGATCTATTGATCAGGTTTAATATTTTAGAAGTGCAGGTTTTGCCAAAAATTGATTACATTCTTTAATTTTTGTTTTATATGTTTTATTTATTCTTTTATTTTAAGTTTTGATTCTTATAAACAGAGCTATGCTTCAAGTTCATCGTTTTAGAGAAGCAAGTTTTGCCAAAAATTGCAAACCTATTCTATCAGCATCAAATTATAATATTTAATTCATGTTCTGAATAATTTTTATTTTTTTTTGTTTTATTTTTGATTTTTATTTTTATTTCCTTTTTAGTTTTTGTTTTTAAAATTTTTCAAATTTTCTTTATTTTTTAATTTTTGTTATTGATATTTTTAATTTTAATTTTGATTTTTCTTTCTTCATGTTTATATTTCAATGTCTATTTTTATTTTTCAAATTTTTGATATTTAATTGTTATAATGATTTTTATTCTTTGAATTTTATTTTAAATTATTCCTTAATTTTATTTTTTTTAATTTTAATTTTTCATTTGTTTTGAATTGTAGTTTTAATTTTAGAAAACAGATCTATTGATCAGGTTTAATATTTTAGAAGTGCAGGTTTTGCCAAAAATTGATTACATTCTTTAATTTTTGTTTTATATGTTTTATTTATTCTTTTATTTTAAGTTTTGATTCTTATAAACAGAGCTATGCTTCAAGTTCATCGTTTTAGAGAAGCAAGTTTTGCCAAAAATTGCAAACCTATTCTATCAGCATCAAATTATAATATTTAATTCATGTTCTGAATAATTTTTATTTTTTTTGTTTTATTTTTGATTTTTATTTTTATTTCCTTTTTAGTTTTTGTTTTTAAAATTTTCCAAATTTTCTTTATTTTTCAATTTTTAGTTATTGATATTTTTAATTTTAATTTTGATTTTTCTTTCTTTATATTTATATTTCAATGTCTATTTTTATTATCCAAATTTTTTGATATTTAATTGTTATATTTTTTTTTATTTTTTGAATTTTATTTTATTTCTTTTCTTAATTTTATTTTTTATTTTAATTTTTTAATTTTTCATTTTTTTTAAATATTTAGTTTTAATTTTCAAAAACAGATCTATTGATCACTTTTAATATTTTAGAGATGCAGGTTTTGCCAAAAATTGATTGCTATATTCTGCATTTTTTGTTGTATATGTTTTGTCTATTAATTACATCCTTTTAATGTTATATAATGAAATTTTTTCATTCCTTTCCATTTTCTTTTGGGAAGCTGTACAAATGTTCTTGAATGATTGTTATATTGTTGTGTATTACATTTTTTGTATAATTTGCTGTAGCTATAAGTTAGATCAGGGTAAGTACTCTTATTGACATTCTACTCCATGATTCTTCAATAATTATAATTTAAATTCTTTGCATTATATTTTTAATTTATTACTTCACATTCCATTGAATGTTATCTAATAAGATGTTTTATTACTTTTCCTCTTTCTTCTAAAAGCTGTCCAATAACAAATGTCCTTGATTGACTTATATATCATTGTCTAAGTTACATTTTTTCTATATTTTGCTGTAGCTATAAGTAAGGTCAAGGTTAGTAATCTATTGATATTCGACTCCATGATTCTTAATAATAATTATATTTAAAATTTTTTTCATGTTTTAATCAATGTTTTACATTCCATTGAATATGTTATGATGAGATGTTTTAAATCTTTTTACTCCTTCTTTCAAAAAATTGTATAAATGTTATCAAATGATTTTCATATCATTGTGTAAGTTTCATTTTTTCTATATTTTGCTGTAGCTTATAATTAGATCAATGCAAGTAGTCTATTTATATTCAACTCCATGATTCACAATAATATAATTTAAATTTTTGATTTCCGGATTTTTATTAGTGTTTTACAACTGAATAATTTTTTTTAAATTTTTTAATTTTTATTTATTTATATTTTTAATTTAATTTTGATTTTTTTTATGTATTTTTAATTTTAATGTTTATTTTTATCCAAAAATTGCGATAACTATTGAGAAACATTCAATTTTTTTATTTTTTTATTCTTTTATTTTCAGTTTTGATTCTTAAAAACAGAGCTATGCTTCAAGTTCATCTTTTTAGAAAAGCAAGTTTTGCAAAAATTGCAAACCTATTCTATCAGCGTCAAATTATGATTTTTAATTCATGTTCTGAATAATTTTTATTTTGTTTTTGTTTCATTTTTGATTTTTATTTTTATTTCTTTCAGTTTTTGTTTCTGAAATTTTCGAAATTTTCTTCATTTTTTAATTTTTAATTATTGATATTTTTAATTTTAATTTTGATTTTTCTTTCTTCATATTTATATTTCAATGTCTATTTTTATTTTCCAAATTTTTGATATTTAATTGTTATATTGATTTTTGTTTTTTGAATATTATTTTAAGTCTTTCCCTAATTTTATTTTTATTATAATTTTTTATTTTCATTTGTTTTGAATTTTAGTTTTAATTTTAAAAAACAGATCTATTGATCAGGTTTAATATTAAAGAAGTGCAGGTTTTGCCAAAAATTGATTACATTCTTTAATTTTTGTTTTATATGTTTTATTTATTCTTTTACACCCCTTTGAATGTTATATAATGAGATTTTAATGTCTTTTCTCTTCTTCTTTTCAAAGTTGTAAAAATGTTCTTAAAACATTGTTATATTGTTCTGTGTTACATTTTTTCTATAATTTGCTGTAGCTTATTTACATTCTACTTCATGATTCTTTAATAATTTTAATTTAAATTTTTGCTTTCCATTTTTTATTTATTGCTTTACATTCCATTGAATATTATCTAATAAGATCTTTTATAACTTTTCTCTCTTTCTTCTAAAAGCTGTACAATAACAAATGTTCTTGAATGACTTTTATATCATTGTATAAGTTACATTTTTTCTATATTTTGCTGTTGCTATAAGTAAGGTTAAGGTAAGTAATCTATAGATATTCTACTCCATGGTTCTTAATAATTATATTTTGAATGTTTGATTTCCATGTTATATTCAATGTTTTACATTCCATTGAATGATTTATAATGATTTGTTTTATATCTTTTCACTGCTTCTTTCAAAAGCTGTATAAATGCTCTCTAATGATTTCCATATCATTGTGTAAGTTTCATTTTTTCTATATTTTGCTGTAGCTTATAATTAGATCAATGCAAGTAGTCTATTTATATTCAACTCCATGATTCACAATAATATAATTTAAATTTTTGATTTCCGGATTTTTATTAGTGTTTTACAACTGAATAATTTTTTTTAAATTTTTTAATTTTTATTTATTTATATTTTTAATTTAATTTTGATTTTTTTTATGTATTTTTAATTTTAATGTTTATTTTTATCCAAAAATTGCGATAACTATTGAGAAACATTCAATTTTTTTATTTTTTTATTCTTTTATTTTCAGTTTTGATTCTTAAAAACAGAGCTATGCTTCAAGTTCATCTTTTTAGAAAAGCAAGTTTTGCAAAAATTGCAAACCTATTCTATCAGCGTCAAATTATGATTTTTAATTCATGTTCTGAATAATTTTTATTTTGTTTTTGTTTCATTTTTGATTTTTATTTTTATTTCTTTCAGTTTTTGTTTCTGAAATTTTCGAAATTTTCTTCATTTTTTAATTTTTAATTATTGATATTTTTAATTTTAATTTTGATTTTTCTTTCTTCATATTTATATTTCAATGTCTATTTTTATTTTCCAAATTTTTGATATTTAATTGTTATATTGATTTTTGTTTTTTGAATATTATTTTAAGTCTTTCCCTAATTTTATTTTTATTATAATTTTTTATTTTCATTTGTTTTGAATTTTAGTTTTAATTTTAAAAAACAGATCTATTGATCAGGTTTAATATTAAAGAAGTGCAGGTTTTGCCAAAAATTGATTACATTCTTTAATTTTTGTTTTATATGTTTTATTTATTCTTTTACACCCCTTTGAATGTTATATAATGAGATTTTAATGTCTTTTCTCTTCTTCTTTTCAAAGTTGTAAAAATGTTCTTAAAACATTGTTATATTGTTCTGTGTTACATTTTTTCTATAATTTGCTGTAGCTTATTTACATTCTACTTCATGATTCTTTAATAATTTTAATTTAAATTTTTGCTTTCCATTTTTTATTTATTGCTTTACATTCCATTGAATATTATCTAATAAGATCTTTTATAACTTTTCTCTCTTTCTTCTAAAAGCTGTACAATAACAAATGTTCTTGAATGACTTTTATATCATTGTATAAGTTACATTTTTTCTATATTTTGCTGTTGCTATAAGTAAGGTTAAGGTAAGTAATCTATAGATATTCTACTCCATGGTTCTTAATAATTATATTTTGAATGTTTGATTTCCATGTTATATTCAATGTTTTACATTCCATTGAATGATTTATAATGATTTGTTTTATATCTTTTCACTGCTTCTTTCAAAAGCTGTATAAATGCTCTCTAATGATTTCCATATCATTGTGTAAGTTTCATTTTTTCTATATTTTGCTGTAGCTTATAATTAGATCAATGCAAGTAGTCTATTTATATTCAACTCCATGATTCACAATAATATAATTTAAATTTTTGATTTCCGGATTTTTATTAGTGTTTTACAACTGAATAATTTTTTTTAAATTTTTTAATTTTTATTTATTTATATTTTTAATTTAATTTTGATTTTTTTTATGTATTTTTAATTTTAATGTTTATTTTTATCCAAAAATTGCGATAACTATTGAGAAACATTCAATTTTTTTATTTTTTTATTCTTTTATTTTCAGTTTTGATTCTTAAAAACAGAGCTATGCTTCAAGTTCATCTTTTTAGAAAAGCAAGTTTTGCAAAAATTGCAAACCTATTCTATCAGCGTCAAATTATGATTTTTAATTCATGTTCTGAATAATTTTTATTTTGTTTTTGTTTCATTTTTGATTTTTATTTTTATTTCTTTCAGTTTTTGTTTCTGAAATTTTCGAAATTTTCTTCATTTTTTAATTTTTAATTATTGATATTTTTAATTTTAATTTTGATTTTTCTTTCTTCATATTTATATTTCAATGTCTATTTTTATTTTCCAAATTTTTGATATTTAATTGTTATATTGATTTTTGTTTTTTGAATATTATTTTAAGTCTTTCCCTAATTTTATTTTTATTATAATTTTTTATTTTCATTTGTTTTGAATTTTAGTTTTAATTTTAAAAAACAGATCTATTGATCAGGTTTAATATTAAAGAAGTGCAGGTTTTGCCAAAAATTGATTACATTCTTTAATTTTTGTTTTATATGTTTTATTTATTCTTTTACACCCCTTTGAATGTTATATAATGAGATTTTAATGTCTTTTCTCTTCTTCTTTTCAAAGTTGTAAAAATGTTCTTAAAACATTGTTATATTGTTCTGTGTTACATTTTTTCTATAATTTGCTGTAGCTTATTTACATTCTACTTCATGATTCATTAATAATTTTAATTTAAATTTTTGCTTTCCATTTTTTATTTATTGCTTTACATTCCATTGAATATTATCTAATAAGATCTTTTATAACTTTTCTCTCTTTCTTCTAAAAGCTGTACAATAACAAATGTTCTTGAATGACTTTTATATCATTGTATAAGTTACATTTTTTCTATATTTTGCTGTTGCTATAAGTAAGGTTAAGGTAAGTAATCTATAGATATTCTACTCCGTGGTTCTTAATAATTATATCTTGAATGTTTGATTTCCATGTTATATTCAATGTTTTACATTCCATTGAATGATTTATAATGATTTGTTTTATATCTTTTCACTGCTTCTTTCAAAAGCTGTATAAATGCTCTCTAATGATTTCCATATCATTGTGTAAGTTTCATTTTTTCTATATTTTGCTGTAGCTTATAATTAGATCAATGCAAGTAGTCTATTTATATTCAACTCCATGATTCACAATAATATAATTTAAATTTTTGATTTCCGGATTTTTATTAGTGTTTTACAACTGAATAATTTTTTTTAAATTTTTTAATTTTTGTTTATTTATATTTTTAATTTAATTTTGATTTTTTCTATGTATTTTTAATTTTAATGTTTATTTTTATCCAAAAATTGCGATAACTATTGAGAAACATTCAATTTTTTTATTTTTTTATTCTTTTATTTTCAGTTTTGATTCTTAAAAACAGAGCTATGCTTCAAGTTCATCTTTTTAGAAAAGGAAGTTTTGCCAAAAATTGCAAACCTATTCTATCAGCGTCAAATTATGATTTTTAATTCATGTTCTGAATAATTTTTATTTTGTTTTTGTTTCATTTTTGATTTTTATTTTTATTTCTTTCAGTTTTTGTTTCTGAAATTTTCGAAATTTTCTTCATTTTTTAATTTTTAATTATTGATATTTTTAATTTTAATTTTGATTTTTCTTTCTTCATATTTATATTTCAATGTCTATTTTTATTTTCCAAATTTTTGATATTTAATTGTTATATTGATTTTTGTTTTTTGAATATTATTTTAAGTCTTTCCCTAATTTTATTTTTATTATAATTTTTTATTTTCATTTGTTTTGAATTTTAGTTTTAATTTTAAAAAACAGATCTATTGATCAGGTTTAATATTAAAGAAGTGCAGGTTTTGCCAAAAATTGATTACATTCTTTAATTTTTGTTTTATATGTTTTATTTATTCTTTTACACCCCTTTGAATGTTATATAATGAGATTTTAATGTCTTTTCTCTTCTTCTTTTCAAAGTTGTAAAAATGTTCTTAAAACATTGTTATATTGTTCTGTGTTACATTTTTTCTATAATTTGCTGTAGCTTATTTACATTCTACTTCATGATTCTTTAATAATTTTAATTTAAATTTTTGCTTTCCATTTTTTATTTATTGCTTTACATTCCATTGAATATTATCTAATAAGATCTTTTATAACTTTTCTCTCTTTCTTCTAAAAGCTGTACAATAACAAATGTTCTTGAATGACTTTTATATCATTGTATAAGTTACATTTTTTCTATATTTTGCTGTTGCTATAAGTAAGGTTAAGGTAAGTAATCTATAGATATTCTACTCCATGGTTCTTAATAATTATATTTTGAATGTTTGATTTCCATGTTATATTCAATGTTTTACATTCCATTGAATGATTTATAATGATTTGTTTTATATCTTTTCACTGCTTCTTTCAAAAGCTGTATAAATGCTCTCTAATGATTTCCATATCATTGTGTAAGTTTCATTTTTTCTATATTTTGCTGTAGCTTATAATTAGATCAATGCAAGTAGTCTATTTATATTCAACTCCATGATTCACAATAATATAATTTAAATTTTTGATTTCCGGATTTTTATTAGTGTTTTACAACTGAATAATTTTTTTTAAATTTTTTAATTTTTATTTATTTATATTTTTAATTTAATTTTGATTTTTTTTATGTATTTTTAATTTTAATGTTTATCTTTATCCAAAAATTGCGATAACTATTGAGAAACATTCAATTTTTTTATTTTTTATTCTTTTATTTTCAGTTTTGATTCTTAAAAACAGAGCTATGCTTCAAGTTCATCTTTTTAGAAAAGCAAGTTTTGCAAAAATTGCAAACCTATTCTATCAGCGTCAAATTATGATTTTTAATTCATGTTCTGAATAATTTTTATTTTGTTTTTGTTTCATTTTTGATTATTATTTTTATTTCTTTTAGTTTTTGTTTCTGAAATTTTCGAAATTTTCTTCATTTTTTAATTTTTAATTATTGATATTTTTAATTTAATTTTGATTTTTTTATGTATTTTTAATTTTAATCTTTATTTTTATCCAAAAATTGCAATAACTATTGAGAAACATTCAATTTTTTTATTTTTTATTCTTTTATTTTCAGTTTTGATTCTTAAAAACATAGCTATGCTTCAATTTCATCTTTTTAGAAAAGTAAGTTTTGCAAAAATTGCAAACCTATTCTATCAGCGTCAAATTATGATTTTTAATTCATGTTCTGAATAATTTTTATTTTGTTTTTGTTTCATTTTTGATTTTTATTTTTATTTCTTTCAGTTTTTGTTTTTAAAATTTTCGAAATTTTCTTCATTTTTTAATTTTTAATTATTGATATTTTTAATTTTAATTTTGATTTTTCTTTCTTCATATTTATATTTCAATGTCTATTTTTATTTTCCAAATTTTTGATATTTAATTGTTATATTGATTTTTGTTTTTTGAATTTTATATTAAGTCTTTTCCCCAATTTTATTTTTATTATAATTTCTTATTTTCATTTGTTTTGAATTTTAGTTTCAATTTTAAAAGACAGATCTATTGATCAGGTTTAATATTTAAGAAATGCAGGTTTTGCCAAAAACTGATTTCATTTTTTAATTTCTGTTTTATATGTTTTATTTATTCTTTTACACCCCTTTGAATGTTATATAATGAGATTTTAATGTCTTTTCTCTTCTTCTTTTCGAAGTTGCAAAAATGTTCTTAAAACATTGTTATATTGTTCTGTATTACATTTTTTCTATAATTTGCTGTAGCTTATTTATATTCTACTTCATGATTCTTTAATAATTTTAATTTAAATTTTTGCTTTCCATTTTTTATTTATTGCTTTACATTCCATTGAATATTATCTAATAAGATCTTTTATAAATTTTCTCTCTTTCTTCTAAAAGCTGTACAATAACAAATGTTCTTGAATGACTTTTATATCATTGTATAAGTTACATTTTTTCTATATTTTGCTGTTGCTATAAGTAAGGTTAAGGTAAGTAATCTATAGATATTCTACTCCATGGTTCTTAATAATTATATTTTGAATGTTTGATTTCCATGTTATATTCAATGTTTTACATTCCATTGAATGATTTATAATGATTTGTTTTATATCTTTTCACTGCTTCTTTCAAAAGCTGTATAAATGCTCTCTAATGATTTCCATATCATTGTGTAAGTTTCATTTTTTTCTATATTTTGCTGTAGCTTATAATTAGATCAATGCAAGTAGTCTATTTATATTGAACTCCATGATTCACAAATAATATAATTTAAATTTTTGATTTCCGGATTTTTATTAGTGTTTTACAACTGAATAATTTTTTTTAAATTTTTTTAATTTTTATTTATTTATATTTTTAATTTAATTTTGATTTTTTTTATGTATTTTTAATTTTAATGTTTATTTTTATCCAAAAATTGCGATAACTATTGAGAAACATTCAATCTTTTTATTTTTTTATTCTTTTATTTTCAGTTTTGATTCTTAAAAACAGAGCTATGCTTCAAGTTCATCTTTTTAGAAAAGCAAGTTTTGCAAAAATTGCAAACCTATTCTATCAGCGTCAAATTATGATTTTTAATTCATGTTCTGAATAATTTTTATTTTGTTTTTGTTTCATTTTTGATTTTTATTTTTATTTCTTTCAGTTTTTGTTTCTGAAATTTTCGAAATTTTCTTCATTTTTTAATTTTTAATTATTGATATTTTTAATTTTAATTTTGATTTTTCTTTCTTCATATTTATATTTCAATGTCTATTTTTATTTTCCAAATTTTTGATATTTAATTGTTATATTGATTTTTGTTTTTTGAATATTATTTTAAGTCTTTCCCTAATTTTATTTTTATTATAATTTCTTATTTTCATTTGTTTTGAATTTTAGTTTTAATTTCAAAAAACAGATCTATTGATCAGGTTTAATATTAAAGAAGTGCAGGTTTTGCCAAAAATTGATTACATTCTTTAATTTTTGTTCTATATGTTTTATTTATTCTTTTACACCCCTTTGAATGTTATATAATGAGATTTTAATGTCTTTTCTCTTCTTCTTTTCAAAGTTGTAAAAATGTTCTTAAAACATTGTTATATTGTTCTGTGTTACATTTTTTCTATAATTTGCTGTAGCTTATTTACATTCTACTTCATGATTCTTTAATAATTTTAATTTAAATTTTTGCTTTCCATTTTTTATTTATTGCTTTACATTCCATTGAATATTATCTAATAAGATCTTTTATAACTTTTCTCTCTTTCTTCTAAAAGCTGTACAATAACAAATGTTCTTGAATGACTTTTATATCATTGTATAAGTTACATTTTTTCTATATTTTGCTGTTGCTATAAGTAAGGTTAAGGTAAGTAATCTATAGATATTCTACTCCATGGTTCTTAATAATTATATTTTGAATGTTTGATTTCCATGTTATATTCAATGTTTTACATTCCATTGAATGATTTATAATGATTTGTTTTATATCTTTTCACTGCTTCTTTCAAAAGCTGTATAAATGCTCTCTAATGATTTCCATATCATTGTGTAAGTTTCATTTTTTTCTATATTTTGCTGTAGCTTATAATTAGATCAATGCAAGTAGTCTATTTATATTGAACTCCATGATTCACAATAATATAATTTAAATTTTTGATTTCCGGATTTTTATTAGTGTTTTACAACTGAATAATTTTTTTTAAATTTTTTAATTTTTATTTATTTATATTTTTAATTTAATTTTGATTTTTTTTATGTATTTTTAATTTTAATGTTTATTTTTATCCAAAAATTGCGATAACTATTGAGAAACATTCAATCTTTTTATTTTTTTATTCTTTTATTTTCAGTTTTGATTCTTAAAAACAGAGCTATGCTTCAAGTTCATCTTTTTAGAAAAGCAAGTTTTGCAAAAATTGCAAACCTATTCTATCAGCGTCAAATTATGATTTTTAATTCATGTTCTGAATAATTTTTATTTTGTTTTTGTTTCATTTTTGATTTTTATTTTTATTTCTTTCAGTTTTTGTTTCTGAAATTTTCGAAATTTTCTTCATTTTTTAATTTTTAATTATTGATATTTTTAATTTTAATTTTGATTTTTCTTTCTTCATATTTATATTTCAATGTCTATTTTTATTTTCCAAATTTTTGATATTTAATTGTTATATTGATTTTTGTTTTTTGAATATTATTTTAAGTCTTTCCCTAATTTTATTTTTATTATAATTTTTTATTTTCATTTGTTTTGAATTTTAGTTTTAATTTCAAAAAACAGATCTATTGATCAGGTTTAATATTAAAGAAGTGCAGGTTTTGCCAAAAATTGATTACATTCTTTAATTTTTGTTCTATATGTTTTATTTATTCTTTTACACCCCTTTGAATGTTATATAATGAGATTTTAATGTCTTTTCTCTTCTTCTTTTCAAAGTTGTAAAAATGTTCTTAAAACATTGTTATATTGTTCTGTGTTACATTTTTTCTATAATTTGCTGTAGCTTATTTACATTCTACTTCATGATTCATTAATAATTTTAATTTAAATTTTTGCATTCCATTTTTTATTTATTGCTTTACATTCCATTGAATATTATCTAATAAGATCTTTTATAACTTTTCTCTCTTTCTTCTAAAAGCTGTACAATAACAAATGTTCTTGAATGACTTTTATATCATTGTATAAGTTACATTTTTTCTATATTTTGCTGTTGCTATAAGTAAGGTTAAGGTAAGTAATCTATAGATATTCTACTCCGTGGTTCTTAATAATTATATCTTGAATGTTTGATTTCCATGTTATATTCAATGTTTTACATTCCATTGAATGATTTATAATGATTTGTTTTATATCTTTTCACTGCTTCTTTCAAAAGCTGTATAAATGCTCTCTAATGATTTCCATATCATTGTGTAAGTTTCATTTTTTTCTATATTTTGCTGTAGCTTATAATTAGATCAATGCAAGTAGTCTATTTATATTCAACTCCATGATTCACAATAATATAATTTAAATTTTTGATTTCCGGATTTTTATTAGTGTTTTACAACTGAATAATTTTTTTTAAATTTTTTAATTTTTGTTTATTTATATTTTTAATTTAATTTTGATTTTTTCTATGTATTTTTAATTTTAATGTTTATTTTTATCCAAAAATTGCGATAACTATTGAGAAACATTCAATTTTTTTATTTTTTTATTCTTTTATTTTCAGTTTTGATTCTTAAAAACAGAGCTATGCTTCAAGTTCATCTTTTTAGAAAAGGAAGTTTTGCCATAAATTGCAAACCTATTCTATCAGCGTCAAATTATGATTTTTAATTCATGTTCTGAATAATTTTTATTTTGTTTTTGTTTCATTTTTGATTTTTATTTTTATTTCTTTCAGTTTTTGTTTCTGAAATTTTCGAAATTTTCTTCATTTTTTAATTTTTAATTATTGATATTTTTAATTTTAATTTTGATTTTTCTTTCTTCATATTTATATTTCAATGTCTATTTTTATTTTCCAAATTTTTGATATTTAATTGTTATATTGATTTTTGTTTTTTGAATATTATTTTAAGTCTTTCCCTAATTTTATTTTTATTATAATTTTTTATTTTCATTTGTTTTGAATTTTAGTTTTAATTTTAAAAAACAGATCTATTGATCAGGTTTAATATTAAAGAAGTGCAGGTTTTGCCAAAAATTGATTACATTCTTTAATTTTTGTTTTATATGTTTTATTTATTCTTTTACACCCCTTTGAATGTTATATAATGAGATTTTAATGTCTTTTCTCTTCTTCTTTTCAAAGTTGTAAAAATGTTCTTAAAACATGGTTATATTGTTCTGTGTTACATTTTTTCTATAATTTGCTGTAGCTTATTTACATTCTACTTCATGATTCTTTAATAATTTTAATTTAAATTTTTGCTTTCCATTTTTTATTTATTGCTTTACATTCCATTGAATATTATCTAATAAGATCTTTTATAACTTTTCTCTCTTTCTTCTAAAAGCTGTACAATAACAAATGTTCTTGAATGACTTTTATATCATTGTATAAGTTACATTTTTTCTATATTTTGCTGTTGCTATAAGTAAGGTTAAGGTAAGTAATCTATAGATATTCTACTCCATGGTTCTTAATAATTATATTTTGAATGTTTGATTTCCATGTTATATTCAATGTTTTACATTCCATTGAATGATTTATAATGATTTGTTTTATATCTTTTCACTGCTTCTTTCAAAAGCTGTATAAATGCTCTCTAATGATTTCCATATCATTGTGTAAGTTTCATTTTTTCTATATTTTGCTGTAGCTTATAATTAGATCAATGCAAGTAGTCTATTTATATTCAACTCCATGATTCACAATAATATAATTTAAATTTTTGATTTCCGGATTTTTATTAGTGTTTTACAACTGAATAATTTTTTTTAAATTTTTTAATTTTTATTTATTTATATTTTTAATTTAATTTTGATTTTTTTTATGTATTTTTAATTTTAATGTTTATCTTTATCCAAAAATTGCGATAACTATTGAGAAACATTCAATTTTTTTATTTTTTTATTCTTTTATTTTCAGTTTTGATTCTTAAAAACAGAGCTATGCTTCAAGTTCATCTTTTTAGAAAAGCAAGTTTTGCAAAAATTGCAAACCTATTCTATCAGCGTCAAATTATGATTTTTAATTCATGTTCTGAATAATTTTTATTTTGTTTTTGTTTCATTTTTGATTATTATTTTTATTTCTTTTAGTTTTTGTTTCTGAAATTTTCGAAATTTTCTTCATTTTTTAATTTTTAATTATTGATATTTTTAATTTAATTTTGATTTTTTTATGTATTTTTAATTTTAATCTTTATTTTTATCCAAAAATTGCAATAACTATTGAGAAACATTCAATTTTTTTATTTTTTATTCTTTTATTTTCAGTTTTGATTCTTAAAAACATAGCTATGCTTCAATTTCATCTTTTTAGAAAAGTAAGTTTTGCAAAAATTGCAAACCTATTCTATCAGCGTCAAATTATGATTTTTAATTCATGTTCTGAATAATTTTTATTTTGTTTTTGTTTCATTTTTGATTTTTATTTTTATTTCTTTCAGTTTTTGTTTTTAAAATTTTCGAAATTTTCTTCATTTTTTAATTTTTAATTATTGATATTTTTAATTTTAATTTTGATTTTTCTTTCTTCATATTTATATTTCAATGTCTATTTTTATTTTCCAAATTTTTGATATTTAATTGTTATATTGATTTTTGTTTTTTGAATTTTATATTAAGTCTTTCCCCAATTTTATTTTTATTATAATTTCTTATTTTCATTTGTTTTGAATTTTAGTTTCAATTTTAAAAGACAGATCTATTGATCAGGTTTAATATTTAAGAAATGCAGGTTTTGCCAAAAACTGATTTCATTTTTTAATTTCTGTTTTATATGTTTTATTTATTCTTTTACACCCCTTTGAATGTTATATAATGAGATTTTAATGTCTTTTCTCTTCTTCTTTTCGAAGTTGCAAAAATGTTCTTAAAACATTGTTATATTGTTCTGTATTACATTTTTTCTATAATTTGTTGTAGCTTATTTATATTCTACTTCATGATTCTTTAATAATTTTAATTTAAATTTTTGCTTTCCATTTTTTATTTATTGCTTTACATTCCATTGAATATTATCTAATAAGATCTTTTATAAATTTTCTCTCTTTCTTCTAAAAGCTGTACAATAACAAATGTTCTTGAATGACTTTTATATCATTGTATAAGTTACATTTTTTCTATATTTTGCTGTTGCTATAAGTAAGGTTAAGGTAAGTAATCTATAGATATTCTACTCCATGGTTCTTGATAATTATATTTTGAATGTTTGATTTCCATGTTATATTCAATGTTTTACATTCCATTGAATGATTTATAATGATTTGTTTTATATCTTTTCACTGCTTCTTTCAAAAGCTGTATAAATGCTCTCTAATGATTTCCATATCATTGTGTAAGTTTCATTTTTTTCTATATTTTGCTGTAGCTTATAATTAGATCAATGCAAGTAGTCTATTTATATTGAACTCCATGATTCACAAATAATATAATTTAAATTTTTGATTTCCGGATTTTTATTAGTGTTTTACAACTGAATAATTTTTTTTAAATTTTTTTAATTTTTATTTATTTATATTTTTAATTTAATTTTGATTTTTTTTATGTATTTTTAATTTTAATGTTTATTTTTATCCAAAAATTGCGATAACTATTGAGAAACATTCAATCTTTTTATTTTTTTATTCTTTTATTTTCAGTTTTGATTCTTAAAAACAGAGCTATGCTTCAAGTTCATCTTTTTAGAAAAGCAAGTTTTGCAAAAATTGCAAACCTATTCTATCAGCGTCAAATTATGATTTTTAATTCATGTTCTGAATAATTTTTATTTTGTTTTTGTTTCATTTTTGATTTTTATTTTTATTTCTTTCAGTTTTTGTTTCTGAAATTTTCGAAATTTTCTTCATTTTTTAATTTTTAATTATTGATATTTTTAATTTTAATTTTGATTTTTCTTTCTTCATATTTATATTTCAATGTCTATTTTTATTTTCCAAATTTTTGATATTTAATTGTTATATTGATTTTTGTTTTTTGAATATTATTTTAAGTCTTTCCCTAATTTTATTTTTATTATAATTTCTTATTTTCATTTGTTTTGAATTTTAGTTTTAATTTCAAAAAACAGATCTATTGATCAGGTTTAATATTAAAGAAGTGCAGGTTTTGCCAAAAATTGATTACATTCTTTAATTTTTGTTCTATATGTTTTATTTATTCTTTTACACCCCTTTGAATGTTATATAATGAGATTTTAATGTCTTTTCTCTTCTTCTTTTCAAAGTTGTAAAAATGTTCTTAAAACATTGTTATATTGTTCTGTGTTACATTTTTTCTATAATTTGCTGTAGCTTATTTACATTCTACTTCATGATTCTTTAATAATTTTAATTTAAATTTTTGCTTTCCATTTTTATTTATTGCTTTACATTCCATTGAATATTATCTAATAAGATCTTTTATAACTTTTCTCTCTTTCTTCTAAAAGCTGTACAATAACAAATGTTCTTGAATGACTTTTATATCATTGTATAAGTTACATTTTTTCTATATTTTGCTGTTGCTATAAGTAAGGTTAAGGTAAGTAATCTATAGATATTCTACTCCATGGTTCTTAATAATTATATTTTGAATGTTTGATTTCCATGTTATATTCAATGTTTTACATTCCATTGAATGATTTATAATGATTTGTTTTATATCTTTTCACTGCTTCTTTCAAAAGCTGTATAAATGCTCTCTAATGATTTCCATATCATTGTGTAAGTTTCATTTTTTCTATATTTTGCTGTAGCTTATAATTAGATCAATGCAAGTAGTCTATTTATATTGAACTCCATGATTCACAATAATATAATTTAAATTTTTGATTTCCGGATTTTTATTAGTGTTTTACAACTGAATAATTTTTTTTAAATTTTTTAATTTTTATTTATTTATATTTTTAATTTAATTTTGATTTTTTTTATGTATTTTTAATTTTAATGTTTATTTTTATCCAAAAATTGCGATAACTATTGAGAAACATTCAATTTTTTTATTTTTTTATTCTTTTATTTTCAGTTTTGATTCTTAAAAACAGAGCTATGCTTCAAGTTCATCTTTTTAGAAAAGCAAGTTTTGCAAAAATTGCAAACCTATTCTATCAGCGTCAAATTATGATTTTTAATTCATGTTCTGAATAATTTTTATTTTGTTTTTGTTTCATTTTTGATTTTTATTTTTATTTCTTTCAGTTTTTGTTTTTAAAATTTTCGAAATTTTCTTCATTTTTTAATTTTTAATTATTGATATTTTTAATTTTAATTTTGATTTTTCTTTCTTCATATTTATATTTCAATGTCTATTTTTATTTTCCAAATTTTTGATATTTAATTGTTATATTGATTTTTGTTTTTTGAATTTTATTTTAAGTCTTTCCCTAATTTTATTTTTATTATAATTTTTTATTTTCATTTGTTTTGAATTTTAGTTTTAATTTTAAAAGACAGATCTATTGATCAGGTTTAATATTAAAGAAATGCAGGTTTTGCCAAAAATTGATTTCATTCTTTAATTTCTGTTTTATATGTTTTATTTATTCTTTTACACCCCTTTGAATGTTATATAATGAGATTTTAATGTCTTTTCTCTTCTTCTTTTCAAAGTTGTAAAAATGTTCTTAAAACATTGTTATATTGTTCTGTGTTACATTTTTTCTATAATTTGCTGTAGCTTATTTACATTCTACTTCATGATTCTTTAATAATTTTAATTTAAATTTTTGCTTTCCATTTTTTATTTATTGCTTTACATTCCATTGAATATTATCTAATAAGATCTTTTATAACTTTTCTCTCTTTCTTCTAAAAGCTGTACAATAACAAATGTTCTTGAATGACTTTTATATCATTGTATAAGTTACATTTTTTCTATATTTTGCTGTTGCTATAAGTAAGGTTAAGGTAAGTAATCTATAGATATTCTACTCCATGGTTCTTAATAATTATATTTTGAATGTTTGATTTCCATGTTATATTCAATGTTTTACATTCCATTGAATGATTTATAATGATTTGTTTTATATCTTTTCACTGCTTCTTTCAAAAGCTGTATAAATGCTCTCTAATGATTTCCATATCATTGTGTAAGTTTCATTTTTTCTATATTTTGCTGTAGCTTATAATTAGATCAATGCAAGTAGTCTATTTATATTGAACTCCATGATTCACAATAATATAATTTAAATTTTTGATTTCCGGATTTTTATTAGTGTTTTACAACTGAATAATTTTTTTTAAATTTTTTAATTTTTATTTATTTATATTTTTAATTTAATTTTGATTTTTTTTATGTATTTTTAATTTTAATGTTTATTTTTATCCAAAAATTGCGATAACTATTGAGAAACATTCAATTTTTTTATTTTTTTATTCTTTTATTTTCAGTTTTGATTCTTAAAAACAGAGCTATGCTTCAAGTTCATCTTTTTAGAAAAGCAAGTTTTGCAAAACTTGCAAACCTATTCTATCAGCGTCAAATTATGATTTTTAATTCATGTTCTGAATAATTTTTATTTTGTTTTTGTTTCATTTTTGATTTTTATTTTTATTTCTTTCAGTTTTTGTTTCTGAAATTTTCGAAATTTTCTTCATTTTTTAATTTTTAATTATTGATATTTTTAATTTTAATTTTGATTTTTCTTTCTTCATATTTATATTTCAATGTCTATTTTTATTTTCCAAATTTTTGATATTTAATTGTTATATTGATTTTTGTTTTTTGAATATTATTTTAAGTCTTTCCCTAATTTTATTTTTATTATAATTTTTTATTTTCATTTGTTTTGAATTTTAGTTTTAATTTTAAAAAACAGATCTATTGATCAGGTTTAATATTAAAGAAGTGCAGGTTTTGCCAAAAATTGATTACATTCTTTAATTTTTGTTTTATATGTTTTATTTATTCTTTTACACCCCTTTGAATGTTATATAATGAGATTTTAATGTCTTTTCTCTTCTTCTTTTCAAAGTTGTAAAAATGTTCTTAAAACATTGTTATATTGTTCTGTGTTACATTTTTTCTATAATTTGCTGTAGCTTATTTACATTCTACTTCATGATTCTTTAATAATTTTAATTTAAATTTTTGCTTTCCATTTTTTATTTATTGCTTTACATTCCATTGAATATTATCTAATAAGATCTTTTATAACTTTTCTCTCTTTCTTCTAAAAGCTGTACAATAACAAATGTTCTTGAATGACTTTTATATCATTGTATAAGTTACATTTTTTCTATATTTTGCTGTTGCTATAAGTAAGGTTAAGATAAGTAATCTATAGATATTCTACTCCATGGTTCTTAATAATTATATTTTGAATGTTTGATTTCCATGTTATATTCAATGTTTTACATTCCATTGAATGATTTATAATGATTTGTTTTATATCTTTTCACTGCTTCTTTCAAAAGCTGTATAAATGCTCTCTAATGATTTCCATATCATTGTGTAAGTTTCATTTTTTCTATATTTTGCTGTAGCTTATAATTAGATCAATGCAAGTAGTCTATTTATATTGAACTCCATGATTCACAATAATATAATTTAAATTTTTGATTTCCGGATTTTTATTAGTGTTTTACAACTGAATAATTTTTTTTAAATTTTTTAATTTTTATTTATTTATATTTTTAATTTAATTTTGATTTTTTTTATGTATTTTTAATTTTAATGTTTATTTTTATCCAAAAATTGCGATAACTATTGAGAAACATTCAATTTTTTTATTTTTTTATTCTTTTATTTTCAGTTTTGATTCTTAAAAACAGAGCTATGCTTCAAGTTCATCTTTTTAGAAAAGCAAGTTTTGCAAAAATTGCAAACCTATTCTATCAGCGTCAAATTATGATTTTTAATTCATGTTCTGAATAATTTTTATTTTGTTTTTGTTTCATTTTTGATTTTTATTTTTATTTCTTTCAGTTTTTGTTTCTAAAATTTTCGAAATTTTCTTCATTTTTTAATTTTTAATTATTGATATTTTTAATTTTAATTTTTGATTTTTCTTTCTTCATATTTATATTTCAATGTCTATTTTTATTTTCCAAATTTTTGATATTTAATTGTTATATTGATTTTTGTTTTTTGAATTTTATTTTAAATCTTTCCCTAAATTTATTTTTATTATAATTTTTTATTTTCATTTGTTTTGAATTTTAGTTTTAATTTTAAAAGACAGATCTATTGATCAGGTTTAATATTTAAGAAATGCAGGTTTTGCCAAAAATTGATTTCATTTTTTAATTTCTGTTTTATATGTTTTATTTATTCTTTTACACCCCTGTGAATGTTATTTATTTAGATTTTTATTGTCTTTTCTCTGTTTCTTTTCAAAGCTGTACAAATGTTCTTAAATGATTGTTATATTGTTGTGTGTTACATTTTTTCTATAATTTGCTGTAGCTTATTGACATTCTACTTCATGATTCTTTAATAATTTTAATTTAAATTTTTGCTTTCCATTTTTTATTTATTGCTTTACATTCCATTGAATATTATCTAATAAGATCTTTTATAACTTTTCTCTCTTTCTTCTAAAAGCTGTACAATAACAAATGTTCTTGAATGACTTTTATATCATTGTATAAGTTACATTTTTTCTATATTTTGCTGTTGCTATAAGTAAGGTTAAGGTAAGTAATCTATAGATATTCTACTCCATGGTTCTTAATAATTATATTTTGAATGTTTGATTTCCATGTTTTATTCAATGTTTTACATTTCATTGAATGATATATAATGAGATGTTTTATATCTTTTCACTCCTTCTTTCAAAAGCTATATAAATGTTCTCAAATGATTTTCATATCATTGTGTAAGTTTCATTTTTACTATATTTTGCTCTAGCTTATAATTGGATCAGTGCAAGTAGTCTATTTATATTCAACTCCATGATTCACAATAATATAATTTAAATTTTTATTTCCGGATTTTTATTAATGTTTCACAACTGAATATTTTTTTAATTTTTCAATTTTTATTTATTTATATTTTTAATTTAATTTTGATTTTTGTTTTTATATATTTTTAATTTTAATGTTTATTTTTATCCAAAAATTGCGATAACTATTGGGGAACATTCAAGTCTTTTATTTTTTTATTGTTTTATTTTCAGTTTTGATTTTAAAAAAACAGAGCTATGCTTCATGTTCATCTTTCTAGAAAAGCAAGTTTTGCCAAGAATTGCAAACCTAGTCTATCAGCGTCAAATTATGTTCTGAATAATTCTTTTTTTTGTTTTATTTTTGATTTTTATTTTTATTTCTTTTACTTTTTGCCTTTAAAATTTTCCAAATTTTCTTTATTTATTAATTTTTAATTTGTAATATTTTTAATTTTAATTTTCATTTTTCTTTCTTCATATTTATATTTCAATGTCTATTTTTATTTTCCGAATTTTTGATATTTTTGATAATTTTTGATATACATATAAAACAAAAATTAAAGAATGTAATCAATTTTTTGGCAAAACCTGCACTTCTAAAATATTAAACCTGATCAATACACCTATTTTTTAAAATTTAAACTAAAATTCAAAACAAAGGAAAAATAAAAATTAAAATAAAAGTAAAATTGTTTTATATGATTTATTTATTCTTTTACACCCACTTTGAATGTTATATAATGAGATTTTTAATTTCTTTTCTCTTTTTCTTTCCAAAGCTGAACAGGTGTTCTTAAATGATTGTTATATTGTTGTGTGTTACATTTTTTCTATAATGTGCTGTAACTTATTGACATTTTACTTCATGATTCTTTATAAATTTAATTTGAATTTTTGCTTTCCATGTTTTATTTATTGCTGTACATTGCATTGAATCTTGTCTAATAAGATCTTTTATTACTTTTCTCTCTTTCTTTTAAAAACTGCACAATAACAAATGTTCTTGAATGACTTTTATATCATTGTATAAGTTACTTTTTTTCTATATTTTGCTGTAGCTATAAGTAAGGTTAAGATAAGTAATCTAAAGATATTAGTAGTATACCCTGCTTCCCTAGATCCCTACCTTAAAGCGTTGTAGTGTTATAAGATAGGCGATGACGTCATAATCTGCTCCCTGAGAAAAAAGCCAGGGAGCAAAGGGCGGGACATGCCCGAGCACGCCCAAGGAGCCATCCGGGGTCAGCCAGGAGGGTCAGGGGCGTCGATCATTGGGAGTTGGGAGGATATCTCCCTGGGAGAATTTTCCCATGTTGGAAAAATCTAAAGGGGTTTACCTCAAGATCTAGTGGTCGGATCGAGCTCAAATTTTCAGGGTAGGATGAACGTATGCCAAGCATGTTATGTATACTATATGTACCACAAAAAGGGACAGTTCGGCGCCGCTGTTTCGTCGCCGCTGTTTCGTCGCCGCCGGTTTGGCGCCGCCAGTTCGGCGCCATCCGTTTTGGCGCCGCTGTTTTGGCGCCGCTGTTTTGGCGCCGCTGTTTTGGCGCCGCTGTTTTGGCGCCGCTGTTTTGGCGCCAGCCAGTTTGGCGCCGCCGTTTCGGCGCCAGCCAGTTTGGCGCCAGCCAGTTCGACGCCGCCGTTTTGGCGCCAGAAGGAAATTAAAAAAAATTATTATAAAAGTAGCTTATTGTACATATATGTATGTATTGACTAAGTTTAAAGTAGGTCAAGTTTATGATGAGTATGTTGGTACAAAGGTATTTATTTGTTTGTATGCACCTCTGCATAGTGAATGATGCAGGACGGTGACTGTTTATTAATTAGGTACTATATTATGTGAACAAATGATAATACAAAATGTATGTACGTATGTATGCAGTAGATGACCTCAGCAATAAAGTTAAGTCTAGGAAACGCAAAAAATTACTTTGAGACTAGCCCAGAGTGAACAAATCTTGTTTGCCGAATAGGTGCATCTTTGAATCGTGTTCTGTGTACAATCGCATAATGCAGAACCCTGTCTGTTCTAAACGTTCCAGAGAAAAATTTGTTTCAGATGGATACATTTACATATTCGATAAGCTTATCAAAGTCGATCCTCTTATCAGTTTTTAACGTTGTGAGGAAAAAGACAGTTGCCGTGCCAGAATACATATCATGAATGGCCTTGTAGTTCTCCGGCTTGGTGAACATGCTCATGAAGCATCAGCAGCATGAGTCGAGGTGGGACGAGTAATAACAAGGATGAAACGCCACGCTGAAGAATCTGCAGAGGATTCAGCTCAAGTTATAAATCACAGTGTAGTGGGTTTATCCCAAGCCAGCCAGGGCATTCTCCCGAATCGCGATGCACTGCAAAAAGTAGTGCGCCACAAACGTAATGAAATTTATGATGCGCCAGCAGCACCCGCAAGTCTCACGGAATTAATTATACCAGAACATTACCGCACTTACGAGCCCCAAAACAGGGTCGTTGAGAATTTTCTGCTAGCCGACAGCGGACCCGGACAAGATCAAATTTTGATCTTTGGTCGTCAGAATAGTTTGCAAGTGATTTAAAAATTCAACTTTTGATTTCTTACTTGCACAGAAAAATCATTTAGGATAGAAAAATGGTAAAATCGAAAAAAGGTTCAATAAAATAGAACTCGCGCTTGTATTAACATACGTCAATCTAGGCCATAACAAGTTTTTAAATTTAAAATAATGCACTTCTGATTTGATTTTTATGCTAAAAATTTTAGAAAGAGTCAGTGTTCATGAGTTTTTCTTCGGGAGAATAAAGTGTTTTAGAAAATGACGATAATCAAAAGCGTGTCATGATAAAATAAATTTCGCGCTTGTATGTCATACAAATTCGTCGATCTTTTGACATTTAAAACATAAGATTTACGATAACATAACTTGCGAGTTTTTGTGTCTATTTATTTGATGTTTTCAATTTATTTAGTACTTTTCAAGAATTATTGATGATTTTTATTATTTAAAAAGGAAATAATGCAAAACTGTGCGCAGCGTGAAAATTCTGGGGTGTGAAAAATTTTCTTTCCTAGACGTTTTTGGGCTTAAAAACGATTGATACGCGTCAAAAATATAATTTTTGGCGTTCTTGACGATGCTCTATCAGAACGTAAATGAATAAACATAAAAAAATTCAAAAATATCGTCATAAAATGAATGTATTGCACGAAGCGCCGAAAATTCGGCGTTTCGGGGCAAACAGATAGCTAATAATGCTGTAGACAAACAACATTTCGCGAATTTTTGTGGAAAATCGCTCATTCTGGGTGGGTGCTAAAATTAATGGAGGATGAAAACATTTCGGAGGGGCGGGGGTGAAAAAACCTTACAAATCTCCCTCAAGGTCATGGTATTGGTGACCGTTATGTGCAAATATTGTCATGATATTTGAGGTACGAGAATTTTCCAGCAATTAATATATTTTGTCGAGGCTTATATTTTGTTAAAATCTTGTTCCTAAATTATTTGTAGGTTCTGCGCGACTCTAGTATATGGTTCGCTGATGGAACCTTCAAGCCGGCGCCGCCGCTTTTTCCGCAAATATATACAATATTAGCGGAAAAACTTGGCGGCGTTTTTCCTTTGCTATATGCCCTTTTGCCGGACAAGCAAGAAACTACATATAATCGTTTATTCGAAATGGTTTTCGAGTTAGAACCAAATGTGAATCCAGCCTCTATTTCGTGTGATTTTGAACGCGGTGCTATGAATGCGATTCGACGATTTTTTCCACAAAGCTTACTGTATGGCTGTTTTTTCATCTATGTCGAAATATGAAAAAGCAGCTTGGTGAATTGCAGCTACTACAACTTTACCACGCCGATGCAGACTTCGCGTTGATGGCTCGAATGATTACTGCACTTGCATTTGTACCTTTAGAAGTATGTGCGACTATTGATATAAGCATGTGTAGAACAGGACCGAATCAGAAATCAAAAAACTAAATACATAACATAAAAATTAATATTAATAAATAACGAAAAATAATAAAACATAATTTTTCGACAAAAATTGCGCAAAAACACGTAAATACGAGTAACTTTTAAGAGTTTGAGTTTTAGAATCCTAGGGTCTAAACCATAGGTGGGCAGCACCGAAATTCTGGGGGGTGTAAAATTGTCAAAAAAAACAAAACACTCTGCGGGGGAAAGTAGTCATTCTATAAAAACATTCTGCAGGGGGAAAGTAATCATTCTATGGGGAGGGGGGTCAAACCCCGCAAACCCCTCTCTCCAATAACACGTATGGTTGTCATACTTCCTGATACTTCTTCTTTGTACTTGTACATAAAAGGACCTGGATGCTGCCGTAGACAATCTGGCTGCTGAGCTTCCCCTGGAACTGCAACCGCTAATTCATTGGCTAGAAGATAATTATATTGGCCGACCCAATAGGAATGGACCAGGACGGCGACCTGCTCTTTTCCCCCCGGAAACATGGTCTTTGTACAACCGCATGATAAACCGGGAACATCGTACTAATAACTACACTGAAGCAGCTCACAGGCGCCTGCAAGTATTAGCAGGCTTTAACTTATAAATACATAGGTGCATAGGCAATGACCAAATTCTGTGGTTCTGGATGGGTGGGGCAAGTCCAAAAATCATCGCCAAAAACATACCAAAAATTGAATTAAAATTCTGGGATCTATTAATTTTTGGAGTGGTCTGGGGGATTCTTAATTATCTAACCATCCCTATGCCCAAATGTGGCTACGTACAATGTTTGTCTGTCCCACGATTCTGTTTAGGTTGATAATGGCCACATCAATGTGTGAAGACAGAAATATATAAAAAAATCTTGTACATATTTATATTATCCTGTAAATCATTAATCAAAAGTCGGGATCAAAAAAGAGTATATAGTTCGTAGTAGTGCGATAAAACATTATTTTCGAGATTTATCATGAAACTATAACATGAAATTGCGAAAAAGACAATAAACTTCAAAAGTTTGAAGGAGTTCAACAGGGTTCTTGTGTTGATGGGTGTCCGGAACTCTGTATACCGCATCAGCATGCATATACAGCACTAAATTTTTAGGAGAATGAATATCGTTAGTCTTGAAACTATAGTCTATTTCACATAAGTTTAGGCATAAATTTTATTTTTCGACGGTACCGACAGATCACGATACTTATATATCAAATTAATGCTATAATCGCAATCTGTCAGCTCATTGTCGGACATGGTTTTTAAAATTTACGCCCAAACTTGTCTGAAACAAACTATAACAAATTTCTTTTGGTGTTCTAATATACAACTTTATTCTTTATTTTTCTTTGCCGATATAGACGGAGCTAGGAATGGATCACCCAACCTTGTGTAAATTTTGATTCATGGTATGAGAAAAATTCAAAAAGCTCGGGACATTGATTTGGAGCAGCTTGTAGCTGGTGCGAGACCAGCATTGAAGCTTCATAATTATATAGCCATTGACCAGAGAATAATCCGCATTGTCGGAAATTACGCGAACTATCGAACCGTTGAGTACCTGCGTGGCTTAGCGCATAACTTTTTGATGAATCCGTAATAATTTTAGATTGTTCGCATGCAGTGTTTGAATTCACGTTTGGATCGACAATATTATTAAGGAGTAAAGTCTTTTGGGCTAAAAAACGATGGGTACGCGTCAAAAACATTATTTTATTATGTTTCGGGTAATGCTCGTTTTTTCTAGAACATAAAAACAAAACAAAAATTCGAAGAATATTAAAAAAACGAGTAAATTGAACAAAATATGTCAAAATAATTTGTCCGAAAATTTGAGAATTTTAAGCAAATAGATAGCTAAAAACGCTTTAAAATGCACCATTTCTACAAATTTCTGGAAATTTGTGAAAAATCCACAATTCTGGGGGTCACAGTCATTTTTGCGGGGCGTCAGTTGCATACATGTACAGCATGGGAATTCTGGGGGAGTCAGGCCCAAAAAATTGTTAAAAAGTGCCTTTTTGGGCTAAAAAACGATGGGTATGCGTCAAAAACACTGTTTGTTGATGTTTCAGACAATGCTCGTTCTTTCTAGAACATAAAAACGTTAAAAAAGTATCGAAAAATTTGAAAAAATTCAGTAAATTGAATAAAATATAGTCAAGAAATGTGTATATGGCGCGAAGCGCCGAAAATTTGGGACTTTTGAGCAAATAGATAGCTAAAAACGCTTAAAAAAGCACCTTTTCTACGAACTTTTGGAAATTTTTGAAAAATCGACAATTCTGAGGGGTCGCAGCCGTTTTTGCGGGGGAGAATGGGGGGCAGTGGCCATTCTGGGGGGTGTCAAACTTCCCAAGAACAGGTATGGTCAGTTGCCATTCTGGGGGGTCAAAACCCCAACCCCCCAGAACACGTCTGGTCAGCAACCATCCTGGTTGTCAAATGTCAACTCCCTCCAGACAGAACATGTCTAGATATGTTAGCGCTCTGACACTTGGTAAATTTAGTTGGCGCCAAACCGGCGGCGCCAAACTGGCGGCGCCGAACTGGCGGGCGCCGAACTGGCTGGCGCCGAAATGGCGGCGCCAAAATGGCTGCGCCGAAATGGCTAGCGCTGAACTGGCGGCGCCTAACCGGCGGCGCCGAACTGTCCTAGACCGTATGTACGATCAGCCTACAGTATACCAGCATCAGTTTACACTTTTGCATAACTCAAGAAGCACTGGCCAGATTTTGTACAAATTTTCAGGATATGATTTATATAGGCAAAGCATGCTATGCACAGAATTTCAGCGCGCAGTCTACAGTATACCAATTTACTTTACACTTTCTCGTATAGCACTATATTCAAAGAACTATAGGGCGGATTTAGCTCTTTCAGGATAGGATATATAAATTATAGCTGTGCTATGTACAAAATTTTAGCGCGCAACCCATAGTATGCCGATTACACTGCTTTTTTAGATGATGGCGTCAGCGTCCCTAGGGGGCAGTGTTATAACATATACAGTGATGAAGGACAGAAGTCTGGCCCGCCAAGGCACGCCCAGGCGTGCCCGGACATGCCTGGGCTGGGGTTGGTGGCAAGAACTGCCCGGACCTGCCCAGACCCGTCAGTAGGTCTAAGAGGGAGGGGTCCTGAAAAAGGGGTTCTACAGTAAAAGCTGGTTTTAGTACAACTTTTTCCGAAACAAAGGCAATATAAGTTGTGGGTGAGGGGTAAGAGAGTATTGTTTTATTTTGGGAGACCAGTGTAGAGTGTGAGCCCATAGGCTTCCTGGGGGTACCTGGGGGAGTGTGTCCAAAACCAGGGAGTGTGAAGTGTTTACACTTTCGTTTTTTAGGAAGAAGAGCGGGATGAAGAGAGGTGAGTACTTATCCGCCGGTCGGCCACCTTGATGTTGGTGGATAAGCTTTCTTACTAAGAGCCGACCTTTATTTATTTTTATTTAAAGCTTGCAGTCCGTCACTATTTCACTTTTTTCTTTTTTCTTTATTACAACGTCAAACTTTCATACGAATTTATAATACAATTAATTTCATAATCAATTATCTGTGCATTGCTATGTGTCCATTTGGCCGAGTAGTCCGGCTTCATTCCTCCCCATATATAGTAGAACAGTCCTTCTTCAAAGTTTGTCCAGGCGCACTAGCGAAATCGCAAAGTGCCAAAATCCGCAAATTTTTCTTTTTCCAGTCAAATTTCTGGCTTGACTGTATAATTCGGCGTCCATTTTCCATTGACCTTTGTGATGATCGGTAAATTGGTTCCAAAAATATGTGGCTACGCGTACCAAGTCTTTGTTTTCATAAGTGTGAATGGATCCAAGTTGAGTACAAAAAACGATAGAGGACTCCATAACCGACTGCTCAGTGTAGAGAACTAATGAACAATGACCTCGTTTCCTGTTTTTTCCCTTTATATACTTTTTTTACCCTAACAGTATATCGTAAATAATATGATCGTTGATACATTTTTCAAAGAAGTTTTCGTAAAATTCTTTTGTTTCGTTGCTAACCTCGTGCCACAGGTTACATAGTGCTTCTAAATCTTCAGTCTCAATGCATCTTTTCACTTCATTAACAAATACCTCTTTTTTGCGTTTTTCTCTATACTCATGTCTCATTTTCGGCCAAAAGTACCTCCCTAGTTTTTCCTTGTCAATCCTACCGTACTTAACAAGGTGTAAAGAAATGTGTTTGTAAATACATTCTCCTTTGGATGCCATTTTTTATCATGTGTTTTTTAAATACCATACTCACTGATATTTATAAACAAAGTCTATAAATACTAGTAACTTTGGGATGATTAAACTTAAGCTTTCCTTAAATCAAAAAAAATGGAGGAAATTACGGAACACCGAATTATAGAAATTAAGGAACAGCAGTAGTAATGGCTGGGACCCTGGACTGCAACGCTGTAGGATAGGCTGTGTTATAACATAGGCGATGACGTAAAAATCTGCACCCTGACGTCATCCCAGGGTGCAACGTTAAAGAATATAGAACATTTGGACGGGAAAGGAGGGGTGTGTGAGGGGAGGGGGCCCCACCACGTCGCCTGTTATAGCATGGTCTATCTTGCAGTGTTGTTCCTCAGGTTGCATGGTCGATCTGGGGGTGGTGTCAATAAATTGTTGTGCTAAAAAATAGCATGAAAACTAAATTTCAATCATTTTTCCGATTTCCGTACCTTTCACCTTAAATTCCCTATTTTTATATGCTGAGATGCCCCCTCGTGCATGTCTTGTATGTATTATTTACTGTTCGAAGAAAGCACATACACAACAAGTCACGAATGATGTACAACTAATTTTGCTAAAAATTACATTGAAAATGAACGAGGCAGCCATATAGATCAGCGAATATATGCTAAACCACTGCAAATGTGATCTGTTTCGTTTGATACAGAGAAATACAATATAGCAATACGTCGCGAAAATAAAAAAAAATTCGCAGTTATTTCAAGTGTTTTCTAGGCATATTATCCGTAGATGCGAAGCAGGGTGCTTCTGGGGGCAGCCCATAAAAATAGGCATAAATTGATGGTCATTGCTGCAAAAAAATATAATTTTCATCATTTCCCAGGAACTTTTCCATTTAGGTCCCCTCCCGTGTATGTCTCGTCTCCCACTCATTTGCATGGGGTCTGCATACTACCGAAAACTTTGCAAAGTAAAAACAATTATTGATATATTTTTGTAAATTCGTGGAAAATCTTTGTCATATTGTGAAATATTTTTGTCAAGTTGTGAAATATTTTTGTCAAGTTGTGAAATTTTTTTGTCATGTTGTGGAAATTTTTTGTCACATTGTGGAAATTTTTTGTCAAGTTGTGAAATATTTTTGTCAAGTCATGAAAATTTTTTGTCAAGTTGTGAAATTTTTTTGTCAAGTTTAAAAATATTTTTACGTGCTTAAGCATAGTACTTTTGTCAAGTTGTGAAACATTTTTGTCACGTTGTGGAAATTTTTGTCAAGTTGTGAAAATTTTTTGTCAAGTTGTGGAAATTTTGTGTCAAGTTGTGAAAATTTTTTGTCAAGTTGTGAAATATTCTTGTCACGTTGTGAAATATTTTTGTCACGTTGTGGAAATTTTTTGTCAATTTGTGAAATATTTTTGTCAAGGTGTGAAATATTTTTGTAAATTTTTATATTTTGCTGAAAGTATGCAGTTTTACGAGTTTTTTGCTAAAATAATAGGAATTCATCAATAAGACAAAAAACGAGTAAATATAGATTAAAAATATGAGTTTTAAGCACTCAATTCTGGTGTCTCAGCTTGATCAAAAGCTGTTTACACCTTAAAAATCAAAATTGCTTCCATTCTGCATCATGAATGCAGGTTTACTACATCCATGACCCCAGCTGGCACGACGTGGACATATGAATGTTGCGGAATTATTGACCGCACATTTCAAATAAAATTCACGTAACTCATCAAAAAATTCCTATAAGTGCAAACAATTTCTCAGAAAGTACGAATTTGTATGTTTTTCTATGCTTTCTTTTAGGGGCTAGGCACCATAAGGTCAAAAATTGCCTTAAAAATGATGGTATGGCAAAAAAACACCATTTTTCAACGTTTCTCATTGAGCTTTATTAAAATTTAATTCTGGGGGTATTTAAGTTTCTCGGAGGGGGTTACATACCCCCCCCCAACGCCTAGGTGTGCTAGGCAGCCAAAACATGATTAAGTATCAGTATGAGTCATCGACAAAGCACTAGAAGAAATTTCGGTATGTTACGTCATATTTTGCAATTTGCGCGCAATGATGACTCATCACAAACTCCTTCCGAAACGGGTTTGCATTGTTCCAGAATGGCTTTCAGAGCACTCTGACTATAAATAGGCCAAGCAGAGCTAGCGAGCTCATTCCTCTCAAGAACTATGGCGGCGCATTTCGAACTTCCAGCTTTCAACAATCTATTGGCGGTGGTCGAGTCGAAGATCTGGGTTGGAAACGAGCGACTTATTGGCGTTATACTACGAAAAATCTCGGAGTACGGCAGAATAGGCGTTCGGAACGCGATAACGGCGCATTTCTGGGCGACAATTGTCAAAGACAGGTCATTGCAGGAATTACGTGAGCCGGTCATTAATCGCCAGACGCTTCAAAAGTTGGTCGATAGCCGATTATGGGTTGGCGAAGAAAAAATCATTTCGTTTATTTTCCAAGAATTCATTAAATTATCAAAAGCCGACAGAACCAATTTCGGATCGCATGAATTCTGGGACGTTATTTTCGGTGAAGAAGAAGGAGCGCAAGTCGGCTGGGGGCGAGAGGCGAATGATTATTGCATTGTCAGCGAAATGTTCAGGACGAGAGTGAAACGATTTAACTCTGAGGCCTGGGGCTACAACCTACGTTTCCTACGCGTGGAGGAGCTCCGCGGTTTTGGCGGATTCCTCCAGTCCGTTTTAAACAGCGCGTTGGAAAGGATTTTAGACGATTTGGTCGGAGTTGAGCTAATTCACCCTAGTCTAGACCGACACGTAATAATTCCTTTCGTCCCCAGGCAATTTATGAACGCCGATCGGATCTTAAGCGTCGCAGAACGAGTTAATCAGTCGAGGAAGGATTTTTCGTTCAATGAGGTAATTAGCTTGAATGTTATAATCGTTAACGCCCCCATGGGCGGTGGTAATTACCAAAAAAGAACTAAAACAAGAATCGTAAATTGGGACACTTGGTTTCAAAGACACTGCGGGAACAGGGGGTGTTTTATCCAAATCCAAAATACTGATAAATTATGTTTAGCTTGACTTACTTGACTTAAACACCATAAGCTTCAATGACGTTGGTAGGGCAACGACCGTTGAGCTGTGGCGGCCAAAGGCAGTGTATCACGGATTACAGCACGCCATTGATCGCGGTTCAAGGCTGCTTGTTGGGCATCAATGATTGAGAAGTGGAGCGGCTGAACATCTTGTGCCACTTGTGTCAACCATGTTTTCTTAGGGGCGTCTCGAGAGATTTTCCACCCCGTGGGCCGCTTGGAGTTAATTAACTGATAGGGTAGTCGGGTGTTGTTCATGCGGCAGACATGTCCAAACCACCTGAGCCACTGTCGCTTTAAGTAGAGTTCGATACTGGTTTGGTTTTTACATACTTGCAGCACAGTTTCATTCTCCCATCGGTCTCGTAGATTTATGTGCAAAATGCTGCGAAGACATCGAAGTTGAAAACGTTCTAATATGTGCATATCGCTTTTAAGCAGAGTCCACGACTCAGAGCCGTACATCAAAATTGTCCGGATGGAAGCATTAAAAATTCTCATTTTTGTTGTGATGGTAACGTCTTTTTGGTTCCACAAACACTTCTTTAGTGAAGTGAATGCTGACATGGCATTCCCAATGCGGTTTTTGATGTCGCTAGTTGCTACTATTCGTCCACTATCGATAACCGATCCCAAATATTTAAATGCATCCACCCTTTCGATTGGTTTGCCATCAAATTGTAATATTGCCGGTTGTTTACCTGTGAGAATAAATTTAGTTTTTTCGCTGTTTATTGTAAGGCCGAGTTTGTTGGCATTCACTTGTAACGCATTCAAGGTATTTTGTGCGGCTTGAGCTGTTTCGGCAAAAAATACAATGTCGTCGGCGTATACTAAATCAGTGAGAGACAAATTAGCTCTGACTTGTACACCTGGCATGTTGTCGAAAGTTTTTCTGAGAATCCAGTCCATAGTCACGTTGAACAACATAGGCGAAATAATGCATCCCTGTTTAACGCCAGTGGTAATTGAGAATGGTGAGGACACATTTCCCAAATATTTTGCCCTGCTCATTCCACCGTCGTAGAAGGCCTTGAGAATACTAAGTGTGACATGCGGGATTGATTCATTTTTGAGGGCGCACCATAAGGACGAATGGTCTATGCTATCAAATGCGCATGCAAAATCCACAAATACCAAGAATGTGTCCTTTTTACAGCGTAGGCGCGATTTGGTTAGTTGCCTAAGTGTGAATATTTGGTCGGTGCAACCTCTTCCAGGCCTGAAACCAGCCTGCTCTTCCCTGCAGTTAGTTTCTCTAACACTGAGTAGTCTGGATCGGATTATAGAGGTCAGAAGTTTTCCAGATGTTGCTAACAGGCTTATTCCTCTATAGTTTTTGCAGGTAGCTGGGTCTCCCTTTTTGTGAATTGGTACGATAATTGAGTCCTTAAAGTCTTGAGGCACTGTGCCTTTGTTCCAGATGGTCGAGTATACGCCTTTTAGTTGTTTGACTATTGCCTCTCCTCCAGCTTTTAAAGCTTCAGCAGGGATGTTGTCCACACCTGGTGCCTTCCGGTTCTTGAGTCTTTTTATTGATATTCTGATTTCCTCTTCAGTTGGAGGATGATCATTAATTGTGCTTGAAAATTTCAGATCCACGTTCTCCATCAGCCTTTTGTCTAGGCTTGTGGGGTGTGGGCGGTTATGCAATTGGCTAAAATGTTCTTTCCATCTATCTAGTTTACCCGTTAGTGATTTGATGGGGTTGCCATGGTGATCTTTGAGGTTTGAACTCGTTGTTTTAAACTTTCCATTACAACTTCGCAGGATGCTGTAAAGTAAGCGCGAATCATGGTTCTTGCTGGCTATTTCCATTTCTTGGGCTTTCATATTCCACCAAGCGTCCTTATCCGTCTTAAGCTGCCGTTTAATTTGTCTATTGAGGAAAAGGTACAGCTTGTGATTACTATTCTTGATTTTTGCGCATTCTTCAACTAGTTTTAGGGTATCATCTGAGATCCAAGGTTTTATTTTTCGTCGTTTTTTGGGACAAATTTCATTAAGTGAGTAGACAATGGCGTTTTTTGTTGAGTTCCAGTTTTCATCAACATTGTTGGCTAACAGTGGGGAAAATTTATTTTGTAAAAGAAGTTGAAATTTGGCCTGACTGTTGGGGTCGGATAAGTGCGAGTAATTGAGGGTAGCTGTGGGGCGAATATTGTTGTGCGCCTTCAGATGCAATCGGAATTTGGCCCTGACCAGGTGGTGATCTGATCCGATCGAAGCTCCGCGCATTGCCCGAACATCATGGATAGCACTGTGGAACCGCTTATGCACCAGGAAGTAGTCAAGCATACTTTTATCTCTTCTGTTATTCGAAAACCAGGTGTGCCTGTGATTGATAGGGTGTTGAAACCACATGTTGCACACTACCATTCTATTGAAGTTTGCAAATGATAGTAGGCGCAGACCGTTGTCATTGAGGCTGCCGCATCCAAAGGGGCCAAGAGTTTTCTCCCATCCAAGACGATTTACGCCGGTTTGCGCATTCAGGTCCCCACAAAGAATAATTAAATTATTTCCATCTTGAAATGAATCCAATGTCTGTTGTAGATTTTCATAAAACAAGTCCTTATCAACGTCGTCGCTCATTTCCGTTGGGGCATAAACTCCAATCACGACAGTCGGAATAGTGCCAGCAAATTCTAAGGTTGCGATTCGATCCGAAATAGGTTGGAAACAGGTAACATATTTCTTCAGACTAGATTTTAACATAAAAGCTACGCCTTGATTAAGGCTTTCGCCGCCGGAATAATAAAGGTTAAAGCTATTTGAATGGCTAGAGGTAAAAACAGTACGTTCCCCTTGACTAGGGAGTCTGGCTTTGGTAATAGTAGCTAAATCAATATCAAATTTGTTGAGTTCGTCGGCCAGTAAATCCATTTTACCAGTTTGGCTACCTGAACGTATATTCCAGGTGGCAATGTTCATAATTTTCTTTGCATTGAAAATTTTGTTCGCTGCTGCTGGTAGTTTATTTTTCGAAGGGAGCCCAGATACCCCCAATGCATCGGTTCGGTCGTGTGCGCTAGTTGTTGTTGCGTTATCCATTTGTTGTACTGCCATTGGGTTCTCAGCTCATTTCACGGTTCCGTCACCACGGGAACCAACACTCCCCATTTATCCGGGCTTGTGACCGGCTACGGTTTCCCATAGGCTGGGTTTGTTTAGCCAGGGCTATAGTCACGGGAAAAGCTTAATTAGACAACCATCCTCAATGGAATTCAATTAGGCAAGGGGATAAAAGGCGTAACACTTTACAAAAACGTTTGGCCGAAAATTTAATGGTCGGAGCGGGTCTAGGGGAGCATAGGGCACTCTGCGGGATTGAGGAAGTTCGTAAAATTCAGACCATTTTATCACCCACATATCAATTGAAAGTTTATTCTCGCGATTTTAACGATTCCTTAATTTTCGCAGGCCCCACGGCTGAAAAAATTATACATTTGTACCATCACCATAATCATTTTGATTTAATAACTCGAGTCCCCGCATTTTTTGGCGCATCTTATTATTGTGAAACCTGTGATAAACCGAATTCAAATTCTGAGCGACACAAATGTAATAAGGGCGAATGTGGGTGTTGTGATTCGTCTCCTGAATATACATTTGTGAATTGGCAGTTATGTAACGAATGTAATCGATGGTTCGTGAGCGAATCATGTTTTGACAAGCATAAAGTAGGAAAACCTGCAAAAACTAACGATCAAACTCGTCTTCCAGTCTGTCAGGCTCTAAAACGTTGTAAATCTTGTAATCAATAAATAAGCAGCAAATACGGTAAAAATCATAAATGTAATCAGTTTTTCTGTAAAACTTGTAATTGTAATGTCGATCGAGACAATCATCAATGTTATATGAAACCTATAGACAAGAATTCCGAACCAAAACGAAAACCTTTCTTTATATTTTTTGATTTTGAAACTCGTCAGGATGTAGAAATTGGGGAAAACAAGTACGGAAAAATTTTCAAGCACGAACCAAATTGTTGTATAGCCCATCGCGTTTGTGAAAAATGTATAGATACAGATTTTTGTCAGAACTGTGGCAAATATAGGTTTTTGGGCGACAAATGTCTAGAAAATTTCTGTAAATGGTTATTTAGCGAGCAGCATAGGGGCGCCACAGTTTTAGCCCATAACGCTCGCGGTTTCGATTCTCAATTTTTACTCGAATATTTACACAAAAATTGTACAGTTTTACCCAAAATCGTAACGCCCGGTCTCGAAGTCATAATGTTGGAAGTGGGGGTGTTCGGGTTATTGATTCCTTAAATTTCCTACCCATGCCCCTTTCTTCTCTTCCAAAAACTTTCGGGATTCCAGAGCTGAAGAAGGTGTACTTCCCACGTCTTTTCAACACAAAAAACAACCAAAACTATATTGGCCCCCTACCCGACTCCGAGCACTACTCACCCAACACTATGAAAGACAAGGCGCGCGAGGAATTTTTTTAAATGGTACGAAACTGAAAAAGCAAAAAACGAACCGTTTGATTTACAAAAAGAGCTTGTAGAATACTGTAATTCCCATGTACATATTTTAAGGCGTTGTTGTTTAAAGTTTCGTCAAATTTTTATTGACGAAACGGGCGTCGATCCTTTTCTAGTCAGTTTAACTATAGCATCAGCCTGTAATCACGTATTTCGTAAAATTTTCTCAAACCAGAACGTATTGGCATTGTTCCGGTCTCAAGAAAATCAATCAATTATAGCATTAAAATGGTTAAAATGGCTTTCGGAAACTCAAAATATTCGTATTAGACATAAATTAAACGGGGGTGAGGTAAAAATTGGGCGGTTCAAAGTCGACGGGATCTCGGGGAACACAATCTATGAATTCAACGGTTGTTACTATCACGGTTGTACAAAATGTAATATTGTAAATAGAAAGCAGCGAACTCTAGACAATCGAACGTTCGAGGAAGCCTATCAGGCTACTGTAGATAGACGTAAAGCGTTAGAAAATTTGGGTTATACAGTTGTAGAAAAATAGGAATGTGAACTGAAGCGAGAGCTTGAACAAAATGTAAATATGAAACGTTTTTCCGATTCTGTAAATTTTGTTACTCCGTTATCGCCAAGAGAAGCATTTTACGGCGGTCATACAAACGCTGTAAAGTTGTATCATGAATGTAAAGAAGGCGAAAAAATTTCTTATACAGATGTATGTAGTTTATATCCTTGGGTATGTAAAACGGGCGAATTTCCTTTAAAACACCCTGTAATTATCACTGAAAATTTTGTTTCATTGTATGATAAACCGTATAATGGTATTATTAAATGTACAGTCGTCCCCCCTTGAGTGTTGTACCACCCAGTCTTACCTTTTCGACACGACGGCAAATTATTATTCCCCCTCTGCCGGACCTGTCTTTTTGAGAAGCAGGACGTCTGTGAGCATTCAGACGAAGAAAGATCAATCACGGGCGCCTGGGTTTCCCTAGAACTGTACAAAGCAATCGATAAAGGCTACACAGTAGCAAAAATCCACGAAGTTTGGCACTATACAGAAATCGAGAAATACGACCCAACGACCAAAGAGGGAGGGCTTTACACAGAATATATCAACACGTTCTTACGATTGAAACAGCAGGCGGACGGATGGCCTCAAAGGATGTACATCGGAAGAAGAAAAAGGCAAATATATTAGACGATACAAAGAAATCGAGGGTATAAGGTTAGACAGGCGAAAAATTGAGAAAAACTCAGGTATGCGCGCTTTATCTAAACTCATGTTAAATTCTTTTTGGGGAAAATTCGGACAGCGCAATAATTTATCTCAGGTCGAATATTTTACCGAACCGGAAAAATTTGTAAAGTTATTGTTCGATCCTACGAAAAAAGTTAGCACTGTACAGTTTTTAGGCGAGCGCATGGCATGTACAACATATGTCATATAAGACGAATTTTTAGAAGCATTAAATAACACAAATCCCGTAATAGCTTCTTATGTAACGGCACAAGCTAGACTCAAATTGTATTCATATTTAGAAAAATTAGACACGCGCGTTATTTATTTCGACACCGATTCGATTATTTATTTAACTCGGAAAAACGATAATTATACGGTTCCTATAGGCCGTTACTTGGGCGATATGACCGACGAGCTTAGCGGTTATGGGGATGGGGCTTACATTTGTGAATTCGTAGCGGGAGGGCCAAAAAATTACGCATACAGGGTTACTACTGATGGGAAAATATAGTAAATCAGACTCATAAAATTTGGGGGTTCCGTTTGACATTCAACACTAGAAAAGAAATCGATTTCGACATAATGAAACAGATGGTCATCGGTTTCTGTTCAGGAAACGAGATCATAAAGACCGTTTCGGAAAAGAAAATTCTCAGGGATAATATGAGAAACGTTTTTACCGCGGTGTACAAAAAGGATTATAGGGAGGGTTGTGTATGATAAACGTTCTTTGGTCCCCAATTACTGTACTTTACCATTCGGCTTTTGATTGTAGGGTGCACGTGTTACCCTGGTGAAACAGGTTCGTGGACACGTGTATACCTTCATTATTTTTCCTGAATTTTGTTTTGTTTCCCGTTTACATGTCGTGCCTTGTGAGGAGCAAGTGCCGGCGATGTGTAGCGGCCTCTGTTCATTTTCGATTTTGTTTTGTTGTACATTCTCAGCCGTACCCCGTGATCCGGGTTAGTGGCGGTTGGGGTGTACAGTGTGCCTGGTGAAGTGAAAAGGTACGTGCGCTACCTCCTTGAAAAGAGTTCGTGGGCGCACGTATACTTGTTTGACTGGCCGAGCGGTAAATACTTACGTTATTTATACCCTGCGATCATACACTGTCCTATTTCCTTTTTTGTACATTGTGCTAAGAATGCTTTTTATATTATCTCGTGGCTGGCGAGCTTCATACGTCCACGTCGTGCCAGCTGGGGTCATGGATGCAGTAAACCTGCATTCATGATGCAGAATTGAAGCAATTTTGATTTTTAAGGTGTAAACAGCTTTTGATCAAGCTGAGACACCAGAATTGAGTGCTTAAAACTCATATTTTTTATCTATATTTTCTCGTTTTTTGTCTTATTGATGAATTCCTATTATTTTAGCAAAAAACTCGTAAAACTGCATACTTTCAGCAAAATATAAAAATTTTACAAAAATATTTCACACCTTGACAAAAATATTTCACAACTTGACAAAAAATTTCCACAACGTGACAAAAATATTTTACAACGTGACAAGAATATTTCACAACTTGACAAAAAATTTTCACAACTTGACAAAAATATTTCCACAACTTGACAAAAAATTTTCACAACTTGACAAAAAATTTCCACAACGTGACAAAAATGTTTCACAACTTGACAAAAGTACTATGCTTAAGCACGTAAAAATATTTCACAACTTGACAAAAAAATTTCACAACTTGACAAAAAATTTTCATGACTTGACAAAAATATTTCACAACTTGACAAAAAATTTCCACAACTTGACAAAAAATTTTCACAACTTTACAAAAAATTTCCACAACGTGACAAAAATATTTCACAACTTGACAAAAATATTTCACAACATGACAAAAATTTTCCACGACTTTACAAAAAATATCAATAATTGTTTTCAATTGGCAAGAAAAAATGTTTCATTATTAATATTATTAGAATAATTTCTAACATTTCCGGTAGTATGCAGGTTCATGCAAATGAGTGGAGACGAGACGAACACCTATGGGAGGGGACCTAAATGGAAAAGTTCCTGGGAAATGATGAAAATTATATTTTTTGCAGCAATGACCATCAATTTATGCCTATTTTTGAGGCTGCCCCCCAGAATCGCCCTGCTTCGCATCTACGGATAATATGCCTAGAAAACACTTGAAATAACTGCGAATTTTTTTTGTTATTTTCGCGACGTATTGTTATATCGTATTTCTCTGTATCAAACGAAACAGATCACATTTGCAGTGGTTTAGCATATATTCGCTGATCTATATGGCTGCCTCGTTCATTTATTACTGTAATTTTAGCAATTTTTCGCCCTTAATGTTCAACTGAATCATCGCGACAGATGGAGCAAAATTAGTTGTACATCATTCATGACTTGTTGTGTACGTGCTTCTTCGTACAGTAAAAATACGTACAACAAGACATGCACGAGGGGGCATCTCAGCATAGAAAAATTTCAGAGAATATAAGGTGAAAGGTACGGAAATCGGAAAAATGATTGAAATTTAGTTTTCATGCTATTTTTTAGCACAAGCAATTTATTGACACCACCCCCAGATCGACCATGCAACCTGAGGAACAACACTGCAAGATAGACCATGCTATAACAGGCGACGTGGTGGGGCCCCCTCCCCTCACACACCCCTCCTTTCCCGTCCAAATGTTCTATATTCTTTAACGTGGCACCCTGGGATGACGTCAGGGTGCAGATTTTTATGTCATCGCCTATGTTATAACACAGCCTATCCTATAGCGTTGCAGTCCAGGGTCCCAGCCATTACTACTAACAGCCAAAACGACCTATTATGGACATTACGGAGCAATTAAAGCGTCCTTGCACTGATACGGAAAAAAAGCCGTATGAGAGGTCTATCAGGCCCCATATTGAGCTTTATGGTAGAAATTTAGAGAGAGCCATGTACCCTCTTATGATTCAGTTATGTTATTTTTGTCAAAAAGCCTCATCGGAGCGAGAATTTTTCGAAACCAATGGTGGCCGTTGGTACGCTAACATTCAGTTATGCCCCAGATGTTGCGATTTCAACACGGCAATGCAAGAAGCAGGGCAGCGAGTATTGAAGCGCTACTCTGAGTAGCTGGTCGAGCATGATAAGACCAAGACCTAAAAGTCTATAAATATGACTGCGTTTTATTTTTAGCCATTTGCATATTTAACAATGGCGTTTCCAGGCGGACTATCGTATCATCACTTCGTTCTAAAGCTAGTCAAAATGGCCAATGCGCGATTCATTCACGTTAGGGATACCCAAAAAATAGGCGCATTCTTTTGGTCATTAATGAGTCCTGAGTTTAAGGCAGAACGAAAAGAGGCCGAGAAAAAGGACGCCTTATAGAATTTTGCTCAGGATTTAAAACGTTGCATCCTACAAAAAGATCTTGAAGAAATGTACGGTCTCTGGCAAGGATTCGATGCAAATGGAAAGAATATGTTCGAGCATTTATACGATAACTGTATTTTGCATTATGTTCGCTGTTGTTTAGTATAAATATTTGTTATGACTATTTAAAAATGAAATCTAAAAAAATGGAAAAAGTGTTAAAGCAAATATATTACGACCCTAAAACGGGGTATAGTAGCGTGGAACAGCTATATTAGAAAGCTAGAAAAGTAAAGCCAAAAATACACCGGTCCTACGTGAAAGAATGGTTGGGAAAGCAGCCCACCTATACATTACACAAACCCGCCCTCAAGCGGTATTCTCGGAATAAAGTGCTAGTAAGTAGCATTGATGAGCAATGGCAATGTGATATTGTAGAAATGCAGTCTTTAAGCAAGTTTAACGATAATTTCAAGTATCTCTTGAATTGCATAGACATTTTTTCAAAATACGCATAGTCTGTTCCTCTAAAATCCAAAAGTTCAAAAGATGTTCTGACCGCTTTTCAAAGCATTTTAAATTCATCTAATCGAAAACCGTACAAGCTGCAAACAGATGCAGGGACCGGATTTACAAACAATGAGTTCCAGAAATTTCTAAAATCTGAATCTATTGATTTTCTCACGTCCAGAAGCGAAACAAAATCTAGCGTAGTTGAATGTTTTAATCGCACGCTTAAAGAACGTATGTGGCGGTACTTCACCAAGAGCAATTCGTATAAATTTATTGACGTACTACCCGACTTGAAGAAAAATTATAATCACTCGAAGCATCGTACGATAGGTACCTACATCGCCAGCTAATGTGACCGTAAAAAATGAGACGGAAATTTTGAATAGAGCATTCAGGATTGATAAACAGAACGTTGTCTTTAAATATAATATTGGCGATAAAGTCCGACTGAGTAAAGTTAAGCGCACTTTTGAAAAAGGATGTTGGCCCAACTGGACAGAGGAATTTTTGGTAAATAAAGAAAGATATGCTCGAACCCCACCTGTATATGTTTTAGATAGACCAAATGGGCGAAAAAGTCGAGGGTATTTTTTATGAGCCCGAACTGCAAAAAATTGAAACAAAAACTGACGATTTGTACATAATTGAAAAGATTTTGAAAACGCGAAAGAAAGGCAATAAAACTGATTATTTAGTACGGTGGCGAGGGTGGTACCCAGAAAAGTTTGATTACTGGGTTTCAGATGTAATAAAGCTATAAATATGTATATGTCACTCATATATTTAGAAGAAAAAAACATGGATGCTTTTTCAACAGGACCAAACGATTTTTATTTTTATTTTGAGTCGACAGACTCTAACGTCACTAGACACGAAGGCGAGTACGTTTTTTATTTATTAAAACCCCTAAGCTTCCAAAATGAGTGGGAGGTAGCTGTTACGCAAATTATATGTCAATCGCCTTTCACCCATGAAAATAAAATTTACTACACTAGGGCAGATGAGCCAAAGAGTGGTTTAAATGCTCTGAACTTCCCAAACGATTGGTTTCGTATGGGCTTACATGAATTCACATAAGCGTGGAACAATGCAATACCAGAGCATTCCAAAAATGCTTTTAACTTGAATATAGATAAGGAAGGATATGCGATTTTAAATATAAACAAAACGCAAATAAGATTCAGTGATGAGGTTTTAGCTGATGCACTTGGGTTTCAGATTAATAAAAGATATCCAGCAAGTATCCCTAAAGAAATTGTAAAAATCAGAGGCGAGCATAAAATTAAGATTCCAAGACCAGTTTTTCATTTAGAAACAGACTTTATCGTGCCTGTAAGCTACGGGTCTCATAACAGGCAAATACTTTGCACGGATGTGTTTTCACCCTTGAGAGGTTTAGTGAATTACAATTATGATATGCCTTCTTATCATCGTATTCTTAAAAGTTATATATCATCTATAAGTTTGAATATAAAAGATATAAGTAATAATTCTTTCAACATTTACGATCCATTAATTATAAAATTCCATTTTCAACGAGCCAGTATTTTATAAGGCTATAAATATGAGAATACACAAGCGAAATTTCAAATAAAAGTACGCATTCAATCATGTATCAGCCGTTTTCAGTTTTATCAAGCAGAGCGTTGCCTGGCTTTTCAACTGGAGCCAGTGTAATAATTGAACCAAAACGTAAAAGAAGACCTGTTCAGGTTGGGACAGGTAAGCGCAAAAAGTCTATAAATAGGAGCCCAAAAGCACATAAAAAGAATATACAAAAAATCAACAACAACAAAACTTTCTACAAATTTTGCATTACGCAACTCAAAATAAGTCAAAAAATAAATCTATTGAATTTCATGTAATTGGAGAAAACGAGATAGAGTTCTTTCCAATTAATCCGCTCATATCGGGCGAACCTAAGTACAGTTTGATGTGCCTGAAACTTTCACTCAAATGACCGATCCAAATTTTTTACTAAAAATTCGAGCCAAAATTATCGAAGCGGACGGCTCAGCTTTGAAAGCTGATGCGCGCGTAGGTCCGGTAAATTTAACTTTACACTCGCTTTTTAAAGATATTGTGCTTAAGGCGAACGGTACAATAATTAATCAGGCAACTTCAACATATCCATATCGCGCATACATAGAAACAGTATACACGTACTCTTCGGCCGCTAAAAAAGGAGCAGTGGGAGTCCCTCAGATGTATTACAAAGATAAGGCAGATAAATTTAATGGTGTAGATAAAGATATGAACCCTGGATTCGACAAACGTTGTGACAAGTTTGCCAAAGGAGCCCAGGTAGATATGGCTGGACGATTGCATTTAGATCTTCTACTGCAAAATAAATTAATCATTCCAGGAATTAGATTTTCGCTCACGTTCTTTCCTTCTTCAACTGAGTTTCATTTATTGTCAGGCACAGCTCTTCCAAAAGAACGATTATCAGTCACCAAAATAGTTCTAAAAGTTAGGCGAGTCAATTTGCAAAGTAGTGCTATACTTTCAATCGAACGTTCATTGCAACATAAACCAGTAAATTATAATGTAAATCATGCTAGAGTTCGTACTATGCAATTATTAGTAGGGCAAACACATTTAACGAATTTTGTTCTACATAATGGGCAGATTCCGCGTTTAATCATTGTGACGCTTGTAGAAACGCTTTCTTTTACTGGTCATTATGCAAATAATCCGTTTTTGTTTAATCTTAAAAAATGCGTTTGGGCTCAAGTTGATGTTAATGGGAGACAGTATCCTCCCCTACCGTATAACCCCAATGATTCTATGATCGAACCGTACCTAAATTCTCTGAGAATTGTTCAAAAACTATATGCTGATACGGACACGGGCATAACGCTCGACGATTTTCAAGCAAGGAGGTATCAAATACTGCCCTTCGATATGAACCCAGACAAGGGTGTTTGGACAAATGGCGTCGTAACTTTTACTGCTCAATGGCCCATAAACAGCATCAATGACAGTTGCACGTTGCTTTTTTATTTATTATTCGATAATATTATAAGTATTGATGCTCGTAGGAACATTATTCTTGATTTTATACCTTAAAATGTATGCAAATCAGTTAAGTTCAATAGTAAGTACGGACAAGGTTGCATCACGTTATTTCAAGGGAGTATTTTCATGCGACCGAATATTATCTGAGCAATTTTCGAATACTGAAAAATTCTTTGTTATTATAAACACGGCTTCGTCGACGCATAAAGGTCAGCATTGGGTACTATTTTACAAATCATCAAATTCGGCTAAAATGATATTTTTTGACAGTTTGGCTAAAACTCCATTGTCCTACAGCAAATGCTTAGAAGACGCAGTAAATTATTTTTCTAGTTTCACAAAGTATCCAGGTCAGTTCCTATGTGTTGAGCAGAGGTTACAAGGAGACACAAGCAAAACGTGTGGGTTGTACTGCTTATATTTTTCTCGCGAACTATGTAGACAAAAATCTATAAATAGTATAATGGCTAAATTTTCGAGCAATAAGTCTGACAACGAAAAACAGATTTGCGATTGGTTCAAGAAATATTTTCATACAAAAATACCCATTTGCACTTCAAGTCAAACGTGTATGTGCTACAGAGAATGGAGCAAATAGAAGAAGATAGCATAAAGTATCTTAGATCGCCTGGTAATTTTGTAATTTCAGGAGCAACAGGAAGCGGAAAAACATGTTTTCTACTAAAATTATTGGAAGAATGGCCTTTTAAACCAGAAAGAAATAAAATTTTATATTTTTATAATGTATGGCAACAACTTTTCGAAGAATTTTTAAGCACATTTCCGAACATTTCGTTTGTACAAGGACTTCGAATGGACGTAATCGAAAGCGAATGGTACGACGAGCCAGGAAAAGTCAACGTTTGCGTTTGCGATGATCTTGCTGACGTTGCAGTCAAAAGCGACGTGTTTGCTCGTCTTCTTACGGTCTTAGGCCATCATAAACATATGATTAAATTTCTTTATCACTCAGAATCCATTTTTTAGAGGCTCCCTTTCAACAACCATCAACCGGAATTGTCATTATTTTATCTAAACTAAAACGCCGCATTTGAATGTCTTAGACGTCTTGAGTAATGAATTATACGGCTCAAGGGGGCCATTAAAGCAAGCTTACATCAAAACAATGAAGGAAAAACCCTATAACTATTTACCGATTGATGTATTTTCTGCTAAAATCGAAAACAGACTGCGATCTAGTATTTTTTCGCATGAAACACCTATGATTATTTGGCGAAGTTTATTAATATGCAAAAAATGTATGTTTTAAAAAATTATGAATTCTAAAGCTCAACGAGGAATTACTGTGAGCGAACCATATTTCTGATTATTGGGGGATAAAAACACAAAGAAAAGTTTATGCGACTTATTAATTCATCAAGCACCCCGGAATCTTTTTCCGTACTTACTCAAGCTGCTCGTCATATTTTGAACGGCACTTTTTGCGCAGAAAATTCAGCTTTTTGCAAACAGTTTGAAGCTAGTTTGTACTTGCTTGCATTACCAGAAACTAACAAAAAAGATAAACAGAAAGTTTTGGAAACCGAATCTTTTGAATTTATTTTTCAACTTTACACTTCTCTTAAAAAAGCATTAAAAAATGAACGTCCGTAAAATGTATGTAGTTCCGACAGTTTTTCGATTTTTTGATGAGAAAAGCTTAAATTTCCAACGACCCATTACTCACGGCCCAAGTTGACGTCGAAGAATCTAAAGAAAACATTTTGAGCAAAAAAGGCGATCCGGATGTAAAGTTAGCTGAATATGCGAATATTATGCAAAAGCAGGTAGTGCTAGAAGATCAGCGGCAAAAACAGCATCAAGTGGCGCCGCAGATTACTAAAGAACGAGGCAGGCCGCCTTAACAAAAACAAACCTTCTTCGAGTTTGGGTCAGGAGTTCCAAAAAAACGAGACAGACCGCCTTGAAAAAAACTTCGTTGCTCGATAATTTTTATATGTATGATCCCTATGGTATAGATGAACAAATGATGAAAAAGTGCCTTGAGCGTGGGAGAATTTAGTTTTTACCAACCCTTGAAAATATGTTATAAATAGAGTTTGAAGCCATAGGCGCTATGTAAATTTTTGTAAAAATGCAGATTTGTAACTTAATTGCGAGCACAGACACTAAATGCGCATTAAATTTAAACGATATCGCCAGACAAATGCATTGAGCATGTAAAGTACAGGCCCGACAAATTTTTTGGCCTTAGTTTGGCGTTCGAGAATCCTAAATCTCAGTACTGCTGTTTAAATCCGGTAAATTAGTTTGTACTGGAACGAAGACTGAATATGACGCCAGAAAAGCACCAGCAAAAGCAATACATACATGCGAAATAAAAACTACCAATACAGAAATAAAAATTCATAATAATGTAGCTACTGGAAATATAGGTTTCACTGTTAATTTGCATAAATTGTACGCTAAATGTAGACCTAATTGTTTTTACGAGCCTGAAATTTTCCCTGCTTTGAAGTACAAAATTAATAATGTTACTATTAACATTTTTCCAACGGGAAAATATGTTTTGACAGGTTCGGACAAGAAACACGATCTGTACAGAGCTAATGTAATTATTCGTAGTCTGTTAGAAACATGTAAATAAAAGGAGGGGGTCCTAATGAAATTTGTCATTCTTTCAAAAATGCCGGCTATGGTTGAGACCTCATTTTGTCTATCTGAAACGTTTTTGCCAGAACATATAAAATTAGAATCATTCATCATTTCTTGTTCGTCGAAGCTACTCGAATTGAGGGTATAAAAGGCATAAATTACACGAAATATTGCTTTAAAACCTGCAAAAAATTATGCCCCCTTTACGATTTGGAGAATTTGAAGGCGTTTTATGCTAAAAAAATGATTCGAGTCGGCACATCGGCGAAACTCGGAGATGAAATTGAGCTCGAAATCGATAAAAACTTAGCACGAGCTAAAAAGTCAAAACTGAAGGAAAAGAAACAAGGATTACGCTCGTATGAAGAACTTGCAAAGCGACCGAGAAAAAAGCTGAACAAATGCTCAAAGACTACGCATTTCTTCTGCCTCATGATTAAATTTGTTGTTATTGTTTTTCCTGTTTATATTATGCAGAATTTTTTTTTTAATAAAGCGAAATAAATATAATAGAGTCAGTGTGACCAGTAAAGCTATACAGCTTGCGATTTCATTTGAAATGAGATTCAAATCTTCTTTATGTCTACATTTCATGTCATTCTGCAAACATCTGCCTTCAATTTTCATACCGTTAAAGTGTTCATCAATTTTTAAACATTCTTTACAAAATAGTGTAGACTCCATAGACTCTAACTTGAGAAACTCAGTCGTAAAGTTTTTCCAATCGGGAACTTGCAAATTACAGCTGTTTTTTAAAATTATTGATCGTGCATTACGGGGTAACTGCACGCAATTGCTTAAATTATAGCACATAGCCATACTTTCATTAAAAGTACAATTTTGGGCTTCTACTATAGTCAGAAATAAAAGTAACAAAAGCATGATTATACATGTACTTGCATGCTGTTTATTTATATTTATAAGCATAATGCATGTTCCGAAATCTGCTTGTTCCGAAACCACGTATT
>JAVLUZ010000160.1:3051619-3171791 GCA_036768485.1 Mermis nigrescens
AATTATTATTATTATTAATATTATTATTATTGTTATTATTATTGTTATTATTATTATTATTATTATTATTATTATTATTATTATTATAGGTACAATCGCGAGAGCAGTTCGGGTCGCATCTTCAATTTCCAGAAGGAGCTCGTCGACTACTGCGAATCGGACGTCCACATTCTGGCCCACTGTTCGCTCAAATTCCGGGACATTTTCTTCAAAAAAAGAGGCGTCGACCCGTTTCTCACGAGCCTCACCATAGCGTCGGCTTGCAATTACATTTTCCGGCGCAATTTTCTGGCCGAAAACACAATTGATATCGTTCCTCATGGCGGGTGCTCCCGAAACGAAAATCAATTGATAACCGCTCTTAAATGGCTCAGATACATATCCGAGACCGAAAACATCCGAATCAGGCACAAACTAAATGGCGGCGAAATCAAAATTGGGCCCTACAAGGTCGATGGATTGGCTTGTCAGGCGGCGTACGAATATTATGGCTGCTAGTATGTAAATTTTTTTGTATCTTTTCTATTTATTTTGCCGTTTCTGTATGTATCTTGCTGGGGTTGGGTTAACTCTTGGCTATTGATTTACGAGTTTAATAATTTTTTTATCATTATTTCAAATATTTTTCTAATTAATTATTGGCTATTAATGTACGAGTATAGTAATTTTTTCTCATTATGTTAAATATTTTTTTTAATTAGTTTACGAGTATAGTAATTTTTTCTCATAATTTTAAATATTTCATTCTTCGGCTATTAATTCATAATAATTTTCTCATAATTTTTTCTAAAATTCTCAATTGGCATGGCTGCCCTCAATGCATGCCAAAGCGATTCTAAAGTACAGTCGATAACCAAAAAACGGCTGACGATGCCTACCATGCCACCATCGACTGCCAAAAATATCTCGAATCTAGAGGCTACAAAGTTATCGAAAAATGGGAATGCGATCTATGAAAAGAGCTAATAGTAAGTCAATATAATTTCTGATAACGCGTAAATCTAGCTGGGAGTTAGATGTTGCTCTTCCCAATATTGATGATGTACCTAATAAATAACTTTCCTTTCAGGTTTTAGCTTTAATATATGCAAAATTAATCATATGTTTTCTCTTCAGTCGAACAAGGAAATGGCCGATTTTTTCAAAAGCGTCGATATTATCGAGCCTGCTGGGTCCCAGAGAGGCGTTTTATGGCCGGTCAAACGAACGCGATAAAGCTTTACCATAATTGCCAGGCAGGCGAGCCGAATTGACTATGTCGACGTCTGCTCTTTGTACCCCTGGGTCTGCGAGACCGGCCTTTTCCCCATAAAGTAAGATTCTTTTCAATTTTCAAAGCGTTTTCAGTAATTTTTATAGTTTTTCGCTCATTCTTAATAGCTTTTCTTTCAGGTATAGTATTTAAACTATTGTTAAATTATCTTTTTTCATTGTTTTTTAGACATCCGAAATCATTACGGAAATTTCGTGGATATGGCTTAAAAAATCGTACACTGGCATGATCAAATGCACCGTTTTACCGCCACCGCCCCGAGAATTATACCACCCGGTCTTACCCTACCGAACAAATGGAAAGCTACTTTTCCCACTATGCAAAAGCTGCGCCGATGGTCCAATCAATATTTGCGAGCACACGGACCAGGAACATTCCATTACTGGCGCCTGGGTATCGCTGGAGCTCTAGAAGGCCATGAACCTCGGCTATAGAGTATGCATAAATTAAAATTAAAGCATGCTGCACGTACATATTCAATGTATGATGTTTGTTTAAATATTATTTAAATTTATTTAAATTTAAATTATTTAAATTAATTATATTATTTAAATTATATATTAACTATATTATTTAAATTCACATTTCACTAATTTCTCCAATTTTTAAAGGTCCTCAAAATTCACAAAATCTGGAATTATTCCAAAACCGATCAATACAATCCCAATACGAAAAGCGGCGGCCTGTTCACCGACTACATAAACACCTTCTTGCGACTCAAGCAGCAGGCCAACGGCTGGCCGCCTGGCGCCAAAATCGACAAAGAAAAGGAGGCCTACGTCCAGAATTATGAGGCGGTAGAGGGAATAAAGCTCAATGCGGCAAAAATCAGAAACAAATCAGGGAATGAGAGCACTCGCCATGCTAATGCTCAACAGCTTTTGGGGGAAAGTAAGAAAAATTTAATTTTATTTGCATGGAGTAAACGTATGCTATGAATATGCTAACTAAACTTAGCGCTATTGGGTTTATTTTTCAAAAACATAAAAGTTGATATTTCTCTTTTTCATTCAGTTTGGGCAGTGAAACAACTTATTGCACACGGAATACTTCAGCGACCCGCAAAAGTTCTTCGACCTACTCTTTGACAACACAAAGAAGGTTCCTTCCGTTCGATTCTTCGGCAAATCGATGGCATGCGTCACATATACGGTCAAAGATGAGTTCCTTGAAGCGCTTCAAAACACTAACCCAATCATCGCCAGTTTAGTCACGGCACAGGCTCGCCTAAAGCTTCAGGAGCGAGTCATCTACCTAGACACGGGTAATAAATTTTAAAAATTATTTTGATTATAACATATAAAACTAGAAAATAATTATTTAAAAATTGTTTACATGTAAGCATAGATGGTCGTCAGGGGGTGGAAGACCGCTCAAAAATTTATTAGCATTTCAAGAAAAGATGATTTTTTGCTTAATTTAGACTCAGTCATTTACCTAACAACGCCCAATGATACATACAACATCGAAACAGGCAGTTTTCTTGGTCAGATGACCAACGAGTTAGAAGATTTCGGCGATGGAGCTTACATACAGGAATTCGTAGCCGGCGGCTCAAAAAACTACGGCTACAGGGTCGCCGACTCTACCGGCAAAATCGTTCATGAAACCAATAAAGTTCGCAGAATTCGCCTGAATGTTAAAAATAAACAACAAATCAATTTCGAGCTCTTAAAACGTATGCTTTTCGTGACCTGTTTAGAATCTAGGAATGTCTTTGTTCGAACCATTTACGAAAATCGAATTTTACGCGATAATGAACGAGACATATTCACTGTTCACTGTAAGAAAAATTACGGAATCATTTATAATAAGCGCACTTTGTGTCCCGATTTTTGCACTCTTCCCTTAGGTTTTTAATTTTTTTTGCTTAAGCATTGTATTTTGTAGTCTTTTATCGCAGTAATTTAAAATTTGCTATTCATGTTTTTTTCGCATTTTTTCTTGTTAATCGCGTTTTTATTTCGCATATTTTTTGTATTTTTTCATAAAATTTTTTTTATATTATAGCGTTTTTTCAGTAATAAAATGAAAAAAGAAAAAGTGGCTAGCGATGCTTCAGGACGTCCACGTTTGTGCTAGCTGGCTTCATGGGTGCACTCCTGTGCATTCATGATGCAGACACTGAAGCAACAGATAGGAAGACTCAGCAAAAATAAAATGGCGGGATATCCTAACCTAGTGTAAAAAGAAAAAATGGTCGGGTCTTACTTTTATACCTCTATCTAAAAGAAAAAAAGTGAAAAACGGCGGTCTACCTGCTCATTACTCGAGTAGGCCGTGGACCTAGACTATGAATACATAATTTCAGATAAGTGAAAGAAAAACGGTCTGGTCTTAGTTCGCCACCAAGTAGCTTATGCCCGCTGCGCCTACGACAAGGCGCCCGTCCATGCAACAGGTCTTGCCTTTCTTAATCCCGTTTTCTTCTTCCTAAAAAACAAAAGTGTAAACACTTTACACTCCCTGTTTTCGGACCCCCTACCCCAGGTACCCCCGGGAAGCCTATGGGCCCACACTTTACACTGGTCTCCCAAAATACAACAATACTCTCTTACCCCTCACCCACAACTTATATTGCCTTTGTTACAGAAAAAGTTGTACCAAAACCAGCTTTTACTGTAGAACCCCTTTTCAGGACCCCTCCCTCTTACACCTACTGACGGGTCTGGGCAGGTCCGGGCAGGTCTTGCCACCAACCCCACCCCGGGCATGTCCAGGCTAGCCTGGAAGTGCCTGGGCGAGGCCATACTCCTATCCTTCATCATTGTATATGTTATAACACTGCCCCCCCTAGGGACGCTGACGCCATCATCTAAAAAAGTAGTGTAATTGGCATACTGTAGGTTGCGCGCTAAAATTTTGTACATAGCGCAGCTATAATTCATATATCCTATACTGAAAATTTGAGCTAAATCCGCCCTATAGTTCTTGAAATATAGTGCTATACAAGAAAGTGTAAAGTAAATTGGTATACTGTAGACTGGATCTTGAGGTAAACCCCCTTCAGATTTTTCCTTCATTGGAAAATTTTCCCTGGGGAGATTTCCTCCCCCATCCCTATGATCGGCGCCCCTGACCCTCCTGGCTGACCCCGGATGGCTCCTTGGGCGTGCTCGGGCTTGTCCCGCCCTTTGTTCCCTGGCTTTTTCTCAGGTAGCAGATTATGACGTCATCGCCTATCTTATAACACTACATCGCTTTAAGATAGCGATCTAGGGAAGCAGGGTATACTACTGATATTCTACTTCATGGTTCTTAATAATCATATTTTAAACTTTTGTTTTCTATGTTTTATTCAATGTTTTACATTACATTGAATGATATATAATGAGATGTTTTATATCTTTTCACTCCTTCTTTCAAAAATTATATATATGTTCTCAAATGATTTTCATATCATTGTGTAAGTTTCATTTTTTCTATATTTTGCTGTAGCTTTAAATTAGATCAATGCAAGTAGTCCATTTATATTCAACTCCATGATTCACAATAATATAATTTAATATTTTGATTTCCGTATTTTTATTGATGTTTTAAATCTGATTAATTTATTTTATTTTTTCATTTTTATTCATTTATATTTTTAATTTTGATTTTAATTTTTGTTTTTATGTATTTTTAATTTTAATGTTTATTTTTATATAAAAATTGCAATAACTATTGAGAAACATTCAAGTTTTTTTATTTTTTTATTCTTTTATTTTCAGTTTTTATTCTTAAAAACAGATCAATGCTTAAGGTTCATCTTTTAAGAAATGCAAGTTTTGCAAAAAATTGCAAACCTATTCTATCAGCATCAAATTATGATTTTTAATTCATGTTCTGATTAATTTTTATTTTTTTTTGTTTTATTTTTGATTCTTATTTTTATTTCTTTCAGTTTTTGTTTTTAAAATTTTTCAAATTTTCTTTATTTTTTAATTTTTTACTATTGATATTTTTAATTTTATTTTGATTTTTCTTTCATCATATTTATATTTATTCAATGTCTATTTTTGTTTGAAAATTATTGATATTTAATTGTTATATTGATTTTTATTTTTTGAATTTTATTTTAATTATTTCTTTAATTTAATTTTTATTTTAATTTTTATTTTTCATTTGTTTCGAATTTTAGTTTTAATTTTAAAAATCAGATCTATTGATCAGGTTTAATATTTTAGAAGTGCAGGTTTTGCTAAAAATTGATTACATTCTTTAATTTTTGTTTTATATGTTTTATTTATCTTTTACACCCTTTGAATGTTATTTAATAAGATTTTCAATTTCTTTTCTCTTTTTCTTTTCAAAGCTGCACAAATGTTCTTAAATGATTGTTATATTGTTGTGTGTTAAATTTCTTCTATAATTTGCTGTAGCTTATTGACATTCTATTTCATGATTCTTTAATAATTTTAATTTGAATTTTAGCTTTCTATGTTTTATTTATTGCTTTACATTCCATTGAATGTTATCTAATAAGATCTTTTATTACTTTTCTCTCTTTCTTCAAAAAGCTGTACAATAACAAATGTTCTTGAATGACTTTTATATCATTGTATAAGTTACATTTTTTCTATATTTTGCTGTAGCTATAAGTAAGGTTAAGGTAAGCAATCTATAGATATTCTACTCTCTATATTTTGAATTTTTGTTTTATATGTTTTTTTCAATGTTTTACATTCCATTAAATGATATATAATGAGAGGTTTTATATGCTTTCACTCCTTCTTTCAAAAGCTGTATAAATGTTCTCAAATGATTTTCATATCATTGTGTAAGTTTCATTTTTCCTATATTTTGCTGTAGCTTATAATTAGATCAATGCAAGTAGTCTATTTATATTCAACTCCATGATTCGCAATAACATAATTTGAATTTTTGATTTCCGGATTTTTAATTAGTGTTTTACAACTATTTAATTTTTTTAATTTTTTCAATATTTATTTATTTATATTTTTAATTTAATATTGATTTTTGTTTTTATATATTTTTAATTTTAATGTTTTTTTTATCCAAAAATTGCGATAACTATTGAGAAACATTCAAGTTTTTTTATTTTTTATTCTTTATTTTCAGTTTTGATTCTTAAAAACAGAGCTATGCTTCAAGTTCATCTTTTTAGAAAAGCAAGTTTTGCCAAAAATTGCAAACCTATTCTATCAGCGTCAAATTATGATTTTTAATTCATTTTCTAAATAATTTTTATTTTTTTTTGTTTTATTTTTGATTTTTATAATAATTTGTTTCAGTTTTTGTTTTTAAGATTTTCCAAATTTTCTTTATTTTTTAATTTTCAATTATCGATATTTTTAATTTTCATTTAGATTTTTCTTCCTTCATATTTATATTTCAATGTCTATTTTTATTTTCCAAATTTTTGATATTTAATTGTTATATTCATTTTTATTTTTTGAATTTTATCTTAATTCTTCCCCTAATTTTATTTTATTTTAATTTTTATTTTTCATTTTTTTCGAATTTTAGTTTTAATTTTAAAAAAACAGATCTATTGATCAGGGTTAATATTTTAGAAGCTCAGGTTTTGCCAAAAATTGATTACATCCTTTAATTTTTGTTTTATATGTTTTATTTATTCTTTTATACCCGTTTGAATCTTATTTGATAAGATTTTTAATTTATTTTTCTCTTTTTCTTTTCAAAGCTGTACAAATGTTCTTAAATGATTGTTTTATTGTTGTGTGTTACATTTTTCTATAATTTCCTGTAGCTTATTGACATTCTACTTCATGATTCTTTAATAATTTTAATTTGAATTTCTGCTTTCAATGTTTTATTTATTGCTTTACATTCCATTGAATGTTATCTAATAAGATCTTTTATTACTTTTCTCTCATTCTTCTAAAAGCTGTACACTAACAAATGTTCTTGAATGACTTTCATATCAACGTATAAGTTACATTTTTTCTATATTTTGCTGTAGCTATAAGTAAGGTTAAGGTAAGTAATCTGTAGATATTCTACTCCATGGCTCTTAATAATTATATTTTAAATTTTTGCTTTATATATTTTATGCAATGTTTTACATTCCATTGAATGATATATAATGAGATGTTTTATATCTTTTCACTCCTTCTTTCAAAAGCTGTATAAATGTTCTCAAATGATTTTCATATCATTGTGTAAGTTTCATTTTTCCAATATTTTGCTGTAGCTTATAATTAGATCAATGCAAGTAGTCTATTTATATTCAACTCCATGATTCACAATCATATAATTTAAATTTTTGATTTCCGGATTTTTATTAGTGTTTTACAACTATTTAATTTTTTTTAATTTTTCAATATTTATTTATTTATCTTTTTAATTTAATTTTTATTTTTGTTTATATATATTTTTAATTTTAATGTTCATTTTTATCCCAAAATTGCGATAACTATTGAGAAACATTCAGGTTTTTTTATTTTTTTACTCTTTTATTTTCAGTTTTGATTCTTAAAAACAGAGCAATGCTTAAAGTTCATCTTTTTAGAAAAGCAAGTTTTGCCAAAAATTGCAAACCTATTCTATCAGCGTCAAATTATGATTTTTAATTCATGTTCTGAATAATTTTTATTTTTTTTTGTTTTATTTTTGATTTTTATTTTAATTTCTTTCAGATTTTGTTTTTAAAATTTTCCAAACTTTCTTTATTTTTTAATTTTTGATTATCGATATTTTTAGCATTAATTTTGATTTTTCTTTCTTCATATTTATATTTCAATGTCTATTTTTGTTTTCCAAATTTTTGATATTTATTTGTTATATTGATTTTTATTTTTTGAATTTTATTTTAAATCATTCCTTAATTTTATTTTTATTTTAATTTTTATTTTCATTTGTTTTGAATTTTAGTTTTAATTTAAAAAAACAACATCCAATGGAATGTAAAACATTAAATAGGACATGGAAAACAAAATTTTAAATTATAATTATTAGGAACCATGCAGTAGATATCGATAGATTACTTACCTCAACCTTGCTTATAGCTACAGCAAGATATAGAAAAAATGTAACTTATACAATGATATAAAAGTCATTCAAAAACATTTGTTATTGTACAGCTTTTAGAAGAAAGAGAGAAAAGTTATAAAAGATATTATTAGATATCATTCAATGGAATGTAAAGCAATAAAAAAACATGGAAAGCAAAAATTCACATTAAAATTATTAAAGAATCATGAAGTAGAATGTAAATAAGCTACAGCAAATTATAGAAAAAATGTACCATACACCAATATCACAATCATTTAAGAACATTTGTACAGCTTTTAAAAGAAAAAGAGAAAAGAAATAAAAAATCTCATTATATAACATTCAAAGGGGTGTAAAAGATTAAATAAAACATATAGAACAAAAATTAAAGAATGTAATCAATTTTTGGCAATACCTGCACTTCTAAAATATCAAACCTGATCAATAGATCTGTTTTTTAAAATTAAAACTAAAATTCAAAACAAATGAAAAATTAAAATTGAAATAAAAATAAACTTAGGGAAAGATTTAAAATAAAATTCAAAAAATAAAAATTAATATAATAATTGAATATCAAAAATTTGGAAAATAAAAATAGACATTAAAATATAAATATGAAGAAAGAAAAATCTAAATTAAAATTAAAAATATCAATCATTAAAAAATAAAAAAATAAAGAAAATTCGGAAAATTTTAAAAACAAAAACTTAAAGAAATATTTGCAATTTTCAGCAAAACATGCACTTCTTAAAAGAAGAACATTGATCTGTTTCTAGGAATCAAATGAAAATAAAAGAATAAAAAAATAAAAAACTTGAATGTTTCTCAATAGTTATTGCTATTTTTATATAAAAATAAACATTATAATTAAAAATACACAGAAACAAAAATCAAAATCAAAATTAAAAATATAAATGAATAAAAATTAAAAAATTAAAAAAACATATTCAGTTGTAAAACACCAATAAAAATCCGGAAATCAAAAATTTAAATTATATTATTGGGAATAATGGAGTTGAACATAGATAGACTACTTGCATTGATTTAATTTAAAGCTACAGCAAAATATAGAAAAAATTAAACTTATACATTGATATGAAAATGTTTTGAAGACATTTATACAGCTTTTGAAAGAAGGAATGAAAAGATATAAGTCATCTCAGTATATAACATTCAATGGAATGTAAAACATTAAATAAATATGGAAAACAAAAATTTAAATTATAATTATTAAGAACCTTGGAGTAGAATATCAATAGATTACTTACCTTAACCACACTTATAGCTACAGCAAAATATAGAAAAAATGTAGCGCACACCAATATAACAATCACTTAAGAACTTTTTACAGCTTTGAAAAGGAAAATAGAAAAGAAATAAAAAAATCTTATTATATAAGATTGAGAGGCATATAAAACAATAAATAAAGCATATAAAACAAAAATTAAAGAATGTAATCAATTTTTTGGCAAAACCTGCACTTCAAAAACATTAAGCTTGATCCACTGCTCCCTTCCCCAAACCATCCTCTAGGGTTGCTCCCTTCCATAGGGTTGCTCCTTGCCCTGCTCCATTTGCTAGTGCTGCTCCCTCCCATACTCTCCCCCAAGGCTGCTCCCTCCCCCAAACCATCCCCTAGGGTTGCTCCCTTCCATAGGGTTGCTCCCTGCCCTGCTCCATTTGCTAGTGCTGCTCCCTCTCATACTCTCCCCCAAGGCTACTCCCTTCCCCAATGCCTCCCCTAGGGTTGGGTTGGGGAAGGAGGAAGACAGCAACCCTATAGAAGGGAGCAACCCTAGGGATGCTTGGGGAAGGGACCAGCCTTGGGGGAGAGTATGGGGGAGCAGCGCTAGCAAATGGAGCAGGGAAGGTTGCAACCCTATAGAAGGGAGCAACCCTATGGAATGGAGCAACCCTATGGGATGGGTTGGGGAAGGAGAGCAGCCTTGAGGGAGAGTATGGGGGGAGTACCACTAGCAACTGGAGCAGGGCAGGCAGCAACCCTATGGAAGGGAGCAACCCTATGGAAGGGAGCAGCCCTATGGAAGGGAGCAACCCTAGGGAATGGGTTGGGGAAGGGAGCAGCCTTGGGGAAGAGTATGGGAGGGAGCAGCACTAGCAACTGGAGCAGGGAAGGGAGCAACCCTATGGAAGGGAGCTCCATTTGCTATCGCTGCTCCCTCCCATACTCTCCCACGAGGCTGCTCCCTTCCCCAACCCGTCTCCCCTAGGTAAGCTCCCTACCATAGGTTGCTCCCTGCCCTCCTCCACTTGCTAGCACTGCTCCCTCCCATACTCTCCCCCAAGGCTACTCCCTTCCCCAACCCATCCCCAAGGTAAGCTCCCTACCATAGGTTGCTCCCTGCCCTGCTCCAGTTGCTAACACTGCTCTCTCCCATTCTCTCCCCCAAGGCTGCTCCCTTCCCCAACCCATCCCCTAGGTAAGCTCCCTACCATAGGTTGCTCCCTGCCCTGCTCCATTTGCTTGTGCTGCTCCCTCCCATACTCTCCCCCCAAGGCTGCTCCCTTCCCCAAACCATCCCCTAGGGTTGCTCCCTTCCATAGGGTTGCTCCCTGCCCTGCTCCATTTGCTAGTGCTGCTCCCTCCCATACTCTCCCCGAGCCTTTGGGGAGAGTATGGGAGGGAGCAGTGCTAGCAACTAAAGCAGTGCAGGGAGCAACCTATGGAAGGGAGCAACCCTATGGAAGGGAGCAACCCTAGGGATGGTCATTTAACCCGTTCCTCTAAAATCGGCTGGGAGAACCCTCACCCAATAGTTTGGGTCCTTTCATGTATGGCTAATACAGCTGAAAATCGTTAATGCAAAAATAGTTTTAGAAAAAGATATGCAATTACTAATTAAATTGCAGGAGTTTCAAACATTAAATTCTGATTCTCATTTTTAACTTGCCTTAGTTTTCTCATGTATTTTCCCATAGCCAAAAGCTCCTACTCATTCTAGCAGAAAAGAGCAAATTAATCATTCATTACATACATGCACACAGTCAAAGGCTCTGGGAGGGGTTAAACCGAGTTTCCTGGGGTGAGGTAAATAACTATTTATTATTTAATGTCAAAACTTGAGACTTAATTTATTGCTAATTTGCTGTTTTTTACTCTTCACGAATATTTGTGGTTAAATTTAATTGAAAACAAATAACAAAAAGGACAATGGAACAACGTCTAACATCAATTATGTACAAAATAATGAAAGAAATGTGCCTGAGTGACAGAATTTATGACTTTAATGCTAAAAAATGACTGTATGCAAATGAAATTAAGTTATTAGACGTCGTTTTATCCTTTTTCATAGTTCAAGCAATAGGTTTTGGTCCAGAATGGCATGGGGTATGCTTTTCGAAAGTCCTAGTAGGGGAGATACCCCTCAGATCCCTTCCCTCCCAGTGTGCGTATGTGATTCATTAAGTCCTATAGAATATAAAAATGATTTAGCAATCGCTTAATTTTTGGTTTAATTTCTGTTTTAAAAGAAATTGTACTACCTTAAATAGATGCCTAAAATTTAATTTTAGACGCAAAGCAGCCGCTTCATCTTTATTTTCTGACATGATTTTAATTTCTAATTAAATTGGACCAAGGTGCGCATCATATCTGGGCTGGAGAGATAATGCAAAGCTGGTTTTATAAGATTGTTTTGATTTGTTTCTTAGTTTTGTCTCATATTTCACATATACCTACATAAAAGGCCGGTCTTCCCATTGATATTGGCTGCCCAATTATTTGGTTGGTTGTCCTTGTACAAAATGGTTGTTTGGTTGGTTGATTGGTTTCTTAGTGGTTAATTATTGATTGTTTGATTAAATATTGGTTGGTTAGTCATTTATTGAGTTGTTGATTAGCTGATTTTTGAATGATTTCACAAATTTTCCTGGATTCATATTCCACTTTCTACTTGATTGATTGATTTTAGAGTCAATTCTGTGAATTTCCGTAATTTTTCTTCTATTCCTTCAGAATTTCTGAATTTTCCATTGATACCCGCAGGTCTTCCATTGATACAGACTTGGCTCCCATTGATACCAGGTCGAATCAAGTTGAACCATTTGTCCATGTATGCCTACATAAAATTTATTAATTACTTAACATAAAGTATTGATTGAAAGCATGTGAAGACCGACGCACATTTTTGACTACCTTTGAAATGAAAATGAATATTATAGTCAAGACAAAATACCACCAACCATACGTGGGCAGCAAGAAAATTATGGGCTGTGCAATATTTTTTGAAGGTCAAAAAATGACCTTAAAAATGGTGGTATGGCGAAAAAACACCATTTTTCGACGTTTCTCATCAAGCACTATCCATTAGAAACAAAAAATTGCGAAAAAAAAACGAAAAAATTTTTAAAAATTGAATTTGGGGGGGGGGGGTATTTTGATTTCTGGGGGGAGGGGGTATTTGGGGTTCTGAGGGAGATGCATACCCCCCAAACCCCCCACGCCCAGGTGTGCCACCAACCTATCTCTAAATGTAATATTACTTCTGCATATGACCTAAGTGACAGCAAAGTGCGGATAATAGCTCCATCATTTGGTGATTGAAATTGCAGAAATAAGAATGCAAAGTTTTCAATTATAATTTTAGTGAAAAATTCTCAATTCACAAAATTAAGACAGTAAAATGCAGAAAACTGCATAAATACTGTTGAATAATTACTAGAAAGTGACATGACAAGTATATGAAAGAAGACAAGAGATTAAGAGACACTTAATTACCACATAAAAAAATTGAACCATTTCCACATATTTAAAAATTTTAGTTCTCCTGAGCAAAATCCCCCATCTGTCCCACATAGCGATTACAAAATAAGTAGCAAGAGCAAGAAAAGAGAAGAGCAATCCTTCACAGAAAAATTTCCCTCTTCATACTTACTTTAATTATCTCCTGTTTTAATCTAAAAACCATGGCGTAAAGCCGTGATAATGTGACGTAGTTTTTGCCTTCGAGTCGTCTAACAGCAGAAGTAAATAGGGTAAGCAGTTCTGTCAACATCTCCAGCAAATGCCAAGCAGCCAGTGCAATATTATGAGGTGTTTAGTTCCTCACATACAGAATCCTCTTTCCTGAAAACGAGCTTGAGAATTTGTAAAATAGAAGGCTTTTACTTAAGAACTGCTTGCAAAAGACTTGAACAAATCTTAGGCAAGTAGCTTTTTTTGAGCAATCTCACCATATGTGCGCAATGTCAAACTTTAAGGGACGGGTGGTGAAAACTAAAAATTGCTCGATAGCTATGTGCTTTGTAAAAACGGCTCTATAGTCCTTTTGAGGTCAGAAAATTAGCTACATAGCCTTTTTGGTCTCAGAAAACTAGCTATATGGTCTTTTAGGATTAACAAACATAGCTATATAGGCGTCTTGGACTATAAATAGCTATTAAGCACTTTTTGGAGTAGAAAAAATAGTTATATATCCTTTTGAAACTCAGAAAAGACAACTGTGTAGCATTTCTAAGCTAAAAAAAGACTTCTTCGGCCAAAATCGCTGTACAGCTATCAGTTTTTCAAATCTGTGGGGGAGGGGGTTATACCTTCCTAACCCCCATGCTCGTGTATAAGTCTCACTATTTTTCTGGCTATTTTTGCAGTATAAAGAGTTATCCGAATTTTTTTAAGTAAAATCATGAACCTATCAATAGAAAGGTGTAGAAAAAATAAACTCAACAGAAAACATTTATCTAGTCCGGCTCCAAGAGCCATTGAGCCATTATATATATGTACGCAGTGATGTATCCAGGATTTTGTGATAGGAGCGAAATCCAAATATCCCTAATAGTGTCATAAATTGTCCAAAAAATAAGTCCATTGTGCTTAAAGTATTGGTTTTTGCCGTCTTTTGATATACAGAATCATTTGTGATCCGAAAATGTTAGAAATTTTTGAACTTTCACATGAGCAAAATTAGTGCTAAAATCGGTGCAAAGCACCGAAAAATACTCCAGAAATCATTGATAGAACTAAAAAAATCATTGTAAGAACTAAAAAAACCATTTTTATACATAAACTATACTTACTCTCCTGATGTGAAAACAAAATTTTGAAATAAACTTTCAAACTTTCAAAATTCTCAGAGCATCAATAAAATCAGAAAAATGTCATCAATGAGTCCTGAAAAACTCTAAAAATTGGGATAAAAATGGCTAAAATCATTAAAAAAGCACACTATTCTCTGCTGCGCCCAACTATTTTTTGACAAGGGGGTGCGGCAGGCGCCCCTTCCCATCCCTTTGAATCCGTGCTTGTATGTATGATTAAATACAATTTGGGAAGCAGGGGTAAATGACCCACAATTTTTGGCCAAGAAAGTCAATCAAAATCTGAACATAAGCTTAACACGCAACTTTTTGCCAAAAATCAGGACAAGCTAAAAAAGCCAGGCTAAAGTAGAGGGGATTGGAAAGTCGCAGAAAGTTACAAGGAGGACATTTTCTAACTTAGTTTAAGATGTGGAGTCCATATCTGAAAGAATTAGGTGGCGGTCGGCATTATTGACTGAGTTACAGGCTGTTGAAGTTCATGTGTTTAAGGATGGGCGAAAAGTAAGCTCTGCTTTTGGGAATGTTTCAAATTAGTCTCCGAAGCGTTGGGGGGCTATGACTGAGTGGGATTACCAATGTCTTAGGCTCAGGCTTAGTTACGTGCATTCACATTGATGTCAGCGCATGGGCTAAGCCTGAGATAAATGGAGCAATTTTTGCTCCATTTATGCCTTACGCTTAGCCCATGCGCTGGCACCAATCTGAATCCGCAAGCAATTGCTGTCGCCGCAAATTGAGAACTGAAAAATACCCCAAACGCCATTTTTTCCCTTTTACCGCCTATCCTTAAGTATGTGAACTTCAACTGCCTGTAACTCGGCCAATAATGGCGACCGGACCGCCACCTAATTCTTTCAAATATGAACTCCCAATCCCAAAGTCAGTTGGAAAATGTCCTTTTTTTGAAAATTTGACACTTTTCAGTATTCTCTATTCCGCCCAAAAGCCATTTGGGGACGAGGAAAAGGATCACCGCATCAGGCATAACCATAAAACTGTGCCTTCTACCAGTCAATTCAACCAACTGACCAATCCAACTATTAGGTAAGGATGAACAAACACGAGTGTATAAGGACAACCGGCCACATGCAGAAATGATCTTTTAGGGTGCTTCATCCTTTTACTACTTTTATACATGTACCGAACCGACCAAATGGGTTCATTGCCAAGTGCTATTGTCAAAAAAACCAATTTTAATCTCCGAACTGCCTAAAAAACCCTCAATTAATGGTTAAGAGTAGTTATACGTGGGACCCTGGCAGGGCAGTGCTATAAGATAGGCAATGGTTAAGCATAGGCAATTCTTTAAAATAGCCTATGTTATAACATAGGCTAATGCTATAACATATACAATGGTTAAGGATAGGCGAGGGGGTGGAGCCTTGCTCCCTGGGATAAGGGTCAGGGAGCAATGGTTAAGGATTGGCAATGGTTAAGCATAGACAATGGTTAAGGATATACAGTGTTAAGGATATACAGTGTTTAAGGATAGACATAGTTGAGGAGTGGAAGGGTCAAAATTGGCAGGGTGCCAAGCCAAAGTGTAACCTAAGACTAAACCTGAACTAAGATTAAAACTAGACTAAACCCGAACTACGATTAAAATAGACTAACCTGAATTTAGTGTGAAGTAAGCCTTAGTGTAAATTGTCTGAGACCTGCCTATGCTAACGCGCCTGTGCCCTGGGGGAGGGGAGGGGACCCCCCAATGCATCCCCCTTCAATACTTATAAGCAGTGGTCCGCTCTTGATACCACTGCCACTCAGTCTTAAATATATCTAAAGTGTGCCAACGTAAGACAAAACTAAGCCTAAGGACTGGATGTGAGTGTAAAGTAAGCCTAGCTGCGCTAGGGATTAAAGCGGGTCTAAGCACAAAAGGAGTGTGTATATATAGGTTTGACTTCCCGGTCCTCCAAATTGTCGGTCCTTCGTTACTTCCCAGTCCTTTGTCACTTCCCGGTCCTTCGAATTCCCGGTTCTTTGACTTCCCGGTCCTTGCATAAGCCGCAGAAACGGTACCATTATGTAGAAAAGATAGGACGACTCTTTCACACAATTTGAGGATTTTAGTACATTTAAGCGTATAACTTTCGATCAGCTGGTATTTGCTAATAAAATAAATACAATAAATGATCACAATTCATTCAGCTTGCTCAAAAAATAGTCCATCTTTTATGTTATAACATGCCTACAGTGTGACAGTCGGTCAAAGTTGATGAACCTGCTCACCATTGAATAACTCATTTCAGTGAAGTGATGTTTTTTGAGAAGAATTCAAGAACCACTGAACGGATTTTGATGAAATAAAGTGTTTTAGATATACAATCTTGGAATGAAACTATTTCGCCAAAAAAGTATAGCTAGCCTATGTCTACAGTATGCTAGACTCAAAAAAGTGCTCAAACTTTGCTTGGTCACTAGAGTATACAGGCTAAGTTTCATATTTTGGAAAATAGCAAAATAGTTAGATATTTTAGTGCTCTAAATTTCACTCTTTTTTGTTTTTCGCGTTTCTGCATAGTTCGTCCTGCAATTTCGATTGAATTTTTTCCAATATGGCTGCCCCATAAGGTGTGCATTTTACTCGCGCTATTTTTTCATATTTTTTAATGTTTGAACACATTTTAGAAAACCCCCAAAAAAAGCTCATTCGAATGATAGCCTATTTGTCTGATTTACTAAAGAATTTCAGTTTTTCAATATGGCCGCCAGAAAGGCTGTCATACTGTAGCTTTTGATGTTTTCAGCTATTATTCTGTGAGTTTCTGACATATTTCAAAAAATTCATTCAGTAAATAGCTAGATAATTTAATGTTCTTAACGAGCTATGTCTCATGTTCTGAATAATTCTTGTTCGTTTAGGAAAGTTCAAAAACCTCAAAATTATTCATAGTATTGTGAAAATGCCGTGCATTGCAAATAATGGACCAATTGAGCTAAAATCTTGGTTTTGGATTGAATCAAACATATGCTGTAGAGATTATTGATTATGGGTCATGGTTGAGAAAATCTAGTAGTTTTACTGTTTTTCGCTATTTTTACATCAAAATGCACTGTTTTTGGCTCAAATAACTCAATGGTACGTTCTGCATGTGTCTTGCAAAGGAGATCAACATCAACTTATATACCTACTGTAAAACTGAATAAATGAAGAAGAATAGCTCAAACTGATTCAGAATTTAACATACTGATCATACAACTTTAACAAAGTGTGTACTATTTGTAGAGCGGAGCACAAAGCAACTCACACTATTATGATTAGTTAGGTCTCCGAGGCTATTCTTCTATGCTGAGGAGTTTAACAAAACCTTTCATTTCAATACAATTAATGCCTCAGAAACATAATTAAGATGTATTATCAACTTTACTTGGTTCAAGCACTTCTTTTTTATTTGTGTAACTTAAAGTAAAGTGTGCACTTAATTCAATTACATGTAAGCATTGAAAATGGCTCATAGGTTTTAGAACAATTAGAAAGAGGCAAATTGGGCAGTTTAGAAAAAAAGTGTGCAGAGTTTGGAAAAAAAGTGTGCAGAGTTCGGAAAAAAGTGTGCAGAGTTTGGATAAAAGTGTGCAGACTTTGGAAAAAAGTGTGCAGAGTTTAGAAAAAAGTGAGCAGAGTTTGGATAAAAGTGTGCAGACTTTGGAAAAAAGTGTGCAGAGTTTAGAAAAAAGTGTGCAGAAATTGGAAAAAAGTGTGCAGAGTTTCGAAAAAGTATGCAGAGTTTCGGAAAAAGTGTGCAGAGTTTAGAAAAAGTCTGCAGAGTTTGGAACATTTTTCACACGTTATAACATAGGAAGTGTGCAGAGTTTCGAAAAAAAGTGCAGAGTTTCGAAAAAAGTGTGCAGAGTTTCAAAAAAGTGTGCAGAGTTTCGAGAAAAGTGTGCAGAGTTTCGAAAAAGGTGTGCAGAGTTTGGAAAAAAGTGTGCAGAGTTTGGAAAAAAGTGTGCAGAGTTTGGGAAAAAGTGTGCAGAGTTTCGGAAAAAGTGTGCAGAGTTTGGAAAAATACCGAGAATATTAAAACATATTTTGGGGTTATTCAAAATGTCATTATCATTCAGCCAACTATAGTATAATAGAGACATGTAGTTTAAGTGGGTGGGCCTGAGTTCAGCACTTATTCAGGCCTAAGACCGACAGACGAGAATGATTTGGTCAAAAACATTTTTTGCTTTGACATAGTTTTTAATAGATTATACAGGCATATTATACTTAACAATTTGATGCCGTGGGCATGTCTTCAAGATAGAAACACAAGAATAGGCATTTAGTGAGGCCTACTTGGGTAGTGTGGCTGTAAAGTAATTTATCAGTCAGCCAATTTTCATAGAGATAGGTATTATTTGCATACATACTTGCTACATAACTGTCCAGGCTGTTTGTTTGCTATAATATTCATTATTGCAACCCTTCATACATGTAGGAAAACATTGCATTTTCATGGACTAGAGACATGAAGATTACAATACTGTTAGGTAGTCCTAAACAATATACTATGTACAGTAGGCAAAGTCTGTTGAATTTATCAGAGTGCTTGTAAAGTTTAGAACATTTTTGTAAAGTTTAGAACATTTTTGTAAAGTTTGGAACATTTTTTGTAAAGTTTGGAACATTTTTTGTAAAGTTTGGAACATTTTCTGTAAAGTTTGGAACATTTTTGTAAAGTTTGGAACATTTTTGTAAAGTTTGGAATATTTTTTGTAAAGTTTGGAACATTTTTTGTAAAGTTTGGAACACATTTTACACGTTATAACATGGGTAGTTTGTAAAGTTTCGAACATTTTTTTGTAAAGTTTGGAGCATTTTTGTAAAGTTTGGAACATTTTTTGTAAAGTTTGGAACATTTTTGTAAAGTTTGGAACAAAGCTTGTAAAGTTAGGAACAAAACTCGTAAAAGTCAGAAGAAAGTTATATAAATGTTCAATTATCCGAATTCAGCCACAATTAAAGGGGTATATTGCATCCAAAAAGCTTGTTTCTATTGCCTAAGTTAATAAGGCAAGTAAAGCATAATGTGTACATGCTGTTAAGCATCTGTACAGAAATTTGTATTTGTGACACTGTGTTATCTGTCTTATTGTTAGGTGTAAGCATGATGTTGCTTGTTAATTGATAAAGAGCTAGTAGCCTAAGCACACAAAAATTTGCCAGAAATATTCATATTGTATACACAATACAATTTAAATTCCACACTTTATTGGGAAAGTGTGTGTTAAGCTCACTATTATCATCTCAGTACTGCAAATCCTAATATTTGAGACCATCAATTTAGAGTTTTGTCTATACAAAAGCTAATTTGTGCAGAAAAGTGCTATTCTATTAATCCTATTCGGGCATCTTTTAAAGCTTATTTTAACTTCATTTTGATAGGTAAAAGCAGAAATGTACTACTCGGTGTCGCTGAAATCATCTAAGAGTGTTAGACCCTGAGGAAGGGGGATCTCCCACCCCTATAGGAACCTGTGCTTCTCCAGGTGCAGAAGGTGAGGGGAGTAGAGATGTGCTGGGCTGCCTTTTTAGCCGGGGCCTGTAAAAAACTGACAAAAATAATATAATCTTTTGATCAAATTTTGCAACATATTCACAAAAAAGTAAGCTAGATTGGTAGGATGGTTGTGGTTTGTTGTATATATCATTAGATTAAACCAATTTGATGTATTTTTGAAACCATTTGCATCACATTTGGCTGAATGGACAGAGATGTTCGAGGACATACTGTATTAACAATCAATGCATACTTTAGGGCATAACAAATTGTTGTATATGCTGGGTGCTTTGCAGCAGATAATAGGATCGGTGTAGCTCACTAATGTTAATTATAGCTTTTATATTATTTTAATATTGATAATGTTCTAGGCAAATGACTTTTGTTCTCTTTTTGCTTCAATAATGTTGCATGTAGTGTTTGATGCCTATATGCTCTTCACCATGCTGTAGGTTGCTGGCAAATGTCTTCCCAAATGTAAGCCTTGTGTATTGGTCTTAAGGTGCGGCACTTTGTGTAAGTCAGGGTGGAGACCCTTGAAATTTGTGCCAAGAAGGGTTGAGCTAGGATACTACTGCCAAAGCAGCATTGTCATTTCTGGCTTTTTTCTGTTGATTTTGCCGAAAATGAGATTTTATATCTAAATAAGTGGTTCCTAAATTATGAATAGTCAAGCAAAGAATAGAATGTGGGCAGTATCAACCTTTTATGTCATTAGTTTTTAGAATCCTAAGATTTCTAGATTAGTTCAATCTTGAGGAATACTTACATAGCTTACTTACTATAGTATGCCCCAGCCACTGTATGCTTGAATTATGTTTATATGGACGGTTTAGTGCTCTACAAATGACAGAATGACAGCCACTTGCCCCACTCAAGTTTCTTATTGAGTTACAGTAAATATGGTAACCAATTAGTACATCAGTACAATTAATGACAATAAGAATGCACAAACCAGCTACGTGTGCCAAATGAGGCAATGATTGAGAAACAGTATTTTGTTATTTGTTGCATGTTAAGTCAGTACACATATACTGTATGATATACCTTGGTAAGTATTATGTCCCTGTGACCCCGGCTAAAAAGGCGGCCCAGCACATCTCTACTCCCCTCTCCTTCTGCACCTGGAGAAGCACAGGTTCCTATAGGGGTGGGGAGTCCTCCCTTCCTCAGGGTCTAACACTCTTAGATGATTTTAGCTACACCAAGTAGTACATTTCTGCTTTTACCTATCAAAATGAAGTTAAAATAAGCTTTAAAAGATGCCCGAATAGGATTAATAGAATAGCACTTTTCTGCGCAAATTAGCTTTTGTATAGACAAAACTCTAAATTGATGGTCTCAAATATTAGGATTTGCAGTACTGAGATGATAATAGTGAGCTTAACACACACTTTCCCAATAAAGTGTGGAATTTAAATAGTATTGTGTATACAATATGAGTATTTCTGGCAAATTTTTGTGTGCTTAGGCTACTAGCTCTTTATCAATTAACAAGCAACATTTCAAGCACTCTGTGCAATATCATGCTTATACCTAACAATAAGACAGATAACACAGTGTCACAAATACAAATTTCTGTACAGATGCTTAACAGCATGTACACATTATGCTTTACTTGCCTTATTAACTTAGGCAATAGAAACAAGGTTTTTGGATGCAATATACCCCTTTAATTGTGGCTGAATTCGGATATTTGAACATTTATATAACTTTCTTCTGACTTTTACGAGTTTTGTTCCAAACTTTACAAGCTTTGTTCCAAACTTTACAAAAATGTTCCAAACTTTACAAAAAATGTTCCAAACTTTACAAAAATGCTCCAAACTTTACAAAAAATGTTCGAAACTTTACAAACTACCTATGTTATAACGTGTAAAATGTGTTCCAAACTTTACAAAAAATGTTCCAAACTTTACAAAAACTATTCCAAACTTTACAAAAATGTTGCAAACTTTACAAAAATGCTCCAAACTTTATAGAAAATGTTCCAAACTTTACAAAAAATGTTCCAAACTTTACAAAAAATTTTCCAAACTTTACAAAAATGTTCTAAACTTTACAAAAATGTTCTAAACTTTACAAGCACTCTTATAAATTCAACAGACTTTGCCTACTGTACATAGTATATTGTTTAAGACTACCTAACAGTATTGTAATCTTTATGTCTCTAGTCCATGAAAATGCAATGTTTTCCTACATGTATGAAGGGTTGCAATAATGAATATTATAGCCAACAAACAGCCTGGACAGTTATGTAGCAAGTATGTATGCAAATAATACCTATCTCTATGAAAATTGGCTGACTGATAATTTACTTTACAGCCACACTACCCAAGTATGCCACACTAAATGCTTATGCTTGTGTTTCTATCTTGAAGACATGCCTACGGCATCAAATTGTTAAGTCTAATATGCCTGTATAATCTATTTAAAAACTATGTCAAAGCAAAAAATGTTTTTGACCAAATCATTCTCGTCTGTCGGTCTTAGCCCTGAATAAGTGCTGAACTCAGGCCCACCCACTTAAACTACATGTCTCTATTATACTATAGTTGGCTGAATGATAATGACATTTTGAATAACCCCAAAATATGTTTTAATATTCTCGATATTTTTCCAAACTCTGCACACTTTTTCCGAAACTCTGCACACTTTTTCCCAAACTCTGCACACTTTTTTCAAAACTCTGCACACTTTTTCCGAAACTCTGCCTACTTTTTTCGAAACTCTGCACACTTTTTTCCAAACTCTGCACACTTTTTCTAAACTCTGCACACTTTTTTCCAAAGTCTGCACACTTTTATCCAAACTCTGCACACTTTTTTCCAAACTCTGCACACTTTTATCCAAACTCTGCACACTTTTTTCCGAACTCTGCACACTTTTTTCCAAACTCTGCACACTTTTTTCTAAACTGCTCAATTTGCCTCTTTCTAATTGTTCTAAAACCTATGAGCCATTTTCAATGCTTACATGTAATTGAATTAAGTGCACACTTTACTTTAAGTTACACAAATAAAAAAGAAGTGCTTGAACCAAGTAAAGTTGATAATACATCTTAATTATGTTTCTGAGGCATTAATTGTATTGAAATGAAAGGTTTTGTTAAACTCCTCAGCATAGAAGAATAGCCTCGGAGACCTAACTAATCATAATAGTGTGAGTTGCTTTGTTCTCCGCTCTACAAATAGTACACACTTTGTTAAAGGTGTATGATCAGTATGTTAAATTCTGAATCAGTTTGAGCTATTCTTCTTCATTTATTCAGTTTTACAGTAGGTATATAAGTTGATGTTGATCTCCTTTGCAAGACACATGCAGAACGTACCATTGACTTATTTGAGCCAAAAACAGTGTATTTTGATGTAAAAATAGCGAAAAACAGTAAAACTACTAGATTTTCTCGACCATGACCCATAATCAACAATCTCTACAGCATATGTTTGATTCAATCCAAAACCAAGATTTTGGCTCAATTGGTCCATTATTTGCAATGCACGGCATTTTCACAATACGATGAATAATTTTGAGGTTTTTCAACTTTCCTAAACAAACGAGAAGGATTCAGAACATGAGACATAGCTCGTTAAGAACATTAAATTTTCTAGCTATTTACTGAATGAATTTTTTGAAATATGTCAGAAACTCACAGAATAATAGCTGAAAACATCAAAAGCTACAGTATGACAGCCTTTCTGGCGGCCATATTGAAAAACTGAAATTCTTTAGTAAATCAGACAAATAGGCTATCATTCGAATGAGCTTTTTTTGGGGGTTTTCTAAAATGTGTTCAAACATTAAAAAATATGAAAAAATAGCGCGAGTAAAATGCACACCTTATGGGGCAGCCATATTGGAAATAATTCAATTGAAATTGCAGGACGAACTATGCAGAAACGCGAAAAACAAAAAAGAGTGAAATTTAGAGCACTAAAATATCTAACTATTTTGCTATTTTCCAAAATATGAAACTTAGCCTGTATACTCTAGTGACTAAGCAAAGTTTGAGCACTTTTTTGAGTCTAGCATACTGTAGACATAGGCTAGCTATTCTTTTTTGGCAAAATAGTTTCACTCCAAGATTGTATATCTAAAACACTTTATTTCATCAAAATCCGTTCAGTGCTTCTTGAATTCATCTCAAAAAACCTCACTTCACTAAAATGAGTTATTCAATGGTGAGCAGGTTCATCAACTTTGACCGACTGTCACACTGTAGGCATGTTATAACATAAAAGATGGACTATTTTTTGAGCAAGCTGAATGAATTGTGATCATTTATTGTATTTATTTTATTAGCAAATACAAGCTGATCAAGAGTTATACGCTTAAATGTACTAAAATCCTCAAATTGTGTGAAAGAGTCGTCCTATCTTTTCTACATAATGGTACCGTTTTCTGCGGCTTATGCAAGGACCGGGAAGTCAAAGAACCGGGAATTCGAAGGACCGGGAAGTGACGAAGGACTGGGAAGTGACGAAGGACCGAGAATTTGAAGGACCGGGAAGTCAAACCTATATATACACACTCCTTTTGTGCTTAGACCCACTTTAATCCCTAGGGCAGCTAGGCTTACTTTACACTCACATCCAGTCCTTGGGCTTAGTTTTGTCTTACGTTGGCACATTTTAGATATATTTAAGACTGAGTGGCAGTGGTAGCAAGAGCGGACCACTGCTACACAGTCCTTGGGCTTAGTTTTGTCTTAGTTTGGCACATTTTAGATATATTTAAGCCTGAGGGCAGTGGTAGCAAGAGCGGACCACTGCTTATAAGTATTGAAGGGGGATGCATTGGGGGGTCCCCTCCCTCCCCCAGGGCACAAACGCGTTAGCATAGGTATGTCTCAGACAATTTACACTTAGGCTTACTTCACACTAAATTCAGGTTAGTCTATTTTAATCGTAGTTCGGGTTTAGTCTAGTTTTAATCTTAGTTTAGGTTTAGTCTTAGGTTACACTTTGGCTTGGCACCCTGCCAATTTTGACCCTTCCACTCTTCAACTATGTCCTATCCTTAACCTATGTCCTATCCTTAAACACTGTATATCCTTAACACTGTATATCCTTAACCAATGTCTATGCTTAACCATTGCCAATCCTTAACCATTGCTCCCTGACCCTTATCCCAGGGAGCAAGGCTCCACCCCTCGCCTATCCTTAACCATTGTATATGTTATAGCATTAGCCTATGTTATAACATAGGCTATTTTAAAGAATTGCCTATGCTTCACCATTGCCTATCTTATAGCACTGCCCTGCCAGGGTCCCACGTATAACTACTGTTAAGCATACGCGCAAAAAAACCTCAATTGATAAAAATGTCTCTCACGGCCTCAGAAAAACCCTCAAAATGGGGAGAAAACCCCAACTTGGTAATCCCGGTTTCATTCTGTTCTGTCCTGTCACTCGCGCAGTGTTGCCAGGTCGAATTTTTAAAAACCCCCCTAAAAAATCCCCCAAATGAAAATAAAACCCCATATTAAAAATGCTTACAATTAAGTCAATAAAACGCATACAAACGAGCTGGATGCGCTAAATAACATCGTTTTTGTGCATTTTCCACCGTGCCATATCTTTTAAGCCAAAAATAAAAAACCATCTTTCATGAATTTTTCGTCTTTTTTAGTTGAACAAAAATGTTTTGAAATGGTTGTTTTGCGCAACATATTTTGGATTTTTATTTCTCATAATATAAAGTTTGTATAAAGTTTGAATTTTTTATAAAAAAATTTTAAAAAAAATATAAAAATTTTTTTCTTGAATTTTTTTGTGTATCAAGTTTGCCAATTCATGTAGGCCTTCGCCTAGCTGAAGCAAAAGCTCCAGAATTTACAATTTGCAAATCCGTTTTGCTAGCCATTAAGACAGACCCAATTAAAATTAAAATGTTTGAATAGTAATACTAATACTACTACTTTATTCAGATACACACAAGGATAAAATGTAAGAAAAAACAAAACAGATGATATAAAATGTGAAATATCATGGACATGCAAATGATTATTGCACTCACGTGTGCCCCATCAAAAATTTACTAAAATCACCCTTTTTCAAATTTCTCTTAAATATCACATCACAAACATTTGGAGAATTTCGAATATATTGTGGAAGATCGTTCCAAATTCTAGCTGAACGATGAATTATTGACGCAACTTGGACGATGAACCTCGATATGAAACCCGGGCCTCGGGCAGTGTTGCCAGGTCTAAATTCTTCATCCATAGAAATCCAAAAATTTCCCTAGATTCCTGATATTATTGTAACAACACTCAAATTTGTGTAATTAAGGTTCGCTATTCTTTCAAATGAAATTAGTCGAATCGATGGCAACTGTTCATTAACATCATATTTTAGAAGAATTGAAATAAATTCTACCGGATCACACAGCTAAAAGCCAAAGTCCTGGAATTAAAAAAGGTCAGCTGAACCGAACACGCACGATTGTGTTGTACTGTCAGCTTCTCTTGACAAAAACTTGCAGTAATTGATTGCTGCCTCTAAACTCACTAAAATTACTGGCACAATAGATAAAAAACCCCCAAAAAACCCTCAAAAATTTCGAAAAACCCTCATGAAATCCCCCATGAGCTAAAACCCCAAAAAACCACCAAGGACCCTAAAAAACCCTCAACATTGGGGGAAAACCCCCAACCTGGCAACCCTGCACTCGCCTGCTCGCGTCGTCTCAATTGTGAATCTTGCTACAGTAAATTGCGTTCTGCGAGTAATGTTGTGGTTTAAGTAACGTTATTCCACGTTAACGTTAGTTTAAAAAAATAAAGTTACCATTAACGTCAACTTCCTAAATTAAAAAAGTTAGCGTTAACGTTTTTAATTTTAGGCCACGTTAATGGTATTAAAACGTTAAAATAACGTTAATGTAACCACGCTATATGTGAGGAAACTACTCATTGCACAGAAAAAAGAAAGCGTTCAGCATGGAAGCTGGTGAGAGGCTCTCAGGCCCAGAAGACTAAATGTGAAATGGCACACTTAAGACCAATAATTAAATTGAACCAAAACCACTTAATTTAAAGATAAGCAAAAGACCTGAAAAATTCTTGAAGTGCATCCAAAACTGCGCCTGCATGCAGTTTTAAACAATGCGAAAAAAGAGGCGTATCAACGCGGACAGAGGAACACGGAATGGATCTATGAATATGGCAATAGGGCTTTGGAAAAGCTTACGTTAAAGGAATGTACAAACGAGATAGGCACAAATATGAGACACACACATATGACTTTAAGTACATGTACGATATTCTAGATAGTGTATCTACACGGGTTGTTTACACCAACGACCAAAACACACATTAGTGTGTTTAGTATGACCATCCGTTCTTTAGGTTCCATTTCGGCGATCCAGCCATATGTTCCGATTACTTTACAGTCAGATAGTTGTCGACATTTGGACATACGGAGGCATCCCAACCACACAGTGTCTATTGGTTGAACCACTTCGCTATGTGTTGCGAGGGACACACTAATGCGTTTATTTTGTGGAGCCCAAATAATTCCCCTTTTATTTCTTTACATTTAAAACATAGGCGACATGACCGTTATTCACGTTTAGCCTGTGCAGAGACCGGAAAAATCCATGCGCAAGTAGCGCACTTTACGGTCAACAAATTATAATCCCTTTTTCTTTCTTACTGTAATACCCCCTCAGCCATAATTAGTTCGGCTGGAGTGGCGTTAGTACGATTTCATTTTTCTGGCGTGTTTTCTTCGACTTTATGAGCGCCATTGTTTGTACATTTGTTTGATGTATATAAAAGCTAGAAAACCAACTGCCTAGAGTTGCATTATAACGCAGGTAGTTTGGGAATTGGATCGGCCGGCCTCGACTTTCCAATCGTCGGATTATTTTGGGTAAAACCTTTTTCGTTATATATTTTCATCAAAATTCCAAAATCCTTTTCGAACCAAAAAAATATAAAAATTATTACATAATTTTTATAGATGATGACAGCCCGGACTAGACCTCTTTGTTGTTGTGATCATACGTGGGCAGCAAGAAAATTCTGGGGGGGGGTGCAAGATTTTTTTGAAGGTCAAAAAATGGCCTTAAAAGTGGTGGTAGGGCAATAAAAACACCATTTTTCGACGTTTCTCATCAAGCACTATCCATTGACATCAAAAAATTGCGAAAAAAACCAAAAAAAAATTTTCAAAAATTGAATTCTGGGGGGGGTATTTTGATTTCTGGGGGGGGGTATTTTGGTTTCTGGGGGGGTGCATACCCCCTCCCCCAAACCCCCACGCCCAGGTGTGGTTGTGATCTAGGTACAGAGTGCTATTGGAACCGAGATTTATAATTAGTTGCGCCATAGGTAATCTGGCGCGAAATAGCCACCTTCAATTCTTTTTGCAAAAAATTATTCTTTGGTCTAAAAAGGTCCAAGGACCTAGGGCAAATACCAGGGGGTTATCTAATTACTCCTGTGTTAGGATCTGCGGTCGGCATCTCCGTCCCATAATCTCCATAAGTACCGGACCAGTTACGTCCTTGGAGATTTTAGGTAGTAAGTATTTAGGGTCATTTGGAAAAGTGCAATTGAATTGCGCGGTTTCCTATCCGAAAGCTAGTTTAGCAAAATTACTTAGGTAAGCCCAGTACTTATTGAGGTTTGTTGCTTTGGTAGTTCTTGTGTGTTGGGTATCTTCCCTGGCGGCGTGCTGACGGTTTAGTTATCTGTACATGCTTCAAGTACTTGTAATCAGCAAACTAGTTTGCACGCGCTAAGACAACTCAAGGTAACTAACGCCCAAAAAGTTACGATTGGAGGTCCCCCTTCAAGTTGCTCGCGCGCAATAGCCGATCCGGTGTCTGTCATCATTTAAATTAATACATAATATTTCTTTACCCAAAAATATTTATTTTGTATTCTAAATATGTGTATTAGTTTTATCATATTGACTAGCGTGGCGCACTACGCATTTAATTTGAGCTTCTGTGGAAAAAATTTTGTGGCTTCGAAACAAAGTTGCTGATTTAAGCACCTAAGGAAATAATTTTGTGTCTTCAGAAAAAGTTGCTAATTTAAGCATTTATTGGAAAAAATTTTGTGACTTTTTGTGGCAAGTAAGCTGACATATTTTTTCACATATACTTAATCGACTAATCAATATATTTCGCCAAGCATATAATTTTCCTTCGCCTCTCACATACTTGTTGCTATTTTGGCACACAGAGTACGTTTTGAAAAACCCCATACCTAGAGGGTCAATTGAAGAAATTTTTCAGTTTAAAGATGTAGCCGATTTTTGGAGAAAAATTTTTCTTTTCGCTTCATATTTCAAGCGTTCCATTTTTAAAATGGATGGTAAGAAAATTCTTTGTACTCCTTCAGTTAAAAAGGTGCCGCCACAATCTCGTATCCCTGCGCGCCAATTGCAAAATGATCAAACCAGTTCTGCGGCAAATGAGAATAATGCATTACCCCATTCGGCGAATAATACCTCTATCATTCCTTCTGATAATGAATCCACTGCTGGCAGTATCCGTTCAGGAAGCGGAAATTCTGCCAATATACTTGCTGAAAATCGTTCTGGCATTAGCGATCCTTAATAATGATCATAACTTACTGCGCGTTAATAAAGATAATCAGCTGGAAAAGCAGAGGCGTTTTACCTGTTTGAACTTTCGATATGGAAAGTAACGCTTCTGAAAAGCAAAATGAGGACGAAACTCGTCAAATTCGATGATCGAATACTTTTGGCTATTCTCGAAATTTTCAAAGAATTCCCAACGGGAAAAATTGAATTCTCATGCTTAAAATGCGCCAAATTCGTGATGAAATTAATAACCTAAGGCTCACGGCTATGTTCTGGTCGCTCTAAGGCTAATCAGCCTTTGCAACCGCATAATATGAGAATGTAATTAATTATGTACCTATCGAATTACCGAAAATAGTGTGTCAAACAGCGGTAAATAATGAAACCAGGACCGATAATTCATCACCTGTCATTTAGCCCTCTATAATTAATCCTAAGCCTAAGGTTATACTCGCGTCGAAGGACATTTGTGCCTATTATACCTATGAGTGAGCGCCCGTCTGTTGATTTTAGATCTTCAGCGTATTCCTGAGCAGCATCGCCAAAAGCCTATTTTTGTAATTTTTACAATTAAGCATCGCCGTAACGCAGCGTTGTCAGCAAAGTGCTGAAAACGCGCCTACTCAGAATTTTTGCAGCGGCCCAAATCAGCTAGCACCTGAATTTGTGCTAATGCTGTAAATAATACACAACATCACTTCTTTAAATCCACCGCCTTTGCATTATTTTCCTCCTAGCAGCGAAGCGCCCATGCAACGCGTGTCACATCTAAGGAGCGATAATTTTTTAGTGAGGCCAATTTGTAAGTCTAACGACGAATCCATGCCTATCAGGGATATTGCCGTCAGCACCGCCAACCGAAGTCAACGTCGCGTCAGATTTTCAGATGAAGACACCTGAAAAACGCATTAGCAGCCTGAATATTTTTATGCTTCGGCGTCTAAATGATAAAATTAATTATTTCGGCGTCATGACTCGGATTCATCATCATCATCCTCTCATGATAAATCATCTGTTGCTGAAGCCATTAATTGTGGTCCATTTATACAGCAAATGCATATTGCAGTCGCTGCTAGGAAATCTTTTCAGGGTGAGAAAACGGATATTCGAAAATTTTTCAGTGAATTTGAAAGATTGGCAAAAATATACAAAATTGATAAAAAGATCGAGCTGGATTTGTCTCATCATTTTTCGACGATTATGCGTTAAATTTGTATGTAAACATTGCCTCTCAAGAAGTGCGTAATTCTTATACTAAGACTAAGTATGCTATGATCGCGGAATTTCGCCGCTCGATCCGTCGTTATATGACCTTTTCTTGACGTAAGCAACAGCCCAATGAGTCTGTCAACACTATCTCACGCTTCACAAAACAATTAAGGCGCTCTAGACCTCATATCAAAACCGACTCTCCGAGCAGTTCAATGAAGCGCTTGACATCAATTAAAGTGCGGTATGCTACCTGAGAACAATTGCTGCTTATCAACGCGCCTGAAGCTGAGCTGCATGAGTTTTGCACAATGCTAAATGCGCAGAATATGCGGAATCGCCAACTTGAAGCGAAAAAGCACCAACACCTTATGTTTCAACAACTGCTACTTCCTACAGGAGGTGCGTTTCCTAAAGAATCTGTATGTTCTCACGAATAATGTCGATTCTGATCAGTCGCGCCAATAAAACATATAATCGCTCAAATCGCTACAAATGATGAATATATTGCAAAAATATTGCACATACTGTAAAAGAAATGGTCATGCAGTGTTTCCAATGGCAAAAGCAGCGCAAATTAGATGGAAATGCACAGCAAGCAAATTCGATCCTGCTGCGTCAACATAGTCAAGTAAGCGTTCTTAGGTGTTGCAATCGCTCATCTTTGTGCTCAAATTACTATAATAATCGGCCACAATCTAAGCCTAGATATCGCGATCAAAGTCAAAATCCTGTATATTCCAAAGTTCTGGCGCGCGCATTTTGATTCTAGGCGCTCTAGCGTCAATTTTTAAGGCAAAGCTATAACAACTATGCGCCGAATTATCGCCAAAACTATCAGAATCAGCCTTATGATAATCGCATGCAATCTTATGACTATCGCCAAAATAATCCTTATGTGACTCATCCGCCAGAACAGCGTAGTACAATAATTCCAATTATTGTTCTGTGCCGCCGAAATTATCCCCCTAATGTCACATATATGGCGGATATCAATAGCCAAGAACTATCCCCCACTGCAACCGCCCTACTCGCCTAAAAAAGATGCAAACACGGTTACTTCTCATCAATCTGAAGCAAGTAAGCGGGAAGAAAATTGCATCTCAAGCATTTTTGGAAGAATATGATAGATTGCAGCAAAGATTAACAGTTTATGAAAAAATGGCATCATCCCCGCCAATCAAGACTCTGAAATTCCGATAGTTAGTCATGCAGGTACAAATTTACCCAACATTTTGGCTGAAATTCATGGTGTAAAAATCCAGCACTGATTGATACAGGCACCATAAGTCACAATGATGACTACTGCAGCATTTTCAAGACTTGGTTTCCAGGTTACCTCCAGCTCAACGTCTAAAATTAAATTGCACGGTGTAGGTGACACAACAGTAGTTGTTTGCTTTAATTTTAATATGACTATAACTATCGCAGATCATTCTATACCTATGTTGGTGTCTATTATGATAGTACAGAAGACATGCTTCTCGGTTTGATTTTGCTGTTCAGCTTTGCTTTGGGTAAATCTCATTGAACATTCGCGGCGTTCATAAGCGGTATAAAATTAAATCTTATCACCAAGTGAAAAATTGCGGTTTGTACCAATCCAAATGCTATAATCGCATGTCCTATCTGCGTGCATGTTTCAATTTCAAGAGCCAATCACAATTTTGCCACGTCACAAATTAATAACACCTGCGATACCGAAGTCATGGTTCTCGTGCGATATCACTTTTAAGGCCTGATCCAGATTTTATGCGCAAAAGTTCACTTTTTGTCGCCCCTACAGAGTGTCGACACTTCAGTTTCAGTTTTCCTCTGCGATTATGTAACATTTCGAAATCGCCTCTTCAAATCGACACTGGAGAACTAATTGGATCGCTAACGTCTGATGTTGATGTTGTATCTCATGTTTCTGTTTCAGGCAATCGCTCTGCGAACTTTTTCTTCGATAAATAAGGCTTTGGGGCTGCATTGCTAATTCTAAGGAACAACAGCAATTTCGTGATCTTTGTCAAAAATATAATTCGATATTCGCTTTAAAAGGCGAACCACTTTCGGTCGCACTCCGCTCGATAAGCATCATATTGACACAGGGGATAATCCCCCTATTATAGGCAAAACCTATCGTGTAGAACATGCGCGTAGACAAGTCATGCAAAGAATAATCAATGAAATGATCGCGGAAAAGTCATCAGGCCAACATCAAGCCCCTGGGCAGTCCGCTTGTTTTTAATTAGGAAAAAGACAGTTCCCTCTGCCCAGTTGTGGATTACGGCGCACGATTGAATGATGTGACAAAGCAGAATTTACCCCCTTCCTCAAATTGACGATTATTTTGATGCCCTAGGGTCTGCGAGCACTTTAGTATGCTAGACTTGAAATCTGGGTATTGGCAGAATCTCTTGATGAAAAATCGCGTGAAAAACCGCTTTTATCTGTCCTGTAGGTCACTACGATTGAAGTGTTACCTTTACGTTTAAAAACGCCCCTGTGATTCAGCGCCTTATGGAACTCGTTCTTGCTGGTTTAAATTGGAAAACCTGCCTCGTATATATCGATGATATCATTGTGTTTTCGCGCACGTTTTCAGAGCATCTTAAAGATCTAGAAGATGTTCTTTGCACGCTACAAAACGCAAATTTAAGGGTTAAACCAGAAAAATGTCATCTAGCTCATGCAGAATTTTTGGGCCATTGCATAAGTTCGCTAGGTATTGCTCCTGACTTATCCCAAATTGCAGATTTGATCCATTTTTCAGTTTCAAGAAACGGTGAAAGCTTTGCAGAAATTTCTTGGTCCCGTACAATGGTTCAAAAAATTTGTGAAAGATCTCATGAAAATCGCAAAACCTCTTTTTGGTTTATTAAGGGAAAGACACGGAATTCCTTTGGATTTGAAGAACATCAAAAAGCTTTTTCAAATGTTAAAAGATGCTTTCACTTCACCACCAATTTTGCAGTTGCCCAAGTTCGATATTGATCATCAATTCATTCTGACAACGGCCTTAAAGCAATTCTGGCAGCAGCTAGGTGCAATTCTTACGCAGAAACATCTTCCATCTAAAAATCGTTTCATCTTGGTTATGCTAGCCGTGTTTTAAACTTGGCCAAATGCAGCTATGCCACTTCTGAGAAGGAGGCTTTAGCGGTTGTCACAGGCAATTAAGCATTATAGGCATTATCTCTATGGCAAAAAATTCATGGTAAAAGCTTGATCATCAAAGTAAACACTTGGCCATTAAATGTAAAAGATCCTTAGTCGTCTAAGACAATGGGGTTTAAAATTACAAGAATACGAGTATGAGGTTGTATATGTACCGACATAACTGCGCCGCGGCTTTATTATCTTGTCATCCTAGAAATGCGATCGCGGCAATTAACCGTTATAAGCTCAAGGAAACGTAAACCCGTTGCTAATGTCGCTAGCCTCGAATCTGAGGCGTTGAGTCTGATGACGACAACAAACCACCTGATATAAGACAATCAACCATCACGCCAAAACAGCAAACTGCGAAAAAAGATCATCCACCAATTTTCTACAAACGAATCATGCTTTCTGATGCCAAAAGCAGAAATTCTGTCGCCTGTGAAGCTTCTTGCCAAACAACGTCAAGCTGAAGAGTTAAGTAAAATTTGTGAATTGCTCAACGATCTGACAACACATAAATATTGCGACAAATTTTTCTTGCTCAATAAGATTCTATATCTTCGCAGATTCCAGCTACTTCAACGCAGCTAATATAATTCATCAGCTTGTAATTCCTAAATCCACTGCATCGCTTCATCCTAACTGGATTTCATGATTCCATCTTTGGAGCCCATTTTTCCATGAAAAATCTTACCTGCCATTCAGCTCCTTTACTGGTGGCCTAGAATGGAGAATGATGTGCTTGCATGGGTGTAAGAACTGTGAGGTGTGTCTGCAGCGTAAGGTAGCGAATAATCCCACCACCATACCTCTGCAGCCCATCAAACTTTCAGCACCTTTTGAGCTAATCGCGTGTAATTGTCTGCATATGCCCGCTCAACATCCGAGAATGATCAAATCGTTGTTTTCATGGACTATTTTACTAAGTATGTTGAAGCGTTTGCAGTGTCTGATATAAAAGCAGTCACCATCGCAAATCTACTGACGCAAAGTCATTCCCAGACATGGAGTTCCAAAACGATTTTGACTGATCAAGGTACAAATTTTACATCAACCCTTGTTTCCGAGTACAGAATTGCTAAATGTGCAAAGGTTTTTCCTGACCTTATCATCCTCAGTGTGATGGGTTAGTTGAACAGTATAATCAAACATATTGATGGACTTTCCAAACTAAGCGCGAGAAATCAATACAATTGGGAACAATTTTTGCCTTTTGCCTTATTTGCATATTGCTTATATACAGTCATCTACGAATATTTCCCATTTGAGATGTTGTACGGTCTGTGAACCTTCTTTTCCACTCAATATACAGCTATTAAGTGATCTCATGCTAAATCCTAATCTGCCTAATGTGCTGAAAAATATCTTGCCAATCTAAAGATCACGCTTTGTAATTTACACGATATTGCTAACAAAAATCTTGCTAAAGCGAGTCACCATCAGAAAAAGCAGTATGTCAAAACAGCGCCGCAGTAATTTTGCAGTTGACGACATCGCATATCTCAACAATAAAGCAGTGAGTCAACCAGAAATAGGAAAACTCTTGCCTAAACAATTAGGTCCATATTGCATAAAATCCTTGCCCAACACCAGAAACAGCTCAAATCATTTATCTGCATAACCCTTTAATTGAACACATAGTGCATCGTAATTGCCTTTTACCCGCCCCTAAGTTGCCCTATTCCCAATCTCATTGCCAGAAAGTACACATATGTACCAGGTGATTTTGTTTTAGTTAAGCTACCGCGTCTGATAATGTCCGGCAGTAGTGATAAGTTTTTCAGAATGAGTGGGCCGGAAAGGAATTTAAGGGAGTGTGCGCCTGTTTGTTCATTAATTGGATCTAAATCAATGCGCCCGTGCCGCTAACTAACGTTTCACCTTTTGCTGAGCCGTAGTTGACAAATGTCCCCAGCAAAAAGGACTTTGTGGACAAAAATTATCCAAAATTACCCTTTGACGGATGAGAACCAAAAAAGAAATGCCAACAAATTTCTGAGAGCAGCATTAAAAGATGCTACTGGTGTAAAGCAGTATCGCATTTACATAAGTCTGCACCTCAGTTTGTGGTGTATACTATGTGAAAATCCTTTTGCTGAAAATTTTTTTCTCTCCTCTCTTTTTTTTTCCTACCACCGCAACTAAAATTAGCACCGAAATCAAAAGCTGAAGCCTCTTGCCTTATTTTTGATATGGACTATGATCCATTGCAGTATGCAATGCGTTTGCAAGCAACGTTTTTGCAAATTTATAAGCAAATTCGTCACATGATATTAGCTGCATCTTGCGGTTCATCATACATGCAGAAGCCTAGGCATTGACTAAACGGCAAATGTCATAGTCTTCCAGGCAATCATTCTAAATCCGGAACCTCTTCTTTCTCGTTTCAAGCATCCTCAAAGGCGAAAACGGGAACGACGTCACATTTGGCTGCAGTCAAACGGCCGCAACAGCGTTACGTGCCGTGCTAAATGCCGCCACAATTGCCACTCATGATTGACGATGGTTTTGAAGGTTTTTTGCGGTTGCCCACACCACTGCGGCGTCATAATTGCGTGATGGCCGAAAGGCTCATTAGCCGTGGCTTCTGATATCCAACATGAGGATCAGATGGTCCTTTCGATCCTTTCTAAGTTATTCTTTTTTAGGCCCCAATAGCGAGATTGGAACAAATACGAGCATGCCCAACGAGCATATAAGGCCAACCAGAAGCAAAAGAACGCGCTAGAGGCAAACAATGATATAGCATCAGCTGGCGTTGTTATCAAAGCCATCAAAATTGTGAGCCGGACCCCCTTTTTCTTTTGTCGTTTCAGATAGAATCTACCTCAATGCCGGCAGCATCAGCATGCACAAACAACCGGAGCAACAAAGGTTTTGGGCGTGTCGATCCTGTAGCGGCGTTAGTGCCGCAGTCCACCGTCAATGCGGTCAGCAACAGCAGCACCATTCATCGCCCGTAGGTCCAGCAGTCGTTCAAGCCATGCTCAACATCAATCGTGTTCACCACCACATTCTATCAAAAGTTTTGGAGGATTTGGCGCTTTCCCTTCGCCGCCGCGTTCTATCCAGGACAATTTCCATCATCTGACTCGCTTTCGTAACCACTAATTTACTACGGGTTTGAGCAGCCATTGTCTCATTCTGTTACGTTTGATCAACATCACCAACTGCGCCAAATGTAACTGCTGGCATCGATTTATTCAGCAGCAATGCGCCCGTCATCGCGCCATAATGCAAACTCTAACAACTCTTTGCAGCGCCATTGATCGTTAAAACCGTTTCTTTTCACCAATGATAAAGCCGATTTTAAACGCCACAATTAGCCACGTTTGGCTCTCTCTATATTTGGACTCTACGATCAATGCCTGCGGCCAGCAGTTTTACCGTTGTTACCTCAGCGTTGTTTTTTCGTGCCTTGTTGTAAAATTTTTGTCTTGCCAATATTTTACTCATATTATTTTCTGTAAGCTTTCTGCGAGTTACGGTAGGCAAACCTGCCTTAGCAGTTTGCGATAGCCATTACATAGCCAATACTAGTAGCTGTCTATGACGGTGCACTGTGGGCTATGCCTTTGGTCTTCCCATTATTTCCCCAAATTTTTCAACAATAAAAAACAATTAGATACTTGTCCGGTATTGTAGGATTTAAGTGTATGATAATAGTAATTGTTTCATGCATACCGCTTATGTAATCGAGAACTAAAATTGAGATAAAAGTCATTTTCGTATTACGTTAAATTGATCGTTGTTTTATTTTACTGTAATGGCCTTGAGGCCAGTGTACTTAACGTTGTAAAGTGATACAGCGTTTTTGCTTTTCGTTAGCCAGTCGTACATTGACATATTCCGTACGTTTTTGTTTTTCTTTTGCTTTTGTCCTGCTATAGGCCGTGATTTCTTCGTCGAATAAATACATAGAAAAAACCTACCCAGTGGTTTCTGGCTATACCAAGGGTAAGGTCGGCTACATCCCTTTGTCGAGACTTCCACCCGTTTAGTGGACTGATAGGTAAATTCCGTATGATAGCTTATTTTATTCGAAAATCATATTTTATTTCTCAAGCCAAAAAATCGATCAAAAATATTATTCAATCTTTGGGGATGATCAGCATGGGCTAGTTGTTGTTGTTTTCATTGTTCAGCGTGCTACACAAATTAGAACCAAAAAACATTTGTTCAAGGCACCGTTGAAAATAAGCTAAATAAACAACTTGAGCTTCCAGATAGGTCAGCTGACCTCCGCGGCACATTCAAGACTAGGTAGGTAGCCTTAGGTCTTAGGGCGTAGCTGCTGAGATCACCCGAGCAAAAAGCAGCAAGCAATATTAGGGCTGAGGGGATCGAAGCTGTAAGGTCTGTAAGGGTCCAAAGATCGGCCATCCAGTGCCGCACGATCGGGGCCAGCACTAAGCGCAGGGCTTGACACCTATTTTCTAGGTAAATCTCGAAGGTAATGTTAGTACGGTTCGTATCTGTGATGATTCTTCAGACCCAGATCGAACGCCAACATTTACATTGGACGTTCCTCCTTCAGGCTGCCTGGCTACAGCCGAGCTGATCAATCATCGTAAAATTATTTTCTGATCAAAAATCATCATTTTTGGCCATCTAAAAATGTGTAACGTTTTGTTCACCTTTGTTGTTGTATCGACCGCAATTGTGGCAGTGCGCAATTTAAGTAAGTGTCCGTGTTAAGATTTTGTGTATCGTGGTAAAGTCATCGTTATTTTTTCTATTTCCGCAGAACCTCCATCGACAAAGGCAGCTCTCACGCTCGCATTTTTCCATAAACGTCGACCCACAGACGACGATTCATCATTTTTTTCTTGACGACGAAATTCCGTCATTTAGGTTTTTACCTATATACCTGTTCTTCTAATCACGTACACGTTCTTGCGCTTTAGGCCCAGTCCTGTCTGTTTTCGATCATTTCACGTCTGGTATATCTTACTTCACGTAAAGAAGTACTATTTATGTGGAAAAACCTGTTTTGGATCAACAAAGGCCAAATTTGGAACATTTGTTTTGGGAAAAATTTCGACGTATTGAAATTCATTTTACCCAAGGTCAGATTTTTGGACATTCTTTATTCCTAAAATGGCAGGAAAAAAGGTTTTGCGGACACCGCCCGCTAAATTAGAAAACCTTCTACGCCATCTACTTCAGCTCACAATTACCTACCACATATATTGACTCTAATAGCACGTAATTCTGCGGTAATGACACAATTACAGTAACTACTACGGCGAATAATGATAAATTACTTTATTAATAAATGCCACGAGTAATACACAGTCCGATGATGAATTGTTATTGACAACTGTGCGATCGCGCATTAATCAAACTTCAATAACTAGATCAGACCCTAACATTGATAATTCATCAAATCATACAATGATTGATATTACAACTACTCATAACACAGCGAATAATCCTGAAACCAGTCCGGAGCACGAAAATCCCAATTCTGACGTCAAAAGTAATCATAGTCACAGCATAAATGCCGACCAAGAGCGTGCTAATGCTAATGCGACTAAATATCTTCTTTTGAAAGCTCTACAAGCTATTCATTTACAATTTTCGGATCTTTCATGCTTTTAACAAGATAAAAAGGCAAATGCGGATGAAATGCGTAAACTGTGTCTGGAGCTAAGCACTATGCTTAAACCCCAACCAGTTCTGAATCGCATGAGAGTAATCCATCTGAGCGTGTTAACCACTCAATCGATAGCGCAAATTTTTCTGAATTCAATGCACAAACTGCAGGTACGTGCGCAAGTACGCATCGTGCATCTTCACTGTTATCTACTAACGTAACAGAGCGTCAAATTCACGCTCACCTTTGGAAGCCGTTCCTGAAAATATAACTCAAAGTTGTACAAATCGCGCCTGTGATGTCTAATTTGTCACAGAATCCTTTAAACATGGGTTTGCAACCAGTGCAAAACTCAGGTTTTCGGAAAATATACCTACGATTTCGCAGCCGTCAAGACATCATTTTGCAGCGTCGCGATCTCGACCTTCGCTGTCTTTTAAATAAATGCGCCTTCTTTCGTACCTAGCTCTTCTACTACAAACTCGCAGCAGCAATTGAATCCTCCTCCGCTGCAATATTTTCCACCTCAAGGCGAAAATTTACCTAATAGCTATGTACCTAATCCCATAAATGTGGAAATACCACTTAATAATAATATTTTGCATTCTTCCAATAATAAAATGCAACCTGTTGAGATAAATCTATCTGGCATTAACACCGAATCTGCACCTGCACCTGAATCATCTAGTAGGAGAAGACATGTAAAATTTTCTGACGAAAGCTCATCTAACCGCTATGATCGCCCGCACAGCCGTCGCTCGCATTCGCAAAAGTCAATCGCGCAGACAACGTCATCGGCATAGTTCAGGTTCTTCATCTGAAAGCTCTCGTGGTGACTTGCGTCACCGCTGATTCCTGAATCGCGGACCATTTTTGCAGCAAATGCAATTTGCAATTGCTAATAAAAAATTTTTGATGGCGATAAATCGGATATGAAAGCATATTTTGCAGAATTTGGAACAACTGCATAAATACCTATGATATTGACAAAGCTGATTGTTTAAAATTTGCTACTGGATTTCTTGATCCTTATGTTTGCGTTTATACCGTTTGTTACCTGCTGACATGCTTACAACAATCGTATTCAAAAACGAAACAAGCGCTAATAGCCGAATTTTTGTCCAATGGACACCGGTGCGCTCTTTAATCGTTTTTTGTCACACAAACAGCAGCCTAACTAATGGTTAAAAGCTTATTATCTCGCAAAATTAATTAAGTCTGATCCTTACCTTGAAATTGATTCGCCACATTTCAATAATTGTCATCAGCTAAAAGAAGGTTTATTACCACACATTTTGAAAAGTATATCACAAAAACCTAGGGCATCATTAGCTGAATTTTTTGGATATTAAGCACTGAATTTGCTAACAAAGAATTTGAGGATAAAAAGGCAGTAACGCCTTATGTATCGGTAACAGCTGCTCCGTAGGCAGCGTGAGTACCTAAAGATACTCCTCAGCAATTAATCAAACTGATTCAAATCGCTCACGTTATAGAAACGTTTCATCGCTCATCGCGTGCTGAGAAACCAGAAGTTCTTCTTGTAAATATTGCACCTTTTGCAAGTGCATAAGTCACATTTATGAGGAATGTTTCACGCGTCAAAAGGCAGAAGTAACTAATAATACTAATCAGAACAATCAAGCAGAGCAAAATAATAATTCTATGGCTCGCAATTGCAGCCCATTGCGTTCTTTTTGCGTCAAAATCATTTGCCAATAAAACGTTAATTCATAAAATAGACATCGATCTCAATCACGATATCGTAACCTAGTCAACATCGCTCATTTGACATTGCAAATAATGATAATTGCTTTGAATCAAAGCAATCACGATCCGGAAATTTTTGGCAAAATCGTAATGATTATTACCAAAATTCACATGCTAATTATCAAAATTCGCGTTACGACAATCGCTATAATAATCAATCGCGCCAAAATACACCTTTTGTACAATTTCCAAATGAACAGCGTGGGACATACACCAACTCGAACTATCGCAACAACAATAATTTTAATCGCCCTTATGTTACATATACCGCAGATAACCAGCCCACCATGAATGCGCCCCCACCGCAGCCAACCCTTACATCTCCTCATGATGTAAACACGGTTACTACCAAAAGGGTCAGAATCTAGCGCGCGTCCCAATCTATTCAGCGTCGCAGAATTTACAAAGTACAAACGTTTACGAGCGTCGTCCTCCAACTTATGAAAAAATTAATTTACCTTCTTCGAAGACGTTAGATCCTAATATTCCTATTGTAAGCCACGCTGGAACTAATTTTTACTATTCTCGTCAAAGTTCATGGCGTTGATGTACCTGCTCTCATAGATACAGGTTCACAGGTCACCATGATGACCACATCTGCATTCTTGCGTCTTGGTTTTAATTTACCACCTAAACAAGTTAACAGATGTGCATGAGTGGCAAAACTGAAAATTACCTACCCAGTCGTTCGCTATAAAGTAAATATGACTCTAACCATCGCGGAACAATCTATTTCTACCTCAGTTGCTATAATTGATCATTTGCCGGAAGACATGCTTTTAGGATATGATTTTTGCCGAATCCGCACTCATGTGATTAATCTATTGAGCGTTGTGCTTTTATAAACGGCATAAAGGTTAATTTACTCTCATCTCATGAAAAATTGCAATTTCGCACGAAACCCAACGCAACCACCTCTGGTGTTGTGTGTGTGCATGTTTCGTTGCCCGAGCCTGTTATAATACAACCTAGGCATGAATTAATTACACCTGGCTATATAAGTCATGGTTCTTGCAATTTGATTTCGCACTATTCGAACCAAATCCTGATTTTATGGAAAAAACTTCACTTTTTGTTGCTCCATCTATAGTCGATGCTACGCAGCATAATACCTATTCGCGTCTGTAACATCTCTAAAGCGCCAATTCGCATTGACTCTGGTGACATAATAGGTTCTTTAACCTCTAATTAAGTAGTGTCACATGTCTCATCTTTTTGATGACAGAACACTTGAAACTTTGCATCAATAAATAAAGCTTTTAAACGGCTCATAGATTGTTCTAGATTAACAATAACAAATCGTGAATTATGTCCCAAATATGACTCAATTTTGCACTAAAAAACGAACCTCTCGGTCGTACCCCTTGATGAAACATCATATCGATACAGGGGATAATCCACCCGTTGTGGGAAAAACTTATCGTGTCGAACATTCTAGAAGGAATCTATGCAGAAATTATAAATGAAATGCTTGCGAGGATAAATTATTCGACCTACAACTAGCCAACTAGCCCATGGGCAAGTCCATTATTTCTCATTGGAAAAAAGGACGGTTCCCTAAGTCAGTCGTCAATTATTGACGGTTGAATGAATTACTAAAACACAAGTTTATCCTCTTCCGCAACTAGACAATTATTTTGATACTTTAGGCAGTGCTGCATATTTTAGCACACTAGATTTGAAATCTGGATACTGGCAAATCCCACTCGATAATAAATCTCGCAAAAAAAAACAGCATTTATATGTCCTGTTGGTCATTATGAATTTGAAGTTTTACCTTTTGGGTTAAAGAATGCGCCCGCAGATTTTCAAAGACTAATGGAGCTCGTGCTCGCAGGTCTAAGTGGAAATCTTGTCTCATTTACATCAATGACATAATTATCTTTTCACGCGCTTTCAAAGAACATTTAAAGATCTCGAAAATGTCTTTATTGCTCTTAAAAGGCAAACTTACGTGTAAAGCCTGATAAGTGCCATCTTGCGCATGCAGAGGTAAATTTCTTGGCCATAGCATAAGTGCAATGGGCATCGCACCTGACATGTCCAAAGTCGCCTTGGATTTAATCTCGTTTCCCGTACCAAAAACCGTAAAATCCTTGCAGAAATTCCTTGGTTTAATCCAATGGTTTAAGAAATTTGTTAAAGATCTCGCTAAAATTGCTAAACCGCTATTCCATCTTCTCGTAAAGATGTCAATTTTGCTGGAAGGCTGAACACCCAAAACGCCTTTGAGCTTCTGAAGAAAGCATTTACGTCCCCACCTATTTTGCAATTACCAAAGTTTGACAATGAGCACCAATCTATTTTAACAACTGACGCAAGTAACTATGCGTTAGGTGCTATTTTGACACAAAAACACTTACCATCAAAAAATTTGTTTTATTCTTAGCTACGCTAGTCGCGTACTAAATTCTGCCAAATGTAATTATGCTACTGGAAAAAGAAGCCTTAGCGGTAGTGTGGGCCATCAAGCATTATCGACATTATCTTTACGTAAAAAATTCATTGTCAAAACTGATCATCAAGCGTTAACCTGGCTAGTAAATGTAAAAGACCCATCGAAGTCAATTACGCCGTTGGGATCTCAAATTATAGGAATACGAATATGATATCGTTTACGTTCCTGGTACATATAATTGCGCAGCTGATCCGTCATCCCAAATATGATCATGCAGAACGAAAATATAAAGTCGAGCGCAAAAAATATCGTTAACATCATAAATTTAGAATCAGAAGATTCTGAGTCAGATGATAGATTGGTTCCACCTGACCGATAGCGAACAACGCACCTACTGCACCAATTAATCATCCAAATGCGCAAAATAATGTTCCTACTGCGCAAACCAATCCTACTAATTCTAAACCACCTACATTTCGCAAACGCTTGTTACTTACCAATGCCGAAAAAGCTGAAATGCTAACACCTGCACGTTTACTTGCTGAGCAACGTGCAGATGGCCAATGCATAAAATTTGCATTGCATTGAACGACTTAACAACGAAAAAATATTGTGACAATTTTTTCTCGTAAACGATGTACTTTTTGTCGTTTCCAACCTAAGCGATCACCAACTGTCGTTCATCAAATAGTCATACCCAAATCTTTGCGTCGCTTCATATTAACGGAATTTCATGACTCTATTTTAGAAGCTCATTTTTCATCGCGCAAATCTTGCCCGCCATTCAAATGCATTATTGGTGGCTGCATGGAAATAGAGTGTGATAAAGCATGGTGTCGGAATTGTGATGTGTGCTTAAAACGTAAGGTCGCATTAAATTCCGCATCCGTTCCGCTGCAACCAATCGAAGTATCCGCACCCTTTGAACTCATTCGTGCAATTGTTGCATATGCCGCGATCCCTCCGGAAATGACAGAATTTTAGTTTTTATGGATTATTTCACAAAATAATTAGGCTTTTTGCTGTTTCTGATATCAAAGCAACAACTATAGCAAATTTATTATTACGAGAAATTATACCACGTTATAGGTCCCCAGAAATTTTTAACAGATCAGGATCAAATTTTACATCTACCCTTATTTCGGAAGTCTGTAAATTATTGAAAGTTCAAAAAATATTTACAACCCCATATCACCTGATGTGATGGGTTGGTGGAATGTTATAATCGAACTTTGATTGATGGTTTGTCGAAGCTGAGTGCGCGTTCCCAGTATGATTGGGAGCAATTTTACCTTTTGCATTATTTGCATACCACGCGACTCCGCAATCATCGACTAATATATCTCCTTCCGAAATGCTTTATGGTCATGAACCAGCATTTCCTCTCAACACTTTACTAATAAATGACTTGTGATAAATCCGAATTTACCTTCCATTGCGGAAAAATATGTCATTGATTTAAAGCTGACTTTACAAGACTTGCATGAAATCGCATCTCAAAATTTAACGCAAGCAGCGTAAGCAGCAGAAATCACAATATGACAAGTCCGTAACGCAAACAAATTTTCTCTTTCGGATATAGTCTATCTTAATAATACCTCAGTCATTCAACCTGAAATGAGTAAATTATCATAAGCGTGTGGGTCCATACCAATTATTGACTCACTATGCCTGAAACTGCGAAAATTGCATATGTCTATAACCCTCTTATCGTTCATCACGTTCATAGGAATTAGACTTCTGCCTGAGCCTAAACTACCTTATTCTGACTTAATTGTGGAAAAACACGCGTACGTCCCTGGCGATTTTGTGTTGAGTTAAATTACCACATTGCCCTCTGCCCCGGCAGTTGTCATAAGTTTGAGGATTTACCGGGCAGGGAACAAAGCTAAGGACTGCGCTGCCTATACGTTTATTAAATGGCTCTAAAACAGCACATGCCATACCATTATCTAATGTTTTTTCCTTTTGCAGACCCATGGCTGCAGAAGGCACCAAGCAAAGAGGCATTGCTGGAGACGCTGGTCGCCAATGCAATTCGAAGGGCGTGATCCCGCGTCCTTAGATGAGTTTTGTTTGGCGTTGACCAGTATGGCATTGGAGCGGTTTGGTTGTACAGACCCGCTGCCACAGCAGCAGCCATTACGTGTTAGCGGTTTACAAGCATTCACTGCTAGATGGGTTAAGCACAAAGTAGCACATAAAGTTAAAAATCATACCAAGCGTATAAACGATCAACAGCTCTGGTGGGAGAATAGATTTTGTAGATTTCCTTTGGTAACCCTCGCATACCAAGGAACAGGCCTATGCCTACGGTCATAGTCTCCGACAACCAGAAGTCGTTTGCCGCCATTTTGGCGTTTTGTTAATGACAGGAAAGGCAGGCATTATAAGACGGGGACTTGCGTTTTCCGCGCAATGTGCCCATATACCAGGACCTCCATGGCCCATTCGTACGCTACGTCCAAGTTGCGAGCGCGACGGTCATGTGTTCTCAGGACATGGCAGAGACTCGCAACCTCCGTTCGGGCTTCACCAGTTGCTCGAAACATGTTTGCCAAACGTATATATGGTTTGTTACAATCCTACGCAGATCGACTTGCGTATTTTCACGTATACGGTCCAACTTTTGAGAATTTCGGCAATCCTAGATGCAGAAATTCTGAAATCAGCTTTCACTGGAAGGATCCGTTCATTGCTAATTTTATTGATATTCAGCCATTAGCGAGAGAATTTACTCATCATTTTTCACTCACATTGCGTTCACACACATTAGACGCTTGGCTGGTTCTATTTGACATGTATCTTGACCCAAACGCCTGATAACCGGACAGGCGTGGAGCTTGCTAACTTGGGACATGCAGCATTATTTAGTGATGGACGCCCTCATAGCCTATCGATGTTTTTATCTTGATAGAAGGGACATCGCAAAATAATCACATTACTGACAATAGAAAGCCTATGTTGGTCGTTTGTAGAGCGTGGTGTACACATTAAGGCCACTGGCCCAAAAGCCAGAATGCGTATACCATTGTCGACTAGTAAACCACCGCAAGGACAGTCAACCAGCACAGCTGCTGAAGCTGAAGTCAAGTTGACTTGAATGAAATTAATTAGAGTTGAGGACTTCTATGGCCCGGTTCCGCATCTTCCAGCGGCCATAGCAGCCGGCCTGCCGTTGCCTCAGTAACGGAAGCGTTGGCTCACACTAATGTTTTCGACAATCCTGACCTACAAGTTCAGGATTCGCAAGCCGTTGCCGACTCAGTTTGGGCCCAGCTCATGCCTGATACAAGGCCAAGAATCTAAGCCAACCAGTTCAGTACACACCAGCATCAGCGTTTCCTTTGCAAACGGACATTCCATATGATTCGCCTATGGTCGATGTAGAACCGATCTCCACTGAAGACGATGATTTATCTCCTAAGCGTTTAGTCATGGCGTTATCTGACACCGGCGGAAAGACAAGCTAATTTGTCGTCACGCTACTACACGCGGCATTGTAGAAAAGGGGCTGTTACTGTTTCACCAACCGATTGTCTCGCAATCGCTTGCGGCGGGCCAACAAGCAGCCCTTGGGCATCAGTTCGCTCGCACCTTTACCGACTTCACAGCCGGGTTGGGTAGAGCGTGAGTCTGGCCCGACGTGATCATGACTGAAATTATTGGTTTTCTCGCAACCACAACGTACATTAGCTGCACACAAAGTACCACAGGCGGTATACACGCTAGTCACGTCTCAGCCCGTGCCACAAGGTACGTTAACCAGATACTCGTTTTACGCTTCTATGGCCATGATGGGTGTGTCTAGTACTGTGGCAAATATTCAACCACAGGCTATGCAAAGCCAATCATCAAATCTGGAGATCGCAATACACGCACATTCAAGCTATTCGCGAGTGTATTTCCGCAAATGAAAGTGCTTGAGTACAAGACGCTCGCGCTACGTACAGCATTTTTTCACCATGATGGAAAATATGACGCGCGGACCACCGTGCACTATTGTGCCAGTCGTTTTGCACATTTACGTTCCTATTTGGGTGGTCGCAGGATCAGCGTTTGTACAATCAGTTGGTCGAAGCTGCTCAAGTGCTTTGATCGAGTGTACGCAATTCATTTGCAGTACTGCCTTCCAACTGACTCGCCCTCGCGTCCTTTAGTGTGGCCTACAATCGCACAGCCTGTGGCTGGTGTCAATCATGAGCCCGCACTGTTGATTTATCAGCAAATTGAGTGTGTTTAACCGATTGTTTTATCCCGACCAATACTTCGTGCGCATACGCTTCTTTATTACAACGGAATGATGTTGTGCGAAGTGCCGTTAGAGTATTTGGTGGTGCACCCGCACCTTGATGCACCGACTGAAGTATCTTATGGTGTTGCACATCAGGTTCGCCCAGAGTTATATCCACATAGGATGTCTCCAGCGCCAGATCATATGGCACCCATCTTAATATCGGCACGCCAGATGGTCGATACGTACTCGAGAATTTCAGGTACAACGGGAATGATATTTATGCAATGCCATTCAGAATATTTGGTGAATTGCACCCGCACCTTGATGCACCGACTATAGTATACGGTATTTGCACATCAGTTCGCCCGGATTTTATATCCACACCTGGGATAGCCATAAGCGCCAGATCATATGGCACCCATCTTAATATTGTACGCCAGATGGCCGATATTTTGATACTTTCAATTTCCGGCATTATATGATTCAGAGTATCGACACATGGCGATCTTTTCTTCCTGCAAAGGCGTCATGCGGCTACAGCGCAGCACGGAATTCCTGGACGGAAGTTCCACTTCTTTCACGTCGCCTACGGAAATCCCGGAATAAGCTGGCGCATGAGTGGAGCAGTTAAATGCATGTTAACGCGTAGCGTTCCTTGGTGAATCTTATACACCTTTGTCAAGTGAGGGCTTTTTCCAAGATTCCCGGATTTAACGGCACAAATCGAGAATCAACAAGTTTTACACAACATGATTCGACAAATTCGGCTAGCAACCAATCCGCTCAGTTCTGGCTCAATTCGATCGTTTTAGAGGTCAACAAAAAATCGATATCTTTTTCCTAAAAAACGCTTCAATTCAGGCAAATTAGAAAAAATTCGTAGACAAAGGCAACAGGCATCCTTGCAGGACCTAAGCGGATCCGCCGTGAGCCTTGAATTGCCAGAAGTTGACCTATTTTGAGCTGGGGTGAAATCGTGAAGAACACGCGCATAATGATCAGCGATTATGTGAGGTACATGCCGGAAATGCCCGCGATATTCTGGCGATGCAGCGGCAGTTCTACGCAGATCTTCCAGGTTGGGTATGCCAGAAGACAAACATAAGGTAAAGGTGAATCGATTTTATGATGCAAAGTCCAGAAACAGCTGCGTCGACTGAAAAAATTTGGAAAACAGCGATCCGAAGACGTTTCAGCTGAATTTTTGTACAAATTGACGCGTTAGGCCCAAAGGGATCGAGAAGCGGCAAGAACGCGATGTCGACAGCGCTATGCTGAAGCGACATCACCGTTCATGACCATATGACGGGCAATGGCGCGGGTGAAGGCGCATATACGCTGACGCCTGCGGTTTATAGTCCAGCAGCAGCGACAGCGCTGCGAGTGCGTGAGCGTTCCGGCGTATTCACAGGCGATGCTGGTCATCATCCAGCGCTACATAACAGCAACGGCCTTACGAATACTCGCCGCCAACCACAATCCGAACATGAACTCATCAGGACCGATCACAATCCGATCAGCGGCGCTCAAATGGGATCAATAAACCGTATAGCTCTCCGTTGGAACAAAACCAACCAGCCACCAGGGTTATCAGCCACAACCTTGACGGGTCCACTTTTGCCAAAGCAGCTGGCGCAATGCTCAACAACAACGTCGCGCAGGCGCTTCACGTGAACAATGTTATGGCTTCACGCCGGAGCAATTATTTACTCCGGTGCAATCTATACCGGCGATAAATTCGCCGGACAACTACGGGGCGACAATAACACAAAGGCGCTCAATCGTTGATGAACCACATTCTTTTCTTTTTCTGCTGCTGTCAGAATTTCAGTGAACATTTCTGAATGGATCAGGTTGATATATCCGCATTAATGGTTCATTGTCTTCAGGGAAGCCCCATTATAAATTTGTTAATCTGTTGTTGTTTCGAAGACTGTTTGGCATCAGGTTGATAACCCGCTTTTTGTAATCAATTTTTTTTGTTTTGTTTGCAGTTTGGAATTTGTTGTTTTCTTCTTCTGTTCATTGTTAATTTCTTGTTGAAGTTTTTCTTGTGGTGCTCATATTTTCCGTAATCTAGCATAATTCCTTATTTTCGTTTTTATCATTTTCGTGTTTTAATTCGTCAATTAATATCTTCAATTTTTCTCAGCGCAATTTTGCCTTATCATTCCGTATTTTAATTTGTTTCTTGCTCAATTAATTGGTATTTACTATTATGGTACCTTAACTCTTTATGGACAAGGGATTTAATTTATACCCAATCTACAAAATTTTTAATTCAAAAATTCTTCCATTACCGGGGACTGAAGGAGGCTGATTGGACAGCATAATCGAATATTATGCTATGTTATCCAAGACCAGGGATTATCAAGCCACTTTCGGGCAACAATATAGTTCCTAAGCTAATTTATAGGCGTGTTGCTCGAGAGGTTTCCTGTGGGTACAGCGAGGTCGCTCGTTGGCGGTACTGTATTTTTTGTTGTTTAGTTTTCCACTCTTTATTTTCATTTTCACGTTTGCTCAGGATGAGACGTTGCGGACTGCGTTGAGACGTTACGAACGCCAGAGAGCCGAGTTAGCAGAGCGTCGCCGACGCTAGTGTCGATGGGTAATACCCCCAAAAAAATTCTCCACCTTGTGTCAAATTTTTTTTTCTTTACGTGGAAATTAACTGCGAGAGTTACACGGTAGGCGAACTCTACCTTAGCAGTTCGCGATAGCCCTTCCTTGGCAATACTAGTAGCTGTCTGTGACGGTGCACTGTGGGCTATGCCTTCAGTCTTCCATTGTTCCCCAAATTTTCAACAATAAAAAGCAATTAGAACTCTTGTCCGGTATCGTGAGTTAAGTGTATGATAATAGTAATTGTTTCATGCATACCGCTTGTGTAATCGAGAACATTCGATCAGATAAAAGTCATTTCAGTATTACATTAAATTGAAGTCGTTGTTTTGTTATTTACTGTAATGGCCCTTGAGGCCAGTGTACTTAACGTTGTAGAGTAGTCTGGCGTTTTTGCTTTTGTTAGCCAGTCGTACGTTGACATATTCCGTACATTTTTGTTTTTCTTTTGCTTTTGTCCGGCTATAGGCCATGGTTTTATTAAATCGAATAAATACATAGAAAAAACCTACTCAGTGTGGTTTCTGGCTATACCGAGGTAAAGTCGGCTACATCCCTTCGTCGAGGACTTCCACCCGTTTTAGTGGACTGATAGGTAAATTCCGTATGATAGCTTATTTTATCCAAGAGAATATACATTGTTTTTATTCTCAAGCCAAAAAATCGATCAAAAATATTATTTAATCTTTAGGGATGATTGATCAGCATAGAGCTCGTTGTTGTTACATTTTTGTTGTTCAGCATGCTACACAAATTAGGAACCAAAAACATTTCGTTCAAGGCACTGATTGAAAATAAGCTAAATAAACAACTTGAGCTTGAGATAGGTCAGCTGACCTCCGCGGCACATTCCGAGACTGGGTAAGAGTGACGCCAGGTCTTGGGGCGTAGCTGCTGAGATCACCCGACAGCAGCCAGCAATGTGGGGCTGAGGGGATTGAAGCCGTAAGGTCTGTAAGGGTCCAAGATCGAAAGCCATCCAGTGCCACGCGATCGGGGCCAGCACTAAGCGCAGACTTAGTACCTCTAGTACCTGGGTAAATCTCGAAGATGATTGGTACAGTTAGCTCCATTGATGATTCTTTAGATGGGTAGAGCATAACATTTACATTCCAACATTCTTTGTGTCTTAATCTTAACACTTTATCTTGTTGTTTAATCTCGTTGAATTTTTTGCTTTGCTCAGAGCAACTTTTTGGCCCTATCTTATCTTTAATTTTACTAGAATCTGTTGTAATTTCTTTCATTCTGATTCTTTTTTCAATCTACCTCTATTTAATGAATGTCAATATTGATTTAATAACCATACTTTTCAATTCAATTTCTCCATCCACCCGTACAACCAACAAAATTTCAATAATTTTCTAAAAATTTTCCATTTGTTGGGTCCCCAACAATTTTCTCATATTTTCGAGATGATTTTGCTTCTATCTTAAAAAATTCTGGCTCGTGATCCGAATTTTCCTGGTGAGGAGGAGTGTAGATAGTGTATCTACACGGGTCGTTTACACCAACGACCAAAACACACATTAGTATGTTTAGTATGACCATCCGGTCTTTGAGTTCCATTTCTGCGATCCAGCCATATGTTCCGATTACTTTACAGTCGGATAGTTGTCGACATTTGGACATGCGGAGGCATGCCAACCACGCAGTGTCTATTGGTTGGACCACTTCGCTATGTGTTGCGAGGGACATACTAATGCGTTTATTTTGTGGAGCCCAAATAATTCCCCTTTTATTTCTTTACATTTAAAACATAGGCGACATGACCGTTATTCACGTTGAGCCTGTGCAGAGACCGGAAAAATCCATGCGCAAGTAAGCGCGCTTTTCGGTCAACAAATTTTAATCCCTTTTTCTTTCTTACTGTAATACCCGCCTCAGCCATAATTAGTTCGGCTGGAGTGGCGTTAGTACGATTTCATTTTTCTGGCGTGTCTTCTTCGGCTTTATGAGCGCCATTCTTTGTACATTTGTTTGGTGTATATAAAAGCTAGAAAACCAACTGCCTAGAGTTGCATTATAATGCAGGTAGTTTGGGAATTGGATCGGCCGGCCTCGACTTTCCTATCGCCGGATTATTTTGGGTAAAACCTTTTTCGTTATATATTTTCATCAAAATTCCACAATCCTTTTCGAACCAAAAAATTATAAAAATTATTACATAATTTTTATAGATGATGACAGCCGGACTAGAGCTCGTTGTTGTTGTGATCTAGGTACAGAGTGCTATTGGAACCAAAATTTATAAGTAGTTTCGCCATAGGTAATCTGGCGCGAAACCCTTTCAATTCTTTTCGCGAAAAATTATTCTTTTGGTCTAAAAAGGTCCAAGGACCTAGGGCAAATACCGGGGTTATCTAATTACTCCTGTGTTAGAATCTGCAGTCGGCATCTCCGTCCCATAATCTCCATAAGTACCGGACCAGTTACGTCCGTGGAGATTTTAGGTAGTAAGTGTTTAGGGTCATTTGGAAAAGTGCAGGTGAATTGCCGCAGTTTCCTATCCAGCGCTAGTTGTAGCAAAGGTACTTAGGTAAGCCCCAAAGGTACTTATTGGGGTTCGTTGCTTTGGTAGTTGTTGTGTGTTGGGTATCTTCCCCGGCGGCGTGCTGTCGGTTTAGTTATTTGTACATACTTCAAGTACTTAATCAGCAAACTCGTTTGCGCGCGCTAAGACAACTCCAAGGTAACTCACACACAAAAGTTACAATATGATAACACACATACCAATTTGTACTCAAGTCGCATTAGGCCCAAGTGCCCATTTTCCTATCCCTGATTTTGATTGAAAATATGTGTGGGAAAGGAATGAAAAATATGATAATTTTCAGGGGATGGTGGTCCCGGGTGAGCCAGCTTAAGCATTGCGCTTAATGGGTCGCTTACGTTGTATGGAAATTGAGCACAAAATTGTACATCTGGGCAAATCAGTCATAGGCATACATGGGCAGCAAGAAAATTCTGGGAGGGGTGCAAGATTTTTTGAAGGTCAAAAAATGGCTTTAAAAATGGTGGTATGGCGATAAAAACAACATTTTTCGATGTTTCTCATCAAGCACTATCCATTGGCATCAAAAAATTGCGAAAAAACGAAAAAAATTTCAAAAATTGAATTCTGGGGGTATTTTGATTTTTGGGGGGGGGGGTATTTTGGTTTCTGGGGAGTGCATACCCCCCAAACCCTCCCCACGCCCAGGTGTGGTCAGGGATACTTAGGTACATCAAAGCGCAAAACAAATGGATTTTCGCGTTGAACCAATGCGGCAAAATATTGCGTAGAGCGATCTCTACACTGATAGACAATGGCACAGCTGCAAGCAAGCCCGCGCAAACAAAATAAAACAAAAAGCGCTCTAATGCGGTAACACACATGACTGCCAACTCGGCTCCAACTAACTACTACACATGATTAATTACAGTACCTACATGATTTCTAGTCATCATCACACCTTGGCGTGGGGGGCTTTGGGGGGTATGCACCCCCAGAAACCAAAATACCCCCAGAATTCAATTTTTGAAATTTTTTTTCGTTTTTTTTCGCAATTTTTTGATGCCAATGGATAGTTCTTGATGAGTAACGTCGAAAAATGGTGTTTTTATCGCCATACCACCATTTTTAACGGTTATTTTTTGACCTTCAAAGAATCTTGCACCCCCACCCCCAGAATTTTCCTGCTGGCCACGTATGGCCATCATCTAAAACAAGTTACATGAAAATTGAATTAACTTTTTACCAAGTCATAAGATCAACATATTTACAGCGGTAATTCAATTAAGTAATTTACTGATCTTAATGTACATATTACTCGGAGGAATTTTGAAATGAAAGATAGGATTAAATGGTAACTGAAGGCATAACCTCGAGCTAGCGCATCTCTAGCACACCTGGCCGGGAGGGGGGGGGGGTTGGGGGGTATGTACCCCACAGAAACCAAAATGCCCCCAGAATTCAACTTTTGAAAATTTTCTTCGTTTTGTTCACAAATTCTTTGATGTTTGATGAGAAACATCGAAAAATGATGTTGCTATGTGGATGACATAGGGCAACTAAATTTTTTTCTGGCATTAGTCTGCAAGGGAGTCTAAAGTGAAAACGTGAAAGATTCCAGCAAATATGAATACAGGTAGAAATACTGATCCTCAAAAATGCTTTAAAAAAATCATAAAAATGGCAGTTGTTTGGAACTTTTCGACAAATTTATCTCAAGTTTCTGAATGATCCGGAAAGAGATCAGGGGTCAGTTGTAATCCTCACGGCATAGTTTGTTCGCCGGTATAATATCACCAGTTATCTTTTGGTTATGGAAAAAAGGGGTGGCTTTTTCAGGTTACAAATCGACTGGTTTTTTTAGAGGCCAGCACTATACGTCCCCACAAAGCAAATTTCAAAGCAGCACTTCTCACAAAGCAAATTTCAAAGCAGCACAAAAGCTGCATAAAGTAGAATTGAATTTTCTACACCATGGTGTATATAGTTCTGCTACTTATGTATGAGTGAGTACATACTCTATAAATTATGCTGCAGGCGTGGTGCACATATTTTTGGGACACTCTTTACATGCATTCGTTTTTTCCATGACAAATGGCGCTATGGCTAAGGTACCTACATCATGAATTCAAGAACAATAGAGTAATTTAGCGCACAGTACAGCAGATGCAAATTTGAGTTGGAATTTTGCATTGCTTCACTTCTACATATCAAGGCCGATTGAATCAAATTGAATTAGCGGCGCAACATAATTTATCTCGAGGTCGTGACCAATGATTAAAGTTCATTCAAATCGTCCACTAGACCAACTGTAATATTCGTCTTGTTCGACCTTCTTCACGTTGGCCATTGCCAAAAGTTTCTTCTCAAAGCCATTTGAGCGATCCAATCCATCCCAACGGAAGCCAGGAAGGATACTATAGCGGTTAGGCGGCGCTTGACCTCGATATTTTGGCTTTTCTACGAGGAAAACTACACTAGAAATCAATACATAGACTAAGATGTCCAATGGATTATATACCTACCATATAAAATCCTCATCCCAAAATTTAAACACTAAACAAGCCTTCCGTTTCGCTAAGGATTGATCGCCTGTGTGAACACGGGACTTTGTCGAATTTTTTGCCCAGCAATGCAAAGCATACGACGACGTCCTGTGTTCTATCACAGGCCGAAAAATCCTTTATAATTCTTAAGTGTTGAAATTTCGTGACGAAGATAAATGTATGTATGAAGGTACTTACTAGTGTTGTAAAAGATACGAATCAAAGATGAAGAAAGATAATAATTAAATCTTGAATTATAGTCGAAGTGCTTGTGATGTTCTGCTAAATCTGACCAATTCCACTATGCGCCTCTTCAATAACTACAAAAACGGGTGCTGCCGGCCCATTTCGGGACAGATACGAGCTTGGAAAGATGGATTTTCCCAAATAAGAAAAAAGGTGACAATGTTTTTTAATCTTAACCTCGTTTAAATTAAAGATCAATCGATTTCGCTACTTGAATTTGTTTTTGAGAGGGTGGAAGCTTTTATCTTTATTTCTTTTTTCTGATCTTCTACAAACTAGTGCTTACCGCCTGTTTTTTTAACTTTTTCATAATACGTGCATTTTACAGTGCGAGATGTAGGTACAATGTACAATCAACTACTTCAATCATCCTCTCACTATTTAAGGCATAAGTGCATTCAAAGGAGTAGGAAGCACATACAGACGGCTATATTTGCTTCACAGAATGGAAAATAACCCTAAAAATTGGCGAATAAATTCCTTGAATAAATAACAATTTTTTATAATATGATTAGAAAAAATAAAAATGAAAAATAAAGGAAAATGAAGAAATAAATGAAGGTAAATAAATAAGGCATGCTATTAGTATAAAAGAAACAAAAAATGCGAGAAATAGTACACATCTACATAAAAAATTACATAAAAAACTACGGGTTTTATGAAGCGCAAGAGTCTAAGTGAAACGAGAGGTAAGCAGGAGTTTATACAGAAAAAATACACAAAAAAAACATGAAAAATCATATAAACAGGCGAGGTCATCAGAGAGAAACTAGGTTGCTACAGTTTTGTGCCTTTAATCCTTTGACTGCCACCGCAACCTAGCGGCACCAGTCTAGGCGGCTAGACTGCATATCAAATGCAACAAACAACAACCAAAAGGAAATGCAAACAAAGACGTGAAAAAAATTAGAAAATCTAGCCAATGTGCCCTACTCTGGTATTTTGAGGATAATGCTGCACATGACAAATAAAACTAGGCAAACGCGAAATTTTTTTATTAAATCTCAGTCAATGTGCCCCTACTTTGGTATTTTCAGGATAATGCTGCACATGACAAAAAATAGGCGAATACGAAAAATTTTCAGAAAATCTCAGTCAATGTACCTCTACTTTGGTAATTTCAGGATAATGCTGCACATAACAAAAACTAGGCGAACACGAAAAAGTCAGAAAAGCTCAGTCAATGTGCCCCTGCTTTGGTATTTTCGGATTAATGCTGCTTATGGACAGAAAACCAGGCGAACAGGGAGAAAATTAGGTACCATATCTAGGGATCGGACAAGGGTCTTTTTTCCCCTTGGCCGAGGGAACTTTGAAATCCTTGCCTCGGCCTCGGCCGAGGGACCGAGGATTTGTAATAGATATAATATGAGTATATGAGTACAGACAATATAGGACATATATGCTCCATGTGATATGGGTACAGTAGAAAAGGATTGATTAGTGTAATATAGTTCAAAGCTAACAAGTTATTAAATTTTATTCAAAGGTAGGTATCACACATTCCCATTCAGGGGTTGAGAGGGGGTATTACCACCACCTCAGGGTCGAGACTTGAATCACTGTCAGACGATCTTGAGCTATCAAACATTTTCTGCAATGATTTTGGGTACAAAAGCAGCGAAGACATTAAAACTTTTTCGTCGCTTCGCGCCAACATAATACACTTCTGTTTTGTTCGCCAATAAAATACCTAGAATGAACTTAAAATGATCTGAATAGTCAAAATTTTCGATGAATTCTTGAATTTTTAACTTTTAAGAGTGACGAAACTAGTCAGAATGGGACAAAATGTAGTTAAAAATGCAGTTTTTCACATTAAAACATGTTATATAGGATGTTTTAGCCATTTTTCATATTCGACCTGCAAAAAAGGCTGGACTCAAAATTTAGTGGTCCTTAATTCTGGGATTTCACCCCCCTGAACTTCCGACCTTGGAAACTATGTTAGTGTAAACCATAGCCGGTCACAAGCCCGGATAAATGGGGAGTGTTGGTTCCTGTGGCGACGGAACCGTGAAATGAGCTGAGAACCCAATGGCAGTACAACAAATGGATAACGCAACAACAACTAGCGCACACGGCCGAACCGATGCGTTGGGGGTATCTGGGCTCCTTCGAAAAATAAACTACCAGCAGCAGCGAACAAAATTTTCAATGCAAAGAAAATTATGAACATTGCCACCTGGAATATACGTTCAGGTAGCCAAACTGGTAAAATGGATTTACTGGCCGACGAACTCAACAAATTTGATATTGATTTAGCTACTATTACCGAAGCCAGACTCCCTAGTCAAGGGGAACGTACTGTTTTTACCTCTAGCCATTCAAATAGCTTTAACCTTTATTATTCCGGCGGCGAAAGCTTTAATCGAGGCGTAGCTTTTATGTTAAAATCTAGTCTGAAGAAATATGTTACCTGTTTCCAACCTATTTCGGATCGAATCGCAACCTTAGAATTTGCTGGCACTATTCCGACTGTCTTGATTGGAGTTTATGCCCCAACGGAAATGAGCGACGACGTTGATAAGGACTTGTTTTATGAAAATCTACAACAGACATTGGATTCATTTCAAGATGGAAATAATTTAATTATTCTTTGTGGGGACCTGAATGCGCAAACCGGCGTAAATCGTCTTGGATGGGAGAAAACTCTTGGCCCCTTTGGATGCGGCAGCCTCAATGACAACGGTCTGCGCCTACTATCATTTGCAAACTTCAATAGAATGGTAGTGTGCAACACGTGGTTTCAACACCCTATCAATCACAGGCACACCTGGTTTTCGAATAACAGAAGAGATAAAAGTATGCTTGACTACTTCCTGGTGCATAAGCGGTTCCACAGTGCTATCCATGATGTTCGGGCAATGCGCGGAGCTTCGATCGGATCAGATCACCACCTGGTCAGGGCCAAATTCCGATTGCATCTGAAGGCGCACAACAATATTCGCCCCACAGCTACCCTCGATTACTCGCACTTATCCGACCCCAACAGTCAGGCCAAATTTCAACTTCTTTTACAAAATAAATTTTCCCCACTGTTAGCCAACAATGTTGATGAAAACTGGAACTCAACAAAAAACGCCATTATCTACTCACTTAATGAAATTTGTCCCAAAAAACGACGAAAAATAAAACCTTGGATCTCAGATGATACCCTAAAACTAGTTGAAGAACGCGCAAAAATCAAGAATATTAATCACAAGCTGTACCTTTTCCTCAATAGACAAATTAAACGGCAGCTTAAGACGGATAAGGACGCTTGGTGGAATGTGAAAGCCCAAGAAATGGAAATAGCCAGCAAGAACCATGATTCGCGCTTACTTTACAGCATCCTGCGAAGTTGTAATGGAAAGTTTAAAGCAACGAGTTCAAACCTCAAAGATCACCATGGCAACCCCATCAAATCACTAACGGGTAAACTAGATAGATGGAAAGAACATTTTAGCCAATTGCTTAACCGCCCACACCCCACAAGCCTAGACAAAAGGCTGATGGAGAACGTGGATCTGAAATTTTCAAGCACAATTAATGATCATCCTCCAACTGAAGAGGAAATCAGAATATCAATAAAAAGACTCAAGAACCGGAAGGCACCAGGTGTGGACAACATCCCTGCTGAAGCTTTAAAAGCTGGAGGAGAGGCAATAGTCAAACAACTAAAAGGCGTATACTCGACCATCTGGAACAAAGGCACAGTGCCTCAAGACTTTAAGGACTCAATTATCGTACCAATTCACAAAAAGGGAGACCCAGCTACCTGCAAAAACTATAGAGGAATAAGCCTGTTAGCAACATCTGGAAAACTTCTGACCTCTATAATCCGATCCAGACTACTCAGTGTTAGAGAAACTAACTGCAGGGAAGAGCAGGCTGGTTTCAGGCCTGGAAGAGGTTGCACCGACCAAATATTCACACTTAGGCAACTAACCGAATCGCGCCTACGCTGTAAAAAGGACACATTCTTGGTATTTGTGGATTTTGCATGCGCATTCGATAGCATAGACCATTCGTCCTTATGGTGCGCCCTCAAAAATGAATCAATCCCGCATGCCACACTTAGTATTCTCAAGGCCTTCTACGACGGTGGAATGAGCAGGGCAAAATATTTGGGAAATGTGTCCTCACCATTCTCAATTACCACTGGCGTTAAACAGGGATGCATTATTTCGCCTATGTTGTTCAACGTGACTATGGACTGGATTCTCAGAAAAACTTTCGACGACATGCCAGGTGTACAAGTCGGAGCTAATTTGTCTCTCACTGATTTAGTATACGCCGACGACATTGTATTTTTTGCCGAAACAGCTCAAGCCGCACAAAATACCTTGAATGCGTTACAAGTGAATGCCAACAAACTCGGCCTGACAATAAACAGCGAAAAAACTAAATTTATTCTCACGGGCACACAACCGGCCATATTACAACTTGATGGCAAACCAATCGAAAGGGTGGATGCATTTAAATATTTGGGATCGGTTATCGATAGTGGACGAATAGTAGCAACTAGCGACATCAAAAACCGCATTGGGAATGCCATGTCAGCATTCACTTCACTAAAGAAGTGTTTGTGGAACCAAAAAGACGTTACCATCACAACAAAAATGAGAATTTTTAATGCTTCCATCCGGACAATTTTGATGTACGGCTCTGAGTCGTGGACTCTGCTTAAAAGCGATATGCACATATTAGAACGTTTTCAACTTCGATGTCTTCGCAGCATTTTGCACATAAATCTACGAGACCGATGGGAGAATGAAACTGTGCTGCAAGTATGTAAAAACCAAACCAGTATCGAACTCTACTTAAAGCGACAGCGGCTCAGGTGGTTTGGACATGTCTGCCGCATGAACAACACCCGACTACCCTATCAGTTAATTAACTCCAAGCGGCCCACGGGGTGGAAAATCTCTCGAGACGCCCCTAAGAAAACATGGTTGACACAAGTGGCACAAGATGTTCAGCCGCTCCACTTCTCAATCATTGATGCCCAACAAGCAGCCTTGAACCGCGATCAATGGCGTGCTGTAATCCGTGATACACTGCCTTTGGCCGCCACAGCTCAACGGTCGTTGCCCTACCAACGTCATTGAAGGGAAACTATGTTAGGTATGCAAATGACAAGCACAGAAGTGACAAATTGCTAATCGTCTTGATCATTCAGCTCGTTTTCGCTATCACTATTTGTGTGTTCTATATATCCTTATAATGGCAGAAATAGTATTTCAAAAGGAAAATGTCAATTTTTTGGGACTTTGCGCCGTTTTAAGATGATTTTTAGTGATTTTTGCCCTTACAGACCCATAAATTAGCTAAAATACACTACCAAAAGTCGAACAACTCTGTTTTTACCACACTTAAGTCGCTACTGTACCATATTACAGTATCAAAAAACTTGTGTGTACAAAAGTTAGAAAGATTTTTGGGAAGACAAAAACTGTAAAAAGGTTTAAAATTCCCAGAAATTTTTGGCGCTTCTCGCCGAAATGAATATTGTTTGTCTATATCTTAAAAATAGCAGAATTTGCATTTAGAATGGAAAAATGTCACATTTTTCGGCACATCACGCCGTTTGGAGACAATTTATAGTAATTCTTGGCGTCAGAAACAGTGTTTTTTTGTACAAGGTCCGTTTGTACATGTACAAAGATGGTCCCTACAAGTCTTTGTACATTTTGTATGCGCAAATTTTTGCGTACGATAATATAGTAAAGTAGCGATTTTAGTGTGGTAAAACAGGGTTTTCGATCTTTAGCGATGAAAAATTCGACATTTTTCCATTCTAATTGCAAATTCTGCCATCTTAAAGATATATAGGACAAACAATTACTCATTTCGGCGCAACCTTTTTACAGTTTTGTCTTCCCAAAAACCTTTGTACATTTTGTACACTAATTTGGCTATTATAATATAGTACAACAGCGATTTTAGTGTGGTGAAACCAGAGTTGCTCGACTTTTTGTAGTGTATTTTAGCTAATTTATGGGTCTGTAAGGGCAAAAATCACTAGGAATCGTTTTAAAACGGCGCTAAGCACCGAAAAATTTGACATTTTTCCTTTTGAAATGCAATTTTTGCCAATATAAAGATATATAGAACATACAATTACCCATTTCGGCGTTAAGCGCCGAAAATTTCTGCAAGTTCGGACCTTTGCAACTTTTGTCCTCCCAAAACTCTTTTTACATGTACAAAGACAATCCCAAAAAGTCTTTGTACATCGGGGAAAATCTTTTCCGAGTACAAGAAACACAGGTCAGGTCAGAAATCCAGAAATTAGCTAAAATACACTACCAAAGATCAAAAACACTGTTTTATCGATTGTGTCCCGGGTGACCGACAGTCCCGGATGACTGACAGTCCCGGGTGACCGACAGTCGGGTGACCAACAGTCCCGGGTAACCGACAGTCCCGGGTGACCGACAAATGGTTCTAAAAATAGATCTGTCAATCAAAAAATTCCCGTCTGGCCGACAGTCCCGGGTGGCCGGCTGTACCGGGTGGCCGACAGTCCCGAGTGGCCGACTGTACCGGGTGGCCGACAGTCCCGGGTGGCCGACTGTACTGGCTGGCCGAGCGGTACTGGGTGGCCGACTGTACCGGGTGGCCGACAGTCCCGGGTGACCGACAAGTGGTATAATAATAGGTTTGTCATAAAAATTCCTAACTGACTAATGATTTCGGAATTAATGCTTTTTCAAGTAGGTACCTATTTATGCACATAAATAGTTTTACCAATGCGATAACATTGCTCATACGAATTCATAGCAAATTTAAAACATGCAGGATTTTGTAAAAAAGGCCTATTATTTACAATGCGTAATATTTTAGTGCTATCCTACTTAAACTTATTGTGGCTATCCTACTTAAACTTATTGTTTAGTGCAATCCTACTTAAACTTATTTAGTGCTATCCTACTTAAACTAAATTAGTGCTATCCTATGTACTTAAACTTATTGTTTAGTGCTATCCTACTTAAACTTATTGTGACAAAAATGAATCTTTGATACAAAATTTTTACTTTTGATAGTTTATATTAAATATGTACATTTAATAAGTTTATATACAATATGTACATGTAATAAGTTTATATTCACATTTATGCCAGTGAAAACTTTATTGCTATTCTTAGAGAATGAAAAAATTACGTATTTCGATTTTGAAAAAATGTACGTGCATACATACATACATACGTACGTATGTACATATATTCATAGTAATAGTACAACCGGGTCATTTGGGAATTTTTATGCCATCTATCGATCACCCGGTACAGTGTCGGCCACCCGGGACTTTCGGCCACCCGGTACAGTCGGCCACTCGGGACTGTCGGCCACCCGGTACAGTCGGCCACCCGGGACTGTCGGCCACTCGGAACAGTCGGCCAGTAGGTACTGTCGGTCACTCGGGAATTTTTTGATTGACAGATCTATTTTTATACTATTTGTCGGTGACCCGGGACTGTCGGTCGACCCGGGACTGTCGGTGACCCGGGACTGTCGGTGACCTGGGACTGTCGGTCACCCGGGACGTTACCGTTTAATCACTCTGAAATCGCTACTGTACTATTATAGCAGACTAAAATGTGCACGTACAAAATGTACAAAGACTTTTGGAGACCATCTTTGTACATGTACAAACGGACCTTGTACCAAAAAACTGCTTTGTATTGAATTCACTTTTGCGATCATGTCAATAACGACACATTGCCTTTTTAAACTATTTGTTACGATCACGTGGAGGGCATGCAAGAAGCAGCCAACATTTTTAATTTGCCAATTTACAACGCTTTAACAAGATTAGCCCTGTTATCATGAATGACGAGGTGCACTTTGCTAAGTAAATTGAAATCTAAAAGCACCCTCTTTAAGGCAGAAGCCAAATTTAGCCTCTATGATTCTCTGAGAATGGTAAGCGTTTAATAACTGCCGCCTTAAGTTCCCACGTTTCTTTATCAATGAAATGAATCATAACCGCCATATAAGCATCTATGGCTGCAGAGCTCCGCATATTCTTTGTTATCGAACAAAACTTTAAACAATCGGTGCTGTATTTGTGCTATTTCGGTATTACTAAAAAATGCAAAATAAAAAACCCTCGGTCCCTCGGCCATTTTCACCTTACCCTCGGCCGAGGCCGAGGATCTCAAAAAGACCGAGGATTACCGAGGCCGAGGCCTCGTCCAATCCTAACCGTATCAACCAACCAGACCTATATATCACAAACTCAATAAAAACATCAACGCGTATGCTATATCAGCAACAAATACATACACGACAGCACATAATAGTTAAGTGAAGCTACTTACTTATTCATGCACAAATATAATACAGGAAGCAGCGTCTTAATCATAGGTGGGCAGCACCAAAATTCTGGGGGTGAAAAAATTTTTAAAGGTCAAAAAATTATCTTAAAAGTGGTTGTATGGCGAAAAAACACTATTTTTCGACGTTTCTCGTCAAGCACTATCCAATGGAATCAAAAAATTGCTAAAAAAGCAAAAAATAATTTTTCTGGGGGAGGGGTATTTTGATTTCTGAAGGGGTGGTATTTCAACTTCTGGGGGGTTGCATACCCCCCAACCCCCCACGCCCATGTGTGGTCTTAATGCCGATGATAAAATCGAAATGGTCTTAGACAATTTTGAGTATAAGAATGCACTGAAAAATCAGAAAGGTTGCTGTAGGAAAATTTGAAGTAGGTACTCGTATTTTAGGCGCATGATTTTAGCATTATAGCCTTGTTTTTGCAATTTAAGTGACAGATGATCCACGCGTGCCTTGAAAAATTCTTCTTTACAGCGAAGATGCACAAAACAATGGAGCTGACTTACAAAAATGGCACATTAAAAACCGCTGAGTACGTTAGAGTCTGAAAAAAGGAAATTAACAATAGGAAATCGAAATTGTTCTCTTTTGTCAAAAATTGTGTAAGAAATTGGTGTAGAAAGATCAATTTCAACGTCTAAATAACTAACTTTTGAGCAGAAGAAGTTTCCGTGACATTTAGTGATTTTGGGCAAATCTCTTTGAAAATTTGAAATATTCATAGCCGCTATGTCATCAATGTAATGTGTCACATTATTAAAACAATAAGCAATGTCTTTATTTTAGACGACGATAGGAATTTATATTCGCAGTAGAAAAGGAAAAGATCAATCAAAACTTGAGAAAATAAGAGTCAATAGTGATGCCAATTTTTGATGAAAAATTATATTTCAAAATTAATGAATGAATTTTTGATTGAAAATTTTATATTTTTTGTAAAAATGTCAAAGTCAAAGGTGAGATAAGACTTTGTATTCCAAGGAGAAGAACTCCAGTATGATTTGAAACCATTAAATTTATTCGTTCTAAAGGGTTTCTCCAGGAAATCAAAAGAAACGGAAATAAGTTCATTTTGAGGAAGAGATGTAGATGTGTAAAGCGTCGAAAAATCAAATGTAATAATCTATTAAATTTTTTAATTGATCTAATTTCTTAATTACAGAAAATGAATTATTGATAGATCAGAATCTATTAATTCGAGAATTTCAGAAAAATTGGCTTTACAATACTTATCGCAGAAACGACAGACTAACTTGTCGCCTTTGGTAACTAGCGACGACATGGAAAGAAGTAGAACAATTTCGGAGCCGAAGTAATAAAGCTGGATTTATAGAAAATTTTGTGGTAGTGTTGGAACCCAAGACATAAAAGGAGTAGTTTTCTGTTAAGACGTACTAACAGGTCCAGAAAACATAGACAAAATGTTTTTCTGAAAGTGAATATGGTCAAAGATAATGTTTTCTTCACGTAAGTTAGACAAGACGTAGGTGCCATACCAGGGCGTGGGGAATTTGGGGGGTATGCAACCCCCCTGAACCTAAATACCCCCCACGGAATTCAATTTTTGAACATTTTTTTGTTTTTTTCGCAATTTTTTGATGCCAATGGATAGTGCACGATGAGAAACGTTGAAAAATTGTGTCTTTTCCGCCGTACCATTATTTTTAGGGCCATTTTTTGACCTTTGAAAAAATCTTGCAGCCCCCAGAACTTTGGAGCCGCCCACATATGGTAGGTACCACTAGAGGGTAGGGTTGAAGATGAAAAATAGTCTAACTACCATACATGATCTTGGGGGGTTTGGGGAGGGTTTCATCCCCCGCAGAATCATTCCCCCCCCCCCCGCAAAAAATTTTTCAACCCCCCAGAATTGGCGATTTTTCAAAAGTTTTCTAAACTTACCTGAAAATTGGTAGAAAAAGTGTCTTTTTAAGGGTTTTTGGCTATCTATTAGCTCAAAATCGCCGAATTTTCGGCGCTTCGCGCCATATATTCATGTTTTAAGCGATATATTGGTCAATTTATTCGACTTTTTCGAAATTTTTCATGATTTCATGCTCTAGAAGGATAGAGTATCATCAGAAACGCCAAAAAACGATGTTTTTTTAACGCGTACCGGCCATTTTGGGCCCAAAAAAGGCACTTCAGGTTTTCACCCCCCCAAAATTCCCATACTGTGCATGTGTGCTAACTAATCACAAAGAATGGACAAATAATGATGCATACATATGACGACTAGGTTATTGTTAGCCTTATCTAAGACGGTAATGACAAAATGATCATGCAAACTCTTAAGATTCTCTTTAAAGATCGGTTTACTGAGAGAATAAGAAAAGGAAAGAAAATTTGATTTGTTTGAGTCTCGAATTCTTTGTAACACAACTTGTTTTATTCGATTTTTCCAGTCACAGGGGAGAAACGGGGGATTTTTCTCATTTGGCCCACTTTGTAACAAAATTATTGAGAGTATGAAAAATGTCATTTTCAAAAAACATCCCGATTTATAAGAGGAGTTCCACTAGAAATTAGAACCTTTATTGAAAACTGAAATTAGGTCAGGATTCCCAATGAAGTTTAAATCGCCAGTAATGAAATGACCACATGTAGAGCCTATAATAAGAAATTGCGGAAATTATGCCAAAACAACGTTTTCTGTTGTACGAAAATTCATGGGGGATAAGGAAACAACGTTTTCAAGTACAGATTTGTGATTTTTCAAAGAAAGACCAAAAATAAGTTTGCGCAAATTGAAAGTCCCATTTTTAGAATATATTATTTTGCAACGTTTATCGAAGACGGGACTATGATCAATCTTAATGATGACGGTTTTTGCGACCATGACCATGATCAATACGCGGAATATGGAATTTATGGCTTAAATGGGGGGCGCTCAGTGCCATTCATGGAAATTTCGCCAAAACCAGTAATATTGTCATTTAAGCCGAAAGGGGAGACCGTTTAATGTGATTTAATCCAGAAAAAGTTCCCTTTTAAGAACATCAGATGGGTCTGAGAACAAGTTCTAAAAATTGTTTTTTCAAATCCATAAATGAATGATTAGGTTGGTTGAAATGAGAGACCAAAGAAGTTGAAAGTTTGTTTTCCTTCATTTTATTTTGATGACCATTTAAGCGACTCCTACTTGGTTGCCCTACATACTGCAAACCACATACTTTACACGGAATTAAATAGATGATATTGTTGGACGTACAAGTCAGATGAGCTAAACTGGAACTACCGTACGATTCGTTCCTAAAGTCAGCCCTTGCTAAGACATTTTGGCAGGACGAACTTAGGACACCAGGGAGCACCACCATGCGTGGGCAGCAAGAAAATTATGGGGGTGCAAGATTTTTGAAGGTAAACAAATGGCCTTAAAAATGGTGGCATGGCGATAAAAACACCATTTTTTGACGTTTCTCATCAAGCACTATCCATTGGCATCGAAAAATTGCGAAAAGACGAAAAAAAATTTCCAAAAATTGAAATCTGGGGGGGTATATCGATTTCTGGGGGTATTTTGGTTTCTGGTGGAGTGCATACCCCCCAAACCCCCCACGCCCAGGTGTGGTGGTATACCGAAGAAAATACCATTTTCCGATGTTTCTCATCGAGCACTATCCATTGGCATAAAAATTGCGAAAAAACAAAAAAGTTTCAAAAATCGAATTCTGGGAGGGTATTTTGATTTCTGTGGCGTGTTTCATTTCTCGGGGGGGGGGGGGGTGGGGGGAATGTGCACACCCCCAAACCCCCACGCCCACGTGTAAGCACCACCCTAACAGGCAACAGTGGTCGCAAACTGCAAAAACCGGTACTATCATTTGATTTGTTTCCAAGTCAGCCCATGCTAAAACATTTATAATACAGAATGGCAGGACGAACACCATGGAGCACCACTATAGGTGGGCAGCACCGCAATTCTGGGGGTGCAAGGTTTTTTAAACGTCAAAAAATGGTCTTAAAATGGTGGTATGGCGAAAAAACACCATTTTTCAACGTTTGTCATCCAGCACTAACCATTGGCATCAGAAAATTGCAAAAAAAACAAAAAAATCGAAAATTGAATTTTGGGGGTATTCAGCCTTCTAAAAAGAGTGCGCACCATACATGATCTTAAGGGGGGGGGGGGGTTTGAGGGGGTTTCACCCCCCGCAGAATCATTTTTCACCCCTGCAAAATTTTTTAACCCCCCAGAATTGGCGATTTTTCAAAAGTTTCCTAGACTTACCGGAAAAATTGGTAGAAAAAGTGTCTTTTTAAGGGTTTTTGGCTATCTATTTGCTGAAAATCGCCAGATTTTCGGCGCTTCGCGCCATATATTCATGTTTTAAGCGATATATCGGTCAATTTATTCGACTTTTTTCGAAATCTTTTTCATGATTTCATGCTATAGAAGGATAGAGTATTGTCAGATTGCCGAAAAGCGATGTTTTTTAACGCGTACCGGCCATTTTTGGGCCCAAAAAAGCACTTTAGGTTCCCCCCCAGAATTCCCATGCTGTGCATGTATGGTGCACACCCTCCAACCCCACGCCCACGTGTGAGCACCAACTTAACAGGCAACACAGGCCGCTAACTGCAAAAACCGGTACTCTGACCCAGCAGTCAGACCTGCCAGAAATCGATTGCTGCCCATGTATGGTCAAGAGGTCACATCAGCATAGAGGTCTGAGATTTTCATCTACCCTCCCCCAAGAATTTGCGATTTTTTTGAGTCTCCAAAAAATTTGTAGGAAAAGTGCTGTTTTCTACGTTTTTAGCTATCTGTTTGCTCAAAAATGGCAAATAATTTGTTTAAATTTTTAACCAAATTTTTCATATTTTTATATCACACATGGGCAAAGTAGAGGTGGCCAGAAGAAGGTGAAATCCAGAAATGGTCAAACACTAAATTGTGGTTATTTTTATGCAAGGTCCATTTTTATGTGAACAAAGGTGGTAACTAAAAATCTGCTCATTCTGCATACATATAATAAATTTAAGTGTTTTTATTATAATCTACATGCCGAAATGCGTTTTGTGTGCTTAATACCTTGTAGATCTTTACTGGTGTACCTTTGTGAATTTATTCATCTCTAATAGCTGTCAAAGATTAAAGAGATTATCAATACAGGTGCGAAGCACGGAAATTATGATAATTTTAATGTTTTCAAGTACGATTGACAACCTTTTTACAGCATCAAGCTCAAAATTGTCTTGCAGCACCTTTTGTTTTCTCAGGAAATCGCCTGACAGTGCCTGATTTTCCAGTGCCCATATGTGTTTTATACACTAGATGATGTCTTCGACGCATAGTTGCAATTTCTAAGCCCAGAAAAGTGTAGGTAGAACACTTACACTATCGAAAACCGTCTAAAGTAGTCAGGAACATAACCATGATTTTATTTGGGGAGGGCTCAGAAAAGCAATTTTAATATAATCGTTTTGTAACGTGATTTTGCATCTATAAAAGATGCAACAGTTCATGTATATGAACGAGTAGTACGTATTGCCCCTTCAGTGGTACAATGCAATAACATAGCACACGCTGAAGCATAGGCGCCAAGCGCCGAATCTGGAGCGGTACAATGCATTAGCATAGTACACGCTTAATGCTTAAGTGCGAAGCGCCAAAATTATGCCATACCAAACATTAAAGCACACTCAGGCACATAGCTGGCCCTCCTATTTGGGGGGACCAACACCAATTTTGGAAGGACTAAGGCCAAAAAAGCCAAAAATAGCACAAAATAATGTTTAAAAAGTCCCATTTTTCCAACTTTTCTGAATTTCGGGGGGTCCGGACGCCCCCATTTCCCCCAGAGCTACGTGCCTGAGCACACTACTCATTAAAGCACAGGCGTGAAACAGCAGCTTGTTCTATTTTTGCGCTATCTTTTTCCAAACTGAGTACACATTAAGCACCAAACTTTTGATGCAAGGTCGGCCATCCTGGACGCACGAACCCACATGCCAACTTTATAGTTTAAGCATGAAACGTTGCAAACCCTAATTTGCGCAAGTAGCAACATCGATCATGCAGAGTTCTGCTCTATTTTTTGCATATCTTCCTACGTTTTAAATAAACATTAAGTGACAAACTTGTACTACTGCACACTGGTCACCCTGACCCTGGATGGGCACTTCTACTTTATGTCCAATTAATTTAAAGCGAAAAACTTAATTTTTACTTCACAATGCATGCAGATGATGACTCATAGATCTTGTGCAATCTAATAATAGTGGGTAATTATTTTTTGTGAACACACATGACAACCATCAAGGTCCAACAAAAGAATCCATATGAAACAAAAAATGCAATAATTAATCAATTAATTGAATAATCCCTGGGAGTAACATACTGATTATATTCTAAGGATTTTTATCAGATCTGGATAGTTTAGCAGAGCACTGCTAGACTCTCCAACAGATGTGACAAGTTCACTTGTCTTCTCGTTTGATCTGCTCATCCTCAAATAGATAAGCATTTTTACTAATTAATTTTTAAACATGTATTTTTGGCTGGCCCATGCTGCCTCATCAGCTTCCTTTTTGCCAAACTTTTCTAGTTTTATCTTTGAATCGCTTTCATTTAGAGCACCTGGGAGTGATTCATAAAAATCATAGAGTATAAATTTTATTAACAAAACGACTGTAAAATGGTTTTGTTTGAAGGTCTTGTATTCTATTTGGAAAATTCTCAAAATCTGAAAGTGCAACTTTAAACAAAAAAGCACCTGAATGGGTTTAGTCCAACGACCTTCAATTTGAACTTCATATAAGCTGTCTTCATGAGGTATTAGTGTTGTTTTAACATCAAGTAATAGTAGTTAAGGGTGGGACCCTGGGGCGCAATGGTTAAGCATAGGACACGTTGTAGCATAGGCGGCGGGGGCGGAGTTTGCACCCTGGCTTTTCTCAGGGTGCAGATTGGTATACTAATGTTTTAGTACACTAATAATGAAGGTTAACCCGGGCACGCCCAAACCCGTGTACTAAAATTTGGTAGACTAATAAATAGTTAACCTGGGCGAGCCCAAATTGGTGTACTAAAATTTTGGTATACTAAAAATAGTTAGGGACTGCAAACCCTGAATTTAAGCCTAAGTGTAAAGTGAATAGGCCGGAGGGTCGCCTAAGTGTAAACTAAGCCTAAGCGCAAAGTACCCCCATATCTAAGCCTAAGTAAATAATATGGAGTGCAAATTAAAGAGGTTGGGAAGTCAGGCTAGGGATATGAATCCCAGCCCATTTAGGCCTAAGCTAAGCCTAAGTGTAAACTCAGCCAGTCCTGTAGTAGTTGACCTGAGTGGGGGTGTAAATATAAACATATGCTAACTGTCTTATCCCTAAGCCTAAAAAACCAGGGTGGAGGTGTAGCCTAAACAAAAAGCACCAACAAGCATAAGTTAAGCTAGTCCTAAAAATGTGAAATAGCTGACCCAAATGGGGGTGTAAATTAAGTTTAAGCACTGATTAAGATGAATTTCGAGTATCCTAGATCAAATCATATAAGATACATATGCAACAATAATGGGGGATATGCCCAGAAGGGCATGCAATGTTGAACGCAAATTGATATAAATAATTGTTTTTAATAATGGTTTTCAATAATTGATGTAATCATAATCATCATATAAACTAAACAAAATGACGTCTTGTCCAGTCACGCTGTGTTTCAAGACAGGTACTGGCCAGAGGAACGAAATAAACAAAAAATGATCATCAGAATTTTTATAAATTAGGCACACGGGTTATAAGATCATAATGATTATCAGTAGAATATAGATTGATAACTTTGTCGGCTTCAGGTCCTTCATAAATTTTGCTGCCATTGCAGTATACATTGAGCTGATAAATGGGTATCAAAACATTTTGAATTTTTTTAACAGCTTCTAAATCATATGTCTCCGCTGCAAGATTCAAACTTGCCTTGCTCAGTAATTCTCGGGCTAATTGCTTCTGTTTTGTATAACGATTTTTATCACCTTTTCTAACGGCTTCCCAGTCAGAACTGTTCTCTAATTTAGCAATTCCAGTAACAACTGCACGAGGTAAAGACAGGTTATCATTTGATGTAATTTTAATGAAAGCACCACCAGACTTGCAAAATTCCTTAACGTCCTTTTGCAAGCCAGTGCCCCATTGTGCATTTATATCAATAATAATGACTTGCCAGATCATGGCTTCACTTAAACAAAAATCTTTCTTTGACTGGGCTACACGTTCAATGAGGCTGAGAATTTGTTCAGCATTAATGTTCTGAGCTGTAGTAAACGGAACTAACACAGACGAATATAAACGCGGATGTTTTATTTCAATACCGACCTTGCAGTCGGGAGGGTGATCATGCAATAGTCTCCTAATAACATCTTTAAAAATTAAATTCAAAACACGATAAATATCAGTCCATTGATTCATTTTCTCGAACTTTAAAGTGTACGCTTTTGCAAAAGAATTGAATTTTTTAGCATGAATGGGTTTATGAAGTTCATTTAGAGTGTAAAATTCATTAATATCCATATTTTTATGCATCGTTACAAATAAAATTTGCGTTTTTGCTGTTATTTGGTTATATATGCTCTACATGAAACATCAAATTCACGGGTTTAAGCGAAACATGCCCAGACACGCCCAAGGATTAACAATCTTCATTTAACTAAAAGTGGTTGTACAACTAAATTAATTTTACATATATGTCATCAAAAGACTAATCTTTTATCAAACTCAAACGTTATTTTTCATTTGAAAAGTATGTAATTCTGCAATGTGTGAGAAAAAATGGGTAAATTTTGTGTGAACTTATAAGATTAATTCACTTTGTAAAAAAATATGCTTATTTCACATGCTTCTTTTGAAGAAGAATATTACAGGTTGAACCAGAACATACAAAGATATCTACGAAATTTTGAGGCTAAGACGCCGACAGTTGTGTGTAAGAAATACATACAATTTTCCCGAATTTTCACCCAATCGACCCTAAACCATTGCTGCATTTTTTGTCATTATTCTGCATTGTCAATATGCTAGTGGAGCTCATCCTTGTCTTTTTGTCTTCTGAAATTAAATTAAATGAAGTAGAAAAACACATTTTACTGATTTTTGAAATAGTTGGGTTTTTGAATTACATGCTATCTGAGATTTAATATTTCTTCCTTGGGTGACGCCAAAAGCAATATCATCAAAAGATTTGACTATAACAGAGTGATATTGTGATTTTTTTAGGCTTACTGGCATGTTTGCGCAAGTTTTGTTTACGAAAATATAATGATTTTCTAGCATTTTCTGGAAATTTTAGGTATTTTGTGCACACATTGTACCTTACTTCTCCTGAACATTGAAGTAATTTACACGGTATACTGTAAAAAAGTTGTTTACTGCTAATTCTGCTCATGCCTATATTGGGAATCACTAGTGAGTTGATAGCTGATGCAATAACAAAAAGGTGATTTTTATAAAATGCGCCTGGGATATGCCTAATTGAGATTTACAATGGAATGTCATGATGTGATGGTTTTTGTGCTGGTCACTATCGTCACTTCATTTAATCCAAAGCCTAGCATGCGTTTTCTGCGTTTGCGTTCAGAAGTAAATATTTCAGAAATATCCTAATTTTCCTCCTGATAAAAATCGGCAATTTGTTAGCTGATGCAATGACAAAAAGGTGAATTGAATAAAATGCACAATGTCAAATGGAGATGATGTGTGGAATGTGACAATGTGATGATTTTTGTGCAGAATTTCAGGTGCACGGTTTGGAATGTGAGATTTTTCTGAAGATGTGAGGTGCAGAAAACCATCACATAATCACATTGCATGCATAATCTCAATTTGGCATATTCTATGTATGTGCATTTTATCGAGATCACCTTTTTGGTCTTACATCAGCTAACAAAGTACTGATTAGCAACAGGAGAATCGTAGCATTTCTGAAATTTTACTTCTGAGCCAAGCTTCACATTTTGTAAATGAATAAAAGACATTCTAGGCTTTGAATTGAATGAAGTAACAATAGTGACCTAGTGGCCAACATAAAAACCATCACATCATCACATTCCACTTAGAATCTCAATTGGGCATATCCAATCACGTTCAATACAGATCACTTGTTTCTTATTGCATCAGCTAACAACTGATTAGCGATCCCCAATATAGGCGCTAGCAGAATTGGCAGACAGCCACCTTTTTGCATGAGCATCTTTTTTCTTCCTCTACTAAGCTGTCAGCAACAGCCAGCTTACAAAGTAACAACTTATACCTTCTTAATTTTTCGAGCTCAGTTTTATTAGAACATTGCCATCAGTGATCAAACCGAGGGTTCTTTTTGGGCCCTTGGCCTCGGCCTCAGCCAAGGCAGTTTAAAATCCTTGCCTTGGCCGAGGCTGAGGGTCATGCCAAGTAATAAAGATGAAGTCCGGTCTATAAAATGTCAATGTTCATAAGTAGAAATAAGGTCAGAAGGCAGTGAGGTGAGATTTAAAGATCTAACATCAGTAGATTGTAAATCGTTTCCATCCTTTTAAATAAAACAAACCATTGAAAATGCATAATTGAATAAATAAAATGAAATAAATAAGAATAAGCTACATCCAGATTAGAGCTGTACCATGGGAACTGGCCCCAAAATGGAGCCTGTACATTTTAATATTGTTGTTTGATACTAATTGCTGTATTGATTGATTATAATAAGTGAGCTCAACACTTAGGTAATGAGTGGAAACTGAAGTAGTTTCATCAGTCACCCTTTTATTTCACTATGAATTCAACAATATTTAATTTAATTCCTTTGAGACAAATGTGATGGAATTCATATTTAGTTCATTCAACTGAGCCAACAAATTTACACTTACAACAATCATTGTTGTATAATGTCGGAATTACATTTGCATAGAATTTGCAGCCTGTCTAGTGTCAGTCTGCTCTGGGGGTCATATAGATTTTTTGAGCTAAATTTATATTAAAAAATAGAAAGATTTAAACTGCATATTAATTATCAGATTCTGGACATCATTTGCAACCTTACTTCTCTTCGCTTTTAGCCTTAATCTTACTATATCTACCCCAGAAGTTTTCCTCAAATCCCCTAAGTGCATGTCTGCTTACAGTTCTAGTGGATGCGAAAGCAGTTCACTATATATCTTGCTACACAAAAGTCTGATTGAAAATTAAATTATTTATATACAAAGTCAGATAAAATTCATGATTATGTTGGTTACATGTCAAGGACACTTCATAGCATAGTCAAAAACTAAAAAAACTAAGTGGAGAAAGTCACAGTGCTTTCGTAAACAGCATACAAAATAATCAATATGAGGATAAGAAAGAAAAAATTTTTTAAGTGAATGTGATCTTATCTTGCATAAATGTATTATGCATCATAATTGTAATTATTGGTTAATTATTTTATTGGTGCATCTGCAGCATAGATTTCTGCATTTTTGTGATCCTATTAGCGCGATTGTAGAGCTAAGTGCACATATATGATATATTACATAGCAAATGTAGCTTTATTAAGCCATATGACACATTATATAACATGCTACCAGGGCCTATTGCTCCATCTTCATTTGTTCATTAGTCCATAAGTTCATTGGTTCATTAGACACTTCATTGGTTCATTAGTTTTTCAGCTACACCAACATCATTGGTTCATTAATTCATGAGTACATTAGTCCTTCATTGGTTCATAAGTGTCCAGTTGCATTAACTACTAATAGAACAATCATTCTTCTATCCGTTCATTAGTCCTTTCTATGAGTTCATTAGTTCATAAGTCCTTTCTATAAGTTCATAAGTGCAGTGGTATTGTTCTGTTGCCAACACAAATCAATAATCTGTATGGGACCAATGTCATTTGTTAGTGTTGTTATTTTGTTACAAGCTTTTCACTGTTTTTTGTTTTACAAATTTATATACATGTGTAGTACACAGGATCTTGAAGTGGTTAGGGGGTTTCACACCCCACAAAAATTTTTTTACTCTCCAGAATTTGCATCTTTCCAGAAAAATCTTAGGAAGGAATTGTTCAAGCCAGCCAAATTTTTGGCGCTCCGCACTTAATCTGTGCTAATAGTTACTTTTTGACTAAGTCTTGGTCAATTTAATATTACTTTTCGATTTTCCTGCAAAATTTTCTGTTTTTATCTTATAAAGAGAAAGATCTTTGTTTAAAAATCGTGTTTAATGCACGTCCATCCTTTTTGAGCACAAAAAATGCATAAAAAATTCTTGGTTTAACTGCTGCTTATGATGGATATGTACCTTGTATAAAAAGTAGTACGTATTGCTGTTGACACAGTGGATTCATGTGAGGCATGAGCATCCCCAACAATTTGCAAAAAAGCGCAAGTCGCATAAGATCTGACAGCTAATAACAACTGTTCCTTGCAGTTAAGTGAGAAATTTTTCTGAATTATATAATAACTGTTCTCCAATGGTAGTCATATTTTTTTCAATGGTCATACAACTTGTTCTAAATCTTTCAATAGAATCATCCCAATCGAAATTAATTTGTGGACAAATCAGCCGTTTTTTAGGCGGTGGTTCTGCATTTTCTTCCTCATCACCACTACTTATAAGCATTATAAGAACAAGTATAGATGGAAGACTTAAATGCAATGAATCAACTGACAAGTTTACAACAAACTGTCTGAAAAGATTGTTCTCAACTAATAGAAAATTGCACATTAAGGACTAATGAACCAATGAACTTATGAACTAATAGATTTTTGGTGCAACTGGAACCTTTGTATGAGTCACTAGAATGAACTTTCTATTAGTCTAATGAACCTTTCTATTAGATCATAAGTCTAAACCATGGTGCAACCCAATTTTCGGACTAATGAACCTTTCTATTAGTCCATTGGTGTACACATTGATGCAATGCAATTTTATGACTAATGAACTAATGAACATATGGCAAGGGGCACGAATACGTCGCTTCTGCCATCAACTACATTGGTCAATGCAAGTGTGCCTGTTCCATGCCACAATATCTAAAGCTGGATCGAACGATGTTCATTCTCCGTACATGTAGCATCATCAATCAAATGCATTTTTATTAGCAGAGCTACACATGCCAGCCATGCTGCTCCAACTTCTACTACTTAGTGCCAGTGTCAAACCCTAATCCTGGACCAACTCGTCCCATCCGTTACCCATGTGGTGTGTGTTGCAGTAATGCGTACTACAACTCAGTGCTCTGCTCAAACTGCAAGGCGTGATACATGAGAAATAGAAGTGCAGCGGCTTGAAGAAAATTGGCGACTATGAAAAAGATTCATACAAATGTCCTAAATGCACCACTTCTATGTTACAACCACAGAACAGAACGTTAAAAATACTGCAATTAAATATCAATGGTTTGAAAGGCAAAATACCAGAGCTCATGAACTTTTTGAAGGAAGAGGACATTGCCATTGGTGTGTTGCAAGAGACTAAGCTCAACCCCAGCATCAAAGATCCTAATACATACGGCTATTGCTTACTTCACAAAGATCGCATCACCTCAACTGTTGGTGGTGGTATTGACTTTCTCATCTGTGAAGACACTGTGGCGAAAAATATTGACATCCCTGTCTTTTGCAATGATGGTATGATGGATCAGTGGCAATTTCAATTACCATGTCAAACAGCGAAATCACTGTGGTCAATATCTACATTCCTCCTGCCTCAAGCTGCCCTCCTGGCTATGAGCTGCCTCTGGCTGCCATTTTTGACATAGACAGAGTATTTCTATTGAGCGATTTCAGCGCACACAATAAATTGTAGCACTCACCATCTAATGATGGTCATGGCAATTTTGCCACTTACCTATTTGATCAATCCAACCTACTGCTGCTGAACAAGAAACAAGCCACCCGTCTGCCAGTTGCAGTCAATCAGCAAAACTTTGCCCAATTTGTCAGTTGCTTCTTCTGAACTTACACCACTTATACAGTGGAACACAAAAAACACCCTTTCATCAAACCATAAGCCTATCATACTTAAAAAAGATATGAAACAAGAGCTGATCATATCACAAAAGAAGACTTTCATTTACTTCAGCAAAGCCAACTGGTCCCTTTTTACCGCCAAAGTGGAAAATAAAGTGTCGTCGCTCATGCTGAACAACAACCTCTCAGTGCATCAACGCAAAGTCATGCTTAGATGTATCATTGTAGCCACTGCTAAGAAAAGCATACTATTTGGCCATCGCAAACTCTATGATCCAAGCTTATCCAACCATGCAAACAAGCTGATAAAGGAATGTGATGCCATCAGAAGCATCAACCCTACTTTGAACAGACTAGCCAACCTGACCAAAGCGCTCAATCAAGTCTGCAATGAGTAAAAAACCCGTAAATGGCGAGAATTTGTTACTTGAACAACCACACTTCAAACTCAAAGACACTTTGGTCCACCATAAAAGCGCTCGACGGCAAAAATTGCGGCATTGACAACACGCCCATTCATTTCTCTACCGGTGAAGAAACTGACAGCAATTGTATTGCCAACAAACTGCTGAAACAGTTCACAGCTGTTCGCCGACACACCTCATCGGCTGACACCTGACGTGTTATATGCCAGATTCACAAAACACAACTTAGCCAAGTGAAGTTTAATATCAATGATGTCAAAAAAGTGATTAAGGAAGCCAAAAATTCGAAGGCGTTTGGTCCAGATGAAATTGCAATGCCATACCAAAAACACCCCAATCCCTTTGGTCTGCAGTTCCTGACCAATTTGTTCAACTTGTCTGCCTTGACTACCATTCTGCCTTTGATTTGAAAAAGTTTGATCATAATCGCCTTTCCAAAACCTGGCAAAGATCTTAATGCTGCATCATCGTACCAACCTATCTCGCTTTTGTATTCTACTGCAAAAATAATGAAACACCTACTCTTGCCACACATTATCAATCATTTACCGCCTGCATTACACCAGCACGGCTTCAGACTGGGCCATTCAACTACATCTGCCCTCTTGCACCTTACAACAGCAGTATGCCAAGGCTCCAACCAAACAAAACTGGCAAAAAGAACAATAGCAGCAGCACTGGATCTGAGCAAAGCCTACGATTCTGTGGATCACACTAAGCTGTTGAAAATTCTGGTCGACTCGACCTTGCCTGACTGGACCTGTTGCTGGTTGGCAGCTTATCCAATAGGAAGAGAAGCAATATGTACATTCCGCAATGTGAGATCAAGAGGTACAATCACTAGAATGGGCATGCCTCAAGGTTCTTTGATTTCACCAGCATTATTCAATGCATATGTCTGTGACTTGTCAACACTGCCACCAGAAATCCAAGTGATTTTGTCGTGTTCACTAGCAACCCAACAATCAAAACTATGTTAAACCGGTTGAACAACTATCTACTTCTACTCACCACCTTCCTCTAAAACTGCCATCTCACAATCTCTACCAAAAAATTAACAAGTACACTATTTGCTCCTGAAACTAAACAACATTTACTGCATCTCAACATCTCCATCAACAACATAAATCTGCCAACTGACAAAATATCCGAAAATTTTGGGTTTTACATTTAATCCTAGTCTGTTGTTCAACCGCCATACCAAGACAATCAAGCAAAAAGTTCAAAAACACAACAACATCTTGAAAGCGTTAACTGGACAAACTTGGGGTGCACAAAAAGAAACGATTCTAGTAACATATTAGGTGATTGGTTGTTCAATTTTGAATTATGCTGCACCACTTTGGATGCCGTCAATTAAAACATCTAATTTTGAAAAACTGCAAAGCTGTCAAAATAATGGCGCTCCGTTTGGCCACCGGTTGCCTTCAACTCACGTCAATTGACCACCTGCATAGCAAAACCAGAATGCTATCTGTTTGGATCACAACCGACTGTTGGCTGACCAATATTTTGTCGCATGCCTGCATAACAACCATCCATGCAGGCAACTATTTGGCTGTCCTGGGCCACCTTGCCGACATCAAAGAAATTTCCGGCTCAAACCAGCACTTAAAATATACTCAGAAACTAGAGTTCAACGCCAATTAAGAAATCTACCTCTGCTTACAACACTTCACCAATATCAAAACAATCTATACAAGAAGGCAGTGATCGCCAGCCGACACCGCTTTATCAACCAAACCCTTTCATATTCCGTCGCCCACCAAACATTGCCACACAAGATACAAATCTTCCATGTTGCTCCTGAGCCAAACTTGCACAACTAAGGAGCAGATACAGCTACATATTAGCATCAACTCGCAGCCAACTCAATAACACTGGCCAAATGTCTGATCTTTGCCCTCACTGCCTGGTGGCAACAGAAGATACACTACACCTCTTCAACTGCCCATCATGTCCTTTACAAGCAAATATCATCAAACTATGGAGGAAACAAGTAAAGGCAGCAACCGCATTAAACATTTGATCAATGGTACCATGTCCGGCAAATACAACAACAACAACAACAATGTATAGAAAGACTCATTAGTCATTTTTGCAACAGACCCCAGGGGCCTGTTGCACCAAACACCTCTGAACCTTTACAGAGGTTCAGTGATTCAGAGGCGCAAAAATTCTGTTGCACCAACGTCTACACCACTGAACCATGGGAAAGGTTCAGAGGACCTCTAGAAAGGTCTAATAAGGACCACTAGAAAGGTTTCTGTTGCACCAAAATCTAGTGGTTCAGAGCTTCAGAGGTGCTTAGTGTAATTATTTCTAATGGCCAATTTGCTCCACTAATAAACAATTTTCTAGCTAAAACAACATTGATTAGATGTTTTCACAAAACAAGTATGAAATTTAGCATTTCTAGCTTATTACTGGAGGATGAATGAATCAATTGCTTAAGCTTAATCGCTCCACATTCAATTTTTATTTCATTTGTGATTGTTGATAAAAATGACCCTAACATTAATTTGTGCGCTTCTCAATCTTAATATCTGCATGTAATGAAATTTTTGATTACTTCAGCAGAAAATCCGACAAAAATCGAAAGAAACAACACTTTATGCGTACATAACTCTTTATTACTCATCTACATAGTGTGCATAAAAGAAATATCTACACCTCTGAACCGCTGAACCTCTAGAAAGTACCTCTGAACCACTGAAACACCAACCTTTCTAAAAGTTGTTGGTGCAACAGAACACCTCTGAACCTCTGAAGCGCACCACTGAACCACTGAACCTCTGAACCACTGAATTGGTGCAACAGGCCCCAGGTCCTAGTAAAGCTTCAAGATTAAACCATTTTTACAATTTTGCATTTTTGCAATTAAAACTATATCAGCTAAAATTCACTGTACTTCTGAGACAAAAGAGGCTACTTTTGAGAAAAAGGCTTTTGATCATACATGCACAGCAAGACTGGTCAGTTGTCTTTAATGTGCTAAATTCATTTCAGTCAAGCTATTAGGGTCATGCAGTTTCCTTTTTATCAGGAGGAATGGGCAGTCAGTGTTTCCGAAATCGAAATGCTTTCAAATAGTAGTGCAAATGCTGAAACAGTACAAAAAACTTGCTAATCCACAGTTCCTGGTAAATCAAACATTTTTTTGTAAATATGTTTTAATTTTTTTCTTTCTTGTCCTTTGCATGGCTCCATCTTTTTCGGAAAATTTAGAAGTCTTAATCCCCCAACTTTGACATTTACATCTGACGACAACACCTTCCTCTTTTAGGAAAAACAATTTGCAAATCATTATCAAATCCTTAACACATGATAAGAGTTAAAAGAAAATTTTTCTATATAATGCATGTCAATTTGGAAGCATTTTATGAGCCTTTATAAAAAATTGAAAAATGCATTTGAGCTGAGGTATCTACGAGCTTATTGATTGGATGATAGGTGATTTTTTGTGAGAACAAAATATCAAAAATTTTCCAATGTCTTGAGAAAAATTATTTTGCATCTTTTATCATAAGAAGCGCCAACCAAGTGCCAAAAAAACTAAAAATCCTCGGGGAAAAGCTAAAATAAATAAGCATTATAATTGCTTGCTTTTGGCCCAAGAAAAAACACAGAAACTAAATTCATGTTGAAGACTTTTGAAACAAAATATTTAAATTATTGCTTCAATAAAAAGTAAAGAGAATGGATTAGGACAGAATGGGAAGAACAATAGGAAAGGCAAAACGTAAGTAAATAAATAAAATGAAAGTAATTAATTTAAAGAAGTGAATTACAGAAAAAACAAAAAAGCGATGATTTAATCCTAAATGGAACGTCAATTGACCTGTTACAGTATTTATGTCTTGTGAAAGTCTTTGAATAAATACTTCAAATATGGAAAAAAATAGTACAGAAATAGGGAAACTGATAAGGTAAAATGTGAGGATTGATACAGGCATACGCCTATCAATCAGTCAAAAATTTAGTGATTATTTCACAGGATAATTATAAACTTTGCACTAGCCAATAATATTTAAAAAATATTGCGATTGAATAGCGGAATTCCCACGTTTTGTATGACTTTGGGACTTTTCCCAGGAAGGAGTGGCATTTTTCTTTGATTCTAATGATATGCAAGGCTTGACTGATGAGATTTTCTGACATCAAACTCATGTGCACATTTTTCAGACAGCGTCTGGCAAAAGTAAATATAGAAGCTATTGCTTAAGTTAAGCACGAACTTAAGTATACGCTTTGAAGAACTAAGCACATAAATAGATAAGCACATGCTTGATTAAGCACGAGGTCAGAATTATTATTGCAATCCAATTAAGCAGATGCTTATCCTAGCACGTGTTTAAACACTTTAAGAATGAATTTACTTAATGCACGTGCTTACAATATTGCATCTGGGCCCTAGACAAGATCTCAAGTCTAAAAATGTACCATGAATCAAATGTGATATGCAGGTTGGGCACGTTTATTTACAGTCAATGTTTGTGCACAGTGATTTACATCTAATATTTATTTGCTTGCCATCAGGCCATTGTGGAGACTTAAGTTTTTCATAAATATTGACCGTAATATCATCAGAATTAGGAAACCGACTAAGGTCTTCTTTACACTCTGTGATTGTATAAAGTTTACACTGCAGATTAACTTTAGTTCTAGAGCCTTGCAGAAGCTTAATTTTTTTCAAAATGTACTATGTAAGATCAGAATTACGAATCTGACTACTAGTTCTCTTCAAACCCAGTAGTTGCGTAAAATTTGCACTATTCATTTATTGGTAATAAGTAGTTTACACCACAAATTTATTTCACTTCCAGAGCTTTGCAAAACTTTATCTTTTTTCAAAATACGTTCCGTTAGGTTAGGATTACGAATCTGATTGTATATTTTCTTACACTGAAAATTAAATTTAGTTTCAAAGCGTTGCAGAAGCTTAATTTTTTCAAAATGTTCCATTTAACATTCATATCGCATATGCATAATTGATTGCTGAATACTTTCATTTTGTGCAACTTGCTTAACTTTGTACTTATCTTATTGTCTTAATCATTATAATACTGTGTTCACGTGCAATTTACATTATTTAGCTCTATAGTATTGTTATCGCCATAATTTTGTCATTTATCTAATCTCATACAAATATGAATGTTCTTTCATTAACAATTGTATCATAAAAGTGACACTTTTCTAACTGTGTAATGACATTACTTACACGACCCATCCTGTATTCATGCAAATTTAAACTAAAACGTTTGTTCAAATTGAGCGCAATTAACAAATAATTATTATTGCTAAGATTTTAGGACGCCCTGTTTGCTTCATTAGTTGGCCCACTGTCCGCATTTGTCCATGCTTGGCGCAATTGGTTTTGGCGTGTGGTGGGACGCGTTTGTCGACGTGTTTTTGACGTGCTGTTTTTCCCTCTTACTCTGTTGACACATTGCTACACCACTAGTTTTGTGGGCCGCTTTTTTGTTAGCAATTCTGTGTTGCTGCCAGATGTTTATCATTAACTTGGTTAGCAATCTTTACTTACTTACATTGGTATCAACTGAATAATGTGTTGCCTTATGTGAAATATCCGCATCAGCTATCATATCTAATTATTGTAGTAGTAGTAGTTAACCGTTGCTATATGCAAACCTGGGTTTATCAATTTCCTTAAATATTACTATAATTGAAATATAATAATATTGTAACAGTCAGGAATACAAATCTGAGCATATATGTTCTTTATACCCAATATCTGTGCGAAGTTTATGCTAAAAACCTTTGAACTATTTAAATGAGGTAAGGTTGTCTTAATATAATGCTAATGTTCAAAACAATATTGTTTTTCGAATTCTTGGACAGATGTCATTACTGTGGCATGTGTTTACTGACTGACTTACTCAAATTATGCTAATTATAAATAGTGTACTAGCAAAGAAAAATGCTCTGATGGAACAAAAAAGACAAATATACTTGGGATTGTGGATTATTAAGGATGTAAAAGGAGGGGACTAGGAAAAAGCTATCTATGCATATGCCTAGAGTCGCAAAATCTGTGGTAAAAATCAGACTTTCTCTAAGCAATGCAAAAAACCGAAGTATATTCTGTGGCCTCAGGCCGTTGATTATAATAAACTATTGAACCAAAGAATTGATTGAAAAAGCAGCAAGTAAGCCACACAGTAGCTAAGGGAAAGCAGATGGAGTAAACCAGGGGCAAGTTTTTAATGCAATTGAATGAAATAGTAAACATTAATGCATAGAAGACTATCAAAGAAATTGTTGGTTTAAAGTAGTCGGAAACGCATAAGCTTACGTGCAACAGACTACATCTTGGTACACTTGTTTGCCTACAATGATTGTGTGCACTAACCAACTGATACCAAGTTTGCTTGCTACATATAATGCTCATTATAACAAAATAAAACACCATTCTATCAATCACGATACGAAGCAAATCAGCTTTGCAACTGACAAGCAATTTACAAAAAGTGAAAATTTTAGATTGTTTATACACTCTTATATGAAGCATTGAAAATTATTTAAATAAGTTTACACTTTTTCAGAGGCCGCAAGACATAATCCGATTTTTTGCATTGCTTAAAAAAGTATAATTTTAAGGGATTTAGCAACTTAAGGCATGTGCATAGGTAGCTTTTTCCTTGTCCCCTCCTAATCCACAATCCCAAGTCTTCTATATTTGCCTTTTTTGTTCCATTGGAGCATTTTTCTTTGATAGGTTGATAAATAAGTTACTTCAATTTGCGCATATTTTTGCATAAAATAAGTAGTTGCTTTGAGCTTCCACTCAGACGATTGTTAGTAAAGTGAGTCAAACAAAATGTCATCTCATTTTGCAGTCATAACAAAAGCGCCAAATTTAACTTATCTAGAACGTCGACTTAATTTTTAAAACTCCTCGTTCCACGTCAAACAAGATTTAAATCTTTGCAAGACTATTTTGTGACACGTACATATCCTTTGTGTGCTACAAGTTTTAATGACACTGAAAATGAATTGGCAAAGCTGCATGCAAAACTAATTTACTATCCGCCAATGTTTTTTTTGTTTAACAAAGATTTTTCCCACTGTGCAAAGACTTTTTGGAGCCGCCTTTGCAAATGTACAAAACTTGGAAAGATAAAAAGGGCAAAAAAGCTTGAAATTCGGAAAAAAAATTCGGCGCTTCGCACCAAAATGAGCAATTGTGTGTTCTATATATTTTTATTTCAGAAATTGCATTTGGAAAGGGAAGATGTCAAATTTTTCGGCGCTTCGTGCTGTTTAGAGACAATTATTAGTGATTCTTGCCCTCAGAAACCCAGAAATTAGCTGAAATACACTACCAAAGGTCAAACAATTCTGTTTTTGCCACATTAAAATCGCTAATGTACCATATTATAACACCCAAAAATTTGTGGGTATAAAATGTACAAAGATTTTAAGGGACCTTCCTTGTACATGTACAAACGGACCTTGTAAAAAAAAACATTGGTATCCGCTAGAAAGTACTTCAAGTAGTCCTTGTTATCACGGCCCGGAGTTCTGTGTGTGTAGCCCAGAGTTCTGTGTGTGTACTTAATTGATTGAGCCGAGATTTACCAGGCGCATGTTGCTTGCTGCGCTGCAACACATAGGCCAACATAGGGTCCTCATCCAAAAGCCGGCCTTTCATCTGTTTGTCCAAGTCAGCATCGTCTCTGTACCTAGCCAATGGTTTTTCCAAAGTTTCGGCCATTTCCTGCAGCTTCTGTGTTCTCATCTCAATTTGCTTTGCTCTGCAAAACGAGAAAAGCATTATGATACAAGCTTAATGGTCCGAAGCCTTGTTTTTAAAGCAGTAATCTTAGAGGAAACTTGGTGTTTTGGCGCCAGTGTTTTAAAATTAAACGCGATGTGGCACAATTGTCGATACGATAGTTTAATAAATACAGCAGCAAAAAAACGAATCCTACAGCAATTAAAAATGCCCGCTTATACATAGTCTGCTTCAAGCTCCAAAAAAGCGCAGCTAATTTTTATTGGTTAATGAAAATCAGCATGTATATAACATTAATTACTAGGAAATTAAATTTAACTGCATAAACTACAATTCAAAATGGTTCACTAAAAATCGCATACCTGACAGACTATCCGACAGCAACTCGCACAGCTATAGGTAAAACGCAGCATACAAAGTCCTGGGTATTTCTTCTTGTTAAAATGCTTTACACCCCCAAGAAATTCAATGGCCACCTGAATTTTTAATTCCATATAAAAAATCGTAGAAAATGTTTTGTTTTTTGGTGTTTCAAGTGATTGTTTTGAGCAATATACTCATTTTTTTGACTAAGTTAATAAAATTCTTGAGGCCCGCATCCATCCTGTCTTTGTAATATGTACTTGCAAGCTATTCTTATGCGTACGACGTGGTTATATATGGATAATATTCCAGCTGGCAGTACAATCACTTATCACCGCATACTTTATGTATTCTTTAGGGGTGTGCTGAGTGACCGGACCCGGATCCAAATGGTTGGGTACTCGACCAAAATTTTGGATCCGGACCCGGACCCAAGGTTGTCCATAACTTGTGTGTCCCCTGGGTGGCGGATAGGGGAAAGCTCCATACCATACAGCATTTATGCTATTATGGCTAATGGTGTAGTGTCTTTGGACACCGCGGACCACTGGTGGACCCTTGGGTGTGGTGAGCCCTTGTGGTATTCAAGCTGAAAACCATCATGAAATGGCACAGTACAATCTCTGCAGTCGAAATGCTACAGCGTACCTGGCAGGCGACACAAAGTTATATCAGGTTGTAACAAGTGCCAAACATAGCTTTACTAAGCTTAAATCCCAACGGCCCTTTCAAGGGCCAATGAGGTTCAGCACACTTAATGTGCGTACCTTGCTTCGAACAGGCCAGCAATCACTACTGGCAAAGACCTTATATGATAGAAAGGCTGACATATGCTGTCTGACTGAAACACAACTACCAAGTAATAGAACAAATGTACAAAGGTTCCCTCAACCAAGGATAGCGTTAAACTGTATTATAGTGGACCAGCGGGTACTGGTCAACATGGTGTTAGCATCGCTTTGTCACGTTGAATGCAAGACACTGAACAGAGCTGAAACCCAATTAGTGTACGCCTTGCAGTGATGCGGCTCTACAGCAATAAAATGTTAACAACAGTTATTGCAGCATATGCTCCAACAAATGCTGCTACAGACAATGATGCTGAAGCCTTCTATTCACAGCTCAAAGATGAAATATGTAAAAGTAAAGCAAAAGAATACCTTGTATTAGCAGGAGATTTCAATGCGCAGCTTGGTCCGAGTTCAAATATAAATGTTGTCGGTCAACATTCTGTCAGTCGCAAATGCAGAAATGGCTCACTTCTCTAAAACCTGGCCACAACTTAGTTTAATGATTAAAATTCATTATTTAGCCATAAAATGAGACACTTGCAGACCTGGATCAGCCCTGATGCTCAAACACGAAACCAAATTCATTACATCCTAATCAAGCAGAAACATAGAAATTCAGTCACTGATAGCCGAGCTTTCTGGGGATTTAACGTGGTCAATTACCACACTATGGTTGTTTCAGAGGTAAACCTTAAACCGGTTTTCCCTAAAAAAGCAGAAACTGTCCAACGCTTTGATGTTGCCCAACTAAAATGCCCCATGATAATGGGAAAATTCAAAAGATCATGCTCATTTAACCTTGATAAAGGGAACTTTACCCAAGTACAAGACTCTCCCGAGAACTACTGGTCAAAAAAAAGAAAGCTGTATTTGAGGCTGCAAAAAACGACATTGGCTACAAGAAACCTGCCCATAATGACCGGATCAGCGCAGATACCAACAATCTCTCTAATGAGCGTAAGCTTGCAGTGGCCAATCAAAAACATGATGCAGCAAAAGAACTTGCTAGAAAAATTAAACAACAGGCACGCAAGGATAAAGAGGAGTATTGGAATCAGAAAGCCTTAGAACTTGAAAGAGCTAGAGATACAGGTGATTCCAAGAAGCTATTCCAGTTGATGAAGGACCTTGCGAGGAAATACACTCAACCAATCAGTGATGTAATCTCTGACGGAAGTGGTAATTTAATTTGCAATAAAAGTGCAAAGCTCAATCAATGGGTTCAACATTCTCTATTACTGAAAAGGACATGAGAACTAGAGAAAATCAGGCCGGATTCAGACCAGGAAGAGGTTGTATTGACCAGATTTTTTCTATGCGTCAGTTATTGGAACTTAGGCATGAATTTCGTCAGGAATCACATGTTGCCTTCATTGACTTCACAGCCGCATTTGACAGCATAGACCGATCTAGTATATGGTCCCAACCACACCTGGGCGTGGGGGGTTTGGGGGTATGCACCCCCCAGAAACCAAAATACCCCCCAGAAATCAAAATACCCCCCCAGAATTCAATTTTTGAAAATTTTTTCCGTTTTTTTTCGCAATTTTTTGATGCCAATGGATAGTGCTTGATGAGAAACGTCGAAAAATGGTGTTTTTATCGCCATACCACCATTTTTATGGCCATTTTTCGACATTCAAAAAAATCTTGCACCCCCCCAGAATTTTCTTGCTGCCCACGTATGGTCCCAACTCGAATCTGATGGAGTTCCACCAAAGTTATGCTGGCTTATAGCTGCCCTTTATAAAAGAACAACATGCAAAGTCTGTGCCTATGGAAGCTATAGTGATGAATTTGAAGTTTCGACTGAGGTCAGACAAGGAGGAATTCTTTCCCCACTTCTATTCAATTATTGTCTAGATCATATTCTAGAAACAGCTTTCACAGAATCACAGTATGATTATTTTGCATCCTTCAGGCAAAAGGTTATCAGATCTTACTTTTGCTGATGATATTGCCCTTCTAGCCAAAGGAGGTGTAAGACAAACAATGCACCAATTACTGCATAAAGAAGCCAAAGAGATTATCCTGAAACCATTCAACCTGAGTCGAAAAGAATACAACAAAAGCTGGATCAAACATCTGACCACCCTAGCCTCAGACAGACTGCAATGGAAGAACATTGTCCAACGACTGTGTCAATCATGATGTCCCGAATAGGCAATCCTGCCTGCGAATCGGATTAAGCAAGTAAGCGAGTAAGCACCCGGGCCCGGACTCAAGGTTATCCAAAATTTTGGACCCACCCGGACGCGACTTTAAGAGGTATTAGTCCGGGTCCAACCTATAATTTTATTTTCATTCCCCAAAATTCGCGATTTTATAAATAATTCATAGAAAATGTGCCGTTTTGACCGTTTTTAACATTCAACTAGCTCCAGAGTATACGATTTTCGGAGCTTGGTGCCACATACTAATTTTTGACCATATTTTTTCAATTTATTCTGATTTTTTATGTTAATTTTTAAAAATATCCTGATGTTTTTACATTCAAGGAAAATATAGCTGTCAGAAACACTAAAAATCGACGTTTTTGATGCATATCCACAATTTTGAGGCAAAAGAAATTCCCGGTTTCACACCCCCGCCCCACACACACACATAATTCTCGTGCTATGCATGTCTGCAAGTAAAATCAGGATTTTGAGCATAAAAAGGATTGAAAAACCGAATTTTTTTGGAGTTTGCGACAGATATAAATTCCTGTTTTGCTTATCTTCAGAAATTATAAAATTAATTTTAAAGCGAGAAAAAATGTAAAAGATTTGGGCGCTTTGCGCCGGATTTTTATAGTATGAACGTTTTTGTTTGCATTGTTTGTCCTCAAAAAAGCTGCAAAATTTAGTTAAACGAGTAAACATGAGAAGAATTCTGCCGAATCACTTAAGTTTCTACATGCTTTATCATCAAAAGCTGTAAAAGTGGTCCAGAAACTTAAAATACACATCAGAAAAAGTTTTGCCACGTAAAGTTGCAGATAAACGCATTTAATAAATTTTCTCAATTGGTGATTCCCCCAGAAATATAATCCTAAATGGATACCGAACCGCATTATGCAATAAACTTGCACTCATACATTCAGTTAGTTGTTCAGGAGTAATTTGTACCACAGACGTACCAGGGCCGCCTTTTTTAACGGGGCCCTAGGCCTAGAAACGTACCATATAATGTGGTCATATGACTTTCATGCTGGAATTTCTTATGTAATTTATATGCCAAGCTCTTGTTCGTGACGTGTATAGTAATATAGTGATGAAAATAATATAAAATAATAAAATAATAATAATAATAATATAATAATATTATATTTATTAATAATAATAATAATAATAATAATAATAATAATAATAATAATAATAATCATATTAATAATAATAATAATAATAATAATAATAATAATAATAATAATAATAATAATAATAATAATAATGACCTTTACTCAAATTAAGATTATATTCAGTTGATGAATTTTATCTGGCTCATCGTGAATACTCGTAGGTTTTTTATGATTTCATAGTAACTTTCTTCCCTTAGTTTGTTAGCTTTCTATTGAAGTAAAGGATACTCAAATTAAACGGAGGAAAGAAAGAATTTCACGATGCATTGTCTGAAAGGAATTCGATTTTTAACTACGATTCTATACAGTAGATATACAGTGAATTGCTCCCACATTTACTAGAGCTGCAGCGAACAGACGCACGCTTGGGATTTGGGGAAAGGGAGAATTTCCTGAGGTAAACATATTGAGATTAAGGTCAGAAAAGGACACGCAAGATTCAAGGTTTTTTTTGTGAAAAATGAATGAAATCGACCATCATTCGAGAATTAATGTAGTTTTTACACTTTTTAAACCTTTCTAGCCATTTTCAAATTCACTTTAGCCAGAAGAAACACGATGAACCATGGATCACACTGACCCCAGACCTTACATGCTAAGCAAATGCGAGTGCGACTGAAAGTTATAACTCGACACCATTCAACAATGATAACTTATTGCAAACTTATTGGCTTCATTGATTGAACTAAGTATCAATTCAATCACTTTTACTGCTCAAAAAATTAAAAGCCTTAGTTGGTTGACAACTATAACAAAATAGAAGATTGACTGATGTAACTACATCAGTTTCAATCATTTTTGTAATCCATCAATACAATAATTTTCATCGAACAATATTAAAATTTTCAGGCGCCGGTACAGCTTTAATAAGTATCACTTTAATATATGTATATACCTCATGAAAGAGCCATCTGTATCATAATGTCGCATGTCACACATTGGACCCGGACCCGATCGGGTACAGCTTTTTTAGACCCAGACCCAACTTTCTTGAAATTTTGGACCCGGATTCGAATTTATGAAAAAACTGGACCTGGCATACCCCTAGTATACTATCGGAAAAACTTAAACGATAGTTATACAGTCATGCACAGCATGGGCAATCTGTAGGGGGTGTCGCGAAAGTTCACGAATATCTCAAAATAAAATAGACATTTTTATGAATAACTTCTAGCGACAAAGAAGACGTATGTAAGTACGAGTAACTTTAAGATTATACCTGCTTATTTGCAAGCCAGAAAGTATCTATAAATTAATAGTAATTAATAAATTTAAATAAATTTACATATATTTTTACCTCGAATTGCAAGATTCATCTAGCATTTTCTAAATGTGCTACCAGGGCCGTGCTTAGAGGTTTAGCGGCCCTGGGCGAAACTTATTTTGGCGGCCCCCATAATTTTCAAAACTGGTATTTTAGGCATCATAATTATCACTTATGTATATCCTTTACATATGTACCTATATAATCGCAGTTTGCATCTTACTGTAAATTTACTAACAAAATATTGTGCAACATTATTTTTAGTAGGCATCGTATGTTTTTTCTCAAATAATTTACCTATTTCGTGAATGATGACGTGCTTTATTACAAACTAACTTGCCTAGCTTTCTGAGCGGCAAACTGGTCAATCAATTGCAAAAAATCTAACGAAGATGATAAATCCTTTTCAATTGAAATAATCGCTAGTACACTTAGACGAAAATCAGTCATAGTTGACCGCAAATATGTCTATTAATTTCAGTTCCGAGATGGAACGTTCTGCTGAGGCCACAGCAATAGGTATTGTGAGTAAAATTCTGAAATCAATTATAAGGTTAGGGAAAACATCCTGGAAGTCATTTGATAGATATTTAAGAGTAGCTAGTGGCGAAGTTAATTCATTTGCACTTGATCGAGCAAGAACTTTTAGCTCAGAGTAAATGTCTGGTCCATGTGCATGACTTGAGCGATTCATCATCTTCCATTGTATTTAAAGCTGGTATTCGTGGATAGTGCTCAATGAGAAACCTTGAAAACGGTATTTCTTAGCCATACCATCATTTTTAAGACCATTTTTCGACGTCTAAAAACCTTGCACCTACCTCCCCAGAATTTCGTTGCTGCCCACATATGCTGCGGGGGTCCTAGGTGGCGCGGTCAAGCGTTCCCTGCGGGGTCCGGGACAGAGTCCCTACAAATTTTGTAAAAAAGCATTTTAATGTCAAATAATAACGTTAAAATTTTCGCGAAAACGGCCGAATTTTGGTCCTGAATGGAGCCCAAAAACACTCAAAATTTATGAACTCTTACATCTCACAAAACTTCTGAGCTGAAATGCGTTTTTCGACCTCTGCTAATTACATAGCGCAGCAACGGGTCGCTGCCAATAAGATATAGAAAAATGTATAAATTGAAGTTCTTGTTCTTACCCTTTTCAGGCCCATTTGAGGCCTTCTTATTAAGAAGATGCAGCTCAGAAAACAGGAAATGCACAAAAACATAAGAAAATTTGGCCATTTCTTTTATTTAAAATAGGATTGTGTCCTTGTAAAGAAAGACAGAAAAGCAAAGAATAGACAAACTAGTACACACTCATTTTCGCACTTTTAGTTTTATGCTCAACAAGCATGCGCACTTTCATTCAATGAACAAATAGTGCATTAAATTACTAGTGATGTGACGTGCTAGATTATTTCAGCTGATTCAAGCTTTTAAATTCATTTGATCTATGGCTTGGTGCAAAGCGCCGGAAAATTTTGACATTTTAGCCTTTTCGAACTCAATTTTCTGGACACACATTATTGCAACAGATAAATCAACAATATGTCTGAAAAATGAGAACAAGTATAGCTCAGTCAGCGTTCTCTTAAAAATGCAAGTAAAGATTTTTAGCTGACTGTGTTTGCATTAGAACGTCGAAAAATCGATCCTTTTGAACGTATGTATCGAATTATTGTAAGAGGGCCGCCAAAAATGAATTCTATACGGCATGCACTACAAATTTTTTAGCGGCCCATAATTTTAGCGGCCCTGTGCGGCCGCACAGTTCGCACCCCTAGGCACGGCTATGTGTGCTACTTTCTTGTGACATTTTCATCATGCATACATTTTGTCACGGGTTACTGCAATTTTAAAATAAAATATAAAATCAAGGCTTCTCAATTATGCTTACGCACATATTTGACCTTTTGGCATGCGCGCTTATGTACAGACACGCAGCTGGCCTTCTGTATTCGGGGGGGGCAAAAAATTTGAAATCATATATCTCAGCAAATACTTGTAGAGCCGAAAATGATGGTATTTTTTAAGCATTTCTCATCAAGCTCTACATACTAGAAAAATCTTTAAAATTAAAAAATCAAATTTGAGTTGAACAAGAAATTTTTTTTCGGCGCTTCGCGCCGCATTTTATTGTTCATCTATGTTTCTGTTTTCTCGCCCCCTCAAAACAGCTCAGATTTAAGTTTGACTTGCACAATATGTCAATTTTTTGGGCGCTTCGCGCCAAATTATTTATTATCTGTATAATCTTTCTTTGTAAAGCACAATGATTAAATACAAAGACAGGCAGAGGCAGATTTAGGGGGAGCAGGCACGTAGCTGTGGGGGTGGGGACTGGGGGTCCCAAAATTCTGAAAAAACCGGAAAAATACGACTTTTTACACGTTATTTTGTGCTATTTTTGGCTTAGACCCCCCCCCCCAAATTGGTGTTGGTCCCCCCAAAATTAGAGGGCCAGCTACGTGCCTAGGGGAGGGGCGGGGGAGGGCGGCCGCCCCCCCTATTGGCCCGAAATAGTGCGCAAAATTAAGCACTTTTGAGCGATTTTTAGCGATTTTCGGGTTAAAACGGCTAATTTTTTCGCCCAAGTCAGGGTACCGCCCCCCTTAGGAAAATCCTAGATCCGTCACTGAAGAAAGGAGATAAGAAATCACTCGTGAATTGCATTATGAGCAATTGGTTGCACGGATAGCTTAAATGATCAATTTCCTGCATATCGATATCGAGTATGGTGAAAAATTTTTGAAATTTTATTTTGAAATTTGTTTTCACCATTGGTTGAGAGATCGCCGAGATACGCTCAAAACTGCCTTTATTTTCGCTTATCTCCTGATGGTTCTCGAGATATCTGACTACAAATTCTCGGACCGCCAGCCAACATTTTTTCCTGGATCTGCTAGTGTCTGTGATGACTGCTGTCATACATGCACACGGTCAAAAATTATGGGCAGGAGGTAAGCCGGGTTTGTGTGGGGTAAGGGATAAATGAGCAAAGTTTTTACCTGATCAATGTCAAATTTTGACAAATTCTGATACTTAATTTGTCTCATTTTATTATTCATAAATATTTATGGTTAAGTTCGCATGAAAAAATAACAACAAGGGCGATTAAATGACCCGTAACATCAAAAATATACAAGGTAATGGAATAAAATTATCTAAATAAACTAAATGGACAGTTTATTGCATGAAAAATTTGTATATGTACCTGAAACTATACTGGTAGACGTCGGATAACGTTTTTTTAATGGTTCGAGCAACAGGTTTGGTCCCAAAACGGCCTGGGGGGCTGCCTTCCAAAAGTCCCGGTAGAGGGATACCCCAACCCCAATTTGCGTGTCTGGTTGCTGTTATGAAATATAATGAGACATATTTAACTTATAATATGCAATTCTTTTGTTTGTTAAGACTCTTTTAAACGAATGACTTTTCCAATTATATTTTAAAAGTATTTGCTGAGATCCAGAAAATTAAGGAATATTAAGTCCCGCAAGTTTGAAATTTAGGGGCCGAGTCTAAATCACAAAAACGTCGGGTAGTGCCAGGCTGAGTCCTGATCCGGCATGGACCCGATTCATTCCTAGATTTTATGCTCTTGAAAGAAAAAGCATCGTCAGACATATCAAGAAATGGTGATTTCGACGTTTACTTGTCAATTTTGAGCCGATAAGGCAGCCTACTAAAAAAATTTTGGTTTCACCCGCCCAGAATTTTTATATGGTGCATGTATGAAGCGGAATAATAAACTGGATTAAAGCTACAGATCAAGACAACTTATTGAAATTGCGTTGAAAAATTGAATGTTCTCATAAAGTTATGATCCTAGCCCGACAGACTAATGCAAAAAAAGAGGAGTTTAGAATGAGTAGAAAGCCAATTTTACCAATTTTTCATTCAGAACGTTGGAAGACTGGATTCTTTCTCGTCTTTCCAGCAACATCCAAGACAGTGTCTGATCCATTAGGAGTAATTTCCAGAAGCTTATAAATTGCGTAACATTATCTCGCTCTAGATAAGCAGGCACATAGCTGGCCTTCTGAATTGGGGGAATTTAAATTTTACAGTCAAATATCTCAACGACTACTCGTTGACAGGCAAAAATACTGGCATTTTTGAACCGTTCTCAGCGAGCTCTATATGCGTTGGAGGAGAGAACATTTTCAGAAAATTCAACTCGCTTTCAATCATATTTAAAAATATGCTCAAATGATTCCTAAAAATTTGACCTAGCCGAAACCTTGTGTAATTGCCTTGTTATCGCTTCTGGTTCATTTTAGAGGGAAGCAACAGCTACGCATTCAAAGTTGGGCTGTTCCGGAGACAAGAGTTGTACAGAAACAATAAATCCGGCGCGAAGCGCCCAAAAATTTCGGGCGTATTAGTTCAAATGTATGCTAGAATCTGTTCTGACAGTCTTTCGAATGCGCTTCGAGTTTTCAACCTTTTTCTTTCGGGGACCCTTGTAAAAAAGATACGGCCTTCTTAAATTTAAGGGGACCGGTCCCCCTCCAATCCCCTAAAGCTGAGTACCCAACGATGAGCTCTTCAGCTTTCATGCAACATAAACCTACTTTTTTGTTAAATGAACTCGTCCGAAGTGAATAAAATATCAGAAAACGTTTTTATCAGCAATAAACGCAGAAAAATAACTCAGCAACCGAAATTCGGCAAACTACCTCTGCAAGCGTCAATAAGTCCACTTCCTGATAGAGTTGAAAATGCTAAAAGCCAAAAGTTGTTAGCAAACAAGTGGTACGACCAAGGCTTTCGAATTCCGACAGATTATCAAATTTTGAGTTACATGCTTAATTCGCAGACTTTTAGACTATCGACATATAGGCACATAGTTCTGTAGGATAGGGGGACTAGCCCACCTCTCCAAATTTTTAAAAGAACGAGTATTTTTCACAAAAGATCATACATGCACACGGGGGTTGACCCCCTGAAGGGTCAGCCGGATAGGTACTGTCCAGCGATTTTGAGCTGATGGAACGTTTTTTGAATCATTTTTGAGGTCAAAAGTATTGATCGACCGGGGCGACTTTTTCGGCCGGAGCCGGGGCGGTACCGGGCTGAAAAAAATCTCCGGCCCGGCCGGGGACCGGAGTCAGACAAGGAAAATATTATTGCATACTGAATATTTGGGGTGGGCATAGGAAGAGAAATAATGATCGACTGCTCTATTCAGTGGTAAATGGCAAGCGCAAAGTTAGGTGCTCCTTTTCAAATCAAGTTTTATTACTATTTATGTCACGTTTTTGGCGTTCAAATGGCTCAAAATTTTCAAATCCAAATTGGCTTCAAATAGTCACTTTCTGACTATATTTTCGTCAATTTATCGCAATTTTTCCGTATTTTTATGTTCTTGAAAGGAAGAGCATCATCAGAAATGCTTAAAATCGCGTTTTAAACGCAGCATATCAAGCGTTTTTATGGTAAAAAAGGCATTTTGACAAACGTTTTTGATTTCACCCATACCCCCAGAAATTTATCACTGTGCATGTCTGGAAGCGAGAGAAATGATGGCACAAAGTCAATGCCCTAACAGAGCATAAATAAAATAAGCAACAAAGACTTTGAATATAAATGAGAAAGCTCCGATACCAGAAACAGAAGTAGTGGAATCACAGAGATGTAGCGATTGGGCGGAATAGGTATTGGACGTAATAAATGAGAAATCTATAGCTTATCGGATCGGTCGCAATTCTGCAGTGTAGTTTACTTCCGCCTATTATTCATTTCCGCTGCAATAACTATTACGCAAGAAAGGCGTTATAGTGGAATCACAAAGATGTAGCGTGGGCGGAATAGGTATTGACTGTAATAAATGAGACATTTATAGTTTATCGGATCGAACACAATTCTGCAGCGTAGCTTACAGTCGCCTATAATTAACTTCCATCCTAATAACTATTACACAAGAAACGCGTTTTAAAGCAGGCGGTTCGCTTTCAATTAAATGTAAGTGTTTTTCGTTTTTTTTGAAAACGTACAAAATAGAGCGTGCTTGTCAACTCTGAATTTTTTAGTCACTAGCTGCGAATCATTTGGTTTAATGACTTAAGTGAAGGATTCGAAAACATGCAGATTGTCCTGAACAGTTATTTAGTAAAAGCTCATTTATATACAGTAGCAACGATATAACAAGGACTAAGTGTACATATGGTCGATTCAGTACACTTCTCAAGATTAACACTTGCTCATTGATAAATAACTGGCAGGATCACATCCAGTACAAAATACGAATTACACTAAATTTTTCCCCGGCCCCTGCAATTTTTCGACCTTGCCTTGGCCGGGGATTGACAGGACCGGGGCCGGGGCCCCGGTCGATCACTAGTCAAAAGCTGTAGAAACGTCAAAACTTTTCCGGCGCTTCGTGCCAGATTAGTACTTTTAAGTACTTTTCACCCAAAAAGCAACCAAAACTGGTAAATTTTTGCATTTTTTAGTGTTAAAAGTGATATAATGCAGTCAAAATGGAATAAAAATGCTTTTAAAATGCGATATTACCACGAAGAAACGTTTTATAGGCTATTTAAGCAATTTTGATCGTTAAAAGAGCAAAAAAATCGTGAACGTTAAATTTACCGTTTCGGATTTTTGGGATTCCCCCCCTACCGACCCTGACGTTGTGCACCTATAACGAGGATTCCCTAAACAAAAAAAGTTGATATTTTCTCAAGCGCGTGTGAAAGACCGTTAGGATAGATTTTAGCATACTTTGGGCTATAAAACCCAATTTTTTCAGGCGCTTCGTGCCAAATTTATTGGTTTTCTATAAATTTTGACTTCCAACGGTTCAAGTCTGAGAAAGCACGATGAATAATGTTAAAATCTCCTTACGATTCATGCATAATTATCAGGGGCGGATTTAGGGAAGGGGCGGGGGGCGGCCGGCCCCCCCCCTGTTGGCACAAAATAGTGCGCAAAATTAAGCATTTTTGAGCGATTTTTTGTGATTTTCGGGTTAAAACGGCTAATTTTTCCGCCCAAGTCAGGGTTCCGCCCCCCCCCCCCCTTAGGGGTACCGCCCCCTCCCTTAGGAAAATCCTAGATCCGCCACTGATAATTATTGATTTTTTGTGTCAGACTTGGATCGTAAGTTGAGAAATCGTTCATTTGGTCAATTTATGCGATTTAATTATTAAATACGAATGGAAGCGGCTTGAATTTTTTGAAATTTTTTTAGATTCTTTCTTCTAAAATACGTATAGCTCGCTGAGAAACGCTCAAAGACGCCATTATTTTCGACTATCTATAAGTCGTTGTTGAGATCGTACTTCAGAATTTTAGACCTCCCCCTCCCAATCCAGAAGGCCAGCTAAGCGCCTGTCAACATATATTAAAAGCGTGAAGCGCCCATCTCGTTAATAAGTGAGCCTGGATCCCCAGAAGAGACGGAGAGGGAAGAATGGCGAGCGTACCCTTTGTTCCAGATTTCATATTTCTCCTTCATCCGCTCAACGCGTTTCTTCTCTTGTTCGGTCATCTCCTTCGGTTTTCTATTACCATAATGATTGAGACGCCTGTTTGGCGCCGTTGTCACCCCACCGGCGGGCATCTTGTCCTGCGAAGTATTGCGAGCAGCCGCTCTCGAGGGTGACAAATCCGAGTCGGTGCAGATACTGCCCCGTTTTGAATGTTCAATGTTCGCTTTGGATGATGACGGCGACGTGCGCTCCAACTTTTTGCGACGCCTGACCGGCGATTGATCGCGCGAACCGCATGATCGGTCAACGGATTGATCAGATTCAGAGTCGTATCGCTGCCGTTGAAGCTTGTCAACCGCTTTATTCGATTCATCCCCTGTCGGTATTTCGCACGCATTATTTATTCAACCGCGTAGACTCGAATTAAGCCTCGCGGATGTACATGCAAAATACTAAGACAAAAGGATTAGATAAAATACTTGTAAGCGTATGGGAATGGTAAATAAATAATATAACGTCGCGAAACAAGAATAAGTGAAACTATAGCGTGGTGAAAGTAAAAATATGATACGATGTTTGCTACACGCGCCAGGCGAGAAGTTAACTAAATACTGCGAAGCGTATTCGCTTTAATACCACAATGCGCCATTCGCTTAATCATGTTCGTGGATACGCAAAATATAGCACTAGGAGTAAAATGGTATCGGCAACGGCAAAAATGGCATCGGTGCTCCTCTACTTTAAAGACAGTTACAAAAACTACAATATTTAACATTTTCCATTTTTGTCCCCGCCTAATGCGTATAATTAACCGCGCAGAGACAGCTCCAAAAAGTTATATTTATAGAATAGAGAAATTTTTGTTGATTTCAAAAAGGCAGGGTTATCGCATGCTTTTCTACCATTTTAATTATCAAGATTATTACTTTAAGCCGCCTAAAAACCCATTTAATACGTATGCACGCTCGAGCCAAGGGGGTAGGGGGGCATGTAACAAGGGTATGGGCGGATCCCCCACTTAAAGTCAAACGTCACCCCAACCCCCTCAAAACCAGAAAAGTTTTGAACCCCCTCCCCGATTTTCGGAAAAATCGAATTTTTTAGCCGTTTTAAGGCGGCTTTGCCGTTTCTGACCAAAAATTGGAGGTCATTTACCCTTCCCCCTAAAAATGGCCGAAAACCCTCCCTCCCGCAATTTCGAGCCGTTAAATGTATGGGGGCAAAGGGCAGTTGCCCCCGAAACAAAAAATTTTTGTTCCTCAAAAAGGTCCCTTAAAAGAGAGAAATGATAAATTGTATTGCGTCGGATTAAATGTTAAATTTTTCAGAATGTTCGCATTCACTAATTTTCTGATTGTTAGTCTTTGCAGAGCAGAAAGATTGAGTACAAATATGAAAAATTAAGAACATAATTTATGGACTGGACGATGAGAACTTGCGCAGATAGTTTAGGCCATAGATTTTTGCGTAAGAGTACGTAATAGAATGAAAAATGTCTTTAATATTTTTGATACTTTCCCCATTGCGTAGAACTCGATGAGGAACGTTAAAAATGCCCTTATTTTTGACTACCTCCGAATGGTTCTCGAGATACCTGACTTTCAAAAATTTTTGCCCCTTCCCGAAATCAAATCCTGACTAGAGGGCTGGATGTATGCATTGATTACGCGGTCTTTCATTGAAGAAATTAAGCAAGACGTTGCAAATCAATCAAGGGCAGATCTTTAACAAAAGATCACGATCACACTTGAGCAAGGGGTTCAACCAGGTTCAACCTGGTACCAGCCGGACCAGGTTCGCTACCAGCCGGAGGGTTCACCAGTTGCACAATATGTTTTGTACAAAAACTTTTTTAGGCATTTTGCAAGATGAGATGCCCCCGACAGTGCAGCCAAAATCGGCTGCTGGGCTTCAGAAATTGATTGCTCGGGCCTAAAAATAGGTTGCTGGGGCTTAAAAATGAGTTGATGGGGTCTAAAAACAACTTGCTGTGGTCTAAAAACGAGCTGGTGGGATTCAAAAATCAATTTAATGGGGTCCTAATTCGGCTACTAGGCTCCAAAATTCGGTTGCTGCGGTCCAAAAATCTGTTGCTGGGGTCAACCAATTTTCGAAGAGCCCATCAACTGATTTTTAGACCCCTGCAACCGACTTTTAGATCCCAGCAACCGATTTTTAGAGCCCCATCCGATTTTAGACCCCAGCAACCACACGTGGGCGTTGGGGGTAGGGGGTTTGAGGTTATGCACATTGCACACCCCAAAAGGCCGGATTCCACCCAGAAACTAAAAAACCCCCAGATTTCAATTTTTTAATTTTTTTTTTTTTCTCGCGATTTTTTGATCCTAATGGATATTGCTCGATGGGAAACGTTGAAAAATGGTTTTTTCGCCATACCACCATTTTTAAGACTATTTTTGACCTTTGAGAAATCTTGCACATACTCAACCCCCTCCTGCCCCAGAATTTTGTTGCTGCCCATCTATGTCAGCAACCGATTTTTGGACCCCAGCCAGTTTTTTTTTGTACTCGGCAAAGATTTTTCCCGATGTACAAAGACTTTACGGGACCGTCTTTGTACATGTACAAAGATTTTTGGGAAGACAAAAATTGCAAAAAAGGTCTAAAATTCGAAAAAATTTCGGCGCTTCGCGCCGAAATGAGTAATTGTGTGTTCTATATATCTTTATAATGGCAGGAATTGCGTTTCGAAAGTAAAAATGTCAAATTTTTCGGCGCTTCGCGCCGTTTTAAGACGATTCAGTACCCAAAAATTTGTGTGTACAAAGTGTACAAAGATTTTTAGGAAGACAAAAACTGTAAAAAAGGTGTAAAATTCCCAAAATTTTTGGCGCTTCGCGCCGAACTGATAAATTATTTGTCCTATATATATTTAAAATGGCAGAATTTGCATTTAAAATGGAAAAATGTCAACATTTTTCGGCGCTTCGCGCCGTTTTTAGATAATTTTCAATAATTTATGGCGTCAGAAACCCAGAAATTAGCTAAAATACACTACCAAAGATCGAAAACCCTGTTTTACCACACTAAATTCGCTACTGTACTATATTATAGTACACAAAAATTTACATGTACAAAATGTACAAAGACTTTTGGGGACCATCTTTGTACATGTACAAACGGACCTTGTACAAAAAAAACACTGACCCCAGCAACATATTTATGGAGCCTATCAAGTGATTTAGGACACCAGCAACCAATTTTTAGACCCCAGCAACCAATTTTCGGACCCCACCAACTGATTTTTGGAGCTCATCAACTGATTTTAGACCTCAGCAAGCGATTTTTAGACCCCACCAACAGAAATTTTGAGCCCATATATTGTTTAGGGACCCCAGCGACCGATTTTTAGACCCCAGCAACCGATTTTCGATCCCACCAAGTCATTTTTTGACCCTAACAATCTATCTTTAGACCTCAGCAACCGATTTCCTGAGCCTACCAGCTGGCTTTTAGACCCCAGCAACCGTTTTTTGAACCCCATCAACTGATTTTTGGAGCCCGCTTACTGATTTAGGACCCCAGCAACCGATTTTAAGACCCCAGCAACCGATTTTCGGACCCCACCAAGTGATTTTTTGAACCTAGCACTCTATTTTTAGACCTCAGCAACCGATTTTTGGAGCCCACCAGTTGGTTTTTAGACCCCAGCGACCGAGTTTTGGACCTCAGCAATCAATTTTCAGATCGCAACAATCGATTTTCAAATCCCGACAACCAAATCGGTTGCTGGGCTCTGAAAATCGATACGCAGGTAATGCATAATTCAGAGATGGTACCAGTAAGGCATGCGTACACCTGCATTAATCGTGTTTACGTACAATTAGCGTAGCCTTATAGGACTTAAATATACAATTGTGTTGATAAATGTGCACGTACAGAGAGCTCATCTCATTAAGGGTGGCCTAGGTCATCTAAGAGAGGAAAAATACATTAGTTAGGTACCACAATGATACTGACACGACGACACATCAAATTATTTGTTACCTCAACCATTGTATTATTGTCCGGTGAGCTTCATGGCTAATCATGATTGAAATATTTGGCAACTTCAGAATATGACGGAAGGTTAAATAACATCTGAAAATTCTGTTAGATCTCATGGTCTCATTCTTGATGCTCAGACGCTTACACAACCTAATCTGAACTTTAGAACTTTTAATTGCAAAAGGCGCTCATAAATTTTCTCTGATAATTTATTCAGATAAGTTTTGTCTTGTAAGAGGTGATCTATGAACTTCATAGTGCGCTATTTTTATGTATACATGGCTAGCGCAGGTGTACACATATGTACCTTACCAATACCTTCAGAGATTATACTTTAGGTAAGTTATGCCTAATTTAGGCATAATAATAATTCGTCAGATCACAATAAAACACGTGTTCAGGGGCGGATTTAAGGAGGTGGAAGGCGGCCCCCCATTGGCCAAAAATATATGGCGAGATAAAGAATGGACATGCAATTTGCAATGATTTTTTGCCCTCAGTGACCATAATTTCTCAAATTTTTCGGCGCTACGCACCGGATGATACCTATTAATGGCATTTATTTACTTTTTGGCGACCTGGAAGCACATTTTTTTGTATTCATTAAAGATTTTGCCCGATGTACAAAGACTTTTTGGGACCGTCTTTGTACATGTACGAGGATTCTTGGGAAGACAAAAACTGCAAAAAGGTCTAAAATACGCAGAAAATTTTCGACGCTTCGCGCCGAAATGAGTAATTGTGTGTCCTATATATCTTTGTAATACCAGAAATCGCATTTCGAAAGGAAAAATGTCAAATTTTTTGATTTTTGCCCTCATAAACCCAGGAATTAGCTAAAATACACTGCCAAAGGTCGAACAACTGTTTTTACCGCACTAAAGTCGCTACCGTACTTAGTACCCAAAAATTTGTAGGTACAAAATGTACATAAGACTTTTAGGGACCATCTTTGTACTACATGTACAAACATACCTTGTACAAAAAAACTTCTGCCTAGAAGCCGTTTTCAGTTTATTTAGGTTTCAAAACAATTTTTAACAGCAGAAACAGCTATTTTTGCATAGTTTTCTTGTAATTTCAATTGAAAATTTCAATGTTTGGCATCGAATGCTATAAATAAAGAAAATCAAGCAGTAAATCATGCTTCTAGACGTCTATCCACCTTAATTTCATAGATTTTTCGGCGCTTCGCGCCAGATTTTTGTTAAATTCAAATAAATTTGATGATTTTTTCGCACAAAATTGTCTAAAATTTTAAAATTTTTCAGAAAAGTATTGCGTCAAAACTTTTTTTATGTAAAAGTATTCAATGTGAAAGCCCGAAAAAACGCTATTTCGCGCGTTAAAGGCTAAATTTTTGGACCTACTTTTGACTGTTATAGGAAGAGTTGGGATACCAATCTCCTCCTATAGGAAAATCCTAGATCCGCCACTGCACATGATGCATTTTTGTGATCTTCTACACATCGATCTATTAAAAAGACATACTTGCCTCAGTGCTTTTTTTACTCGGCAAAGATTTTTCTCGATGTACAAAGACTATTCAGGACCGCTTTGTACTTGTACAAAGATTTTTGGGAAGACTAAAATTGCAAAAAAGGTCCAAAATTCGCAGAAATTTTCGGCGCTAAGTGCCGAAATGAGTAATTGTGTGTTCTGAAAGAATGTCAAATTTTTTCGGCGCTTAGCGCCGTTTAAGACGATACTTAGTGATTTTTGCCCTTAGAGATCCAGAAATAAGCTAAAATACACTATCAAAAGTCGAACAACTCTCTTTTTACCACTCTAAAAACGCTACAGTACAATAATATAGTACCCAAAAATTTCTGTGTACAGAATGTACAAAAAGTTTTGGGAAGACAAAATTTGCAAAAAAGGTCTAAAATTCGCAAAAATTTCCGGCGCTTTTCGCCGAAACGAGTAATTGTGTTTATAATGCAGAATTTGCATTTAAAATGAAAAAATTTCAAATTTTTCGGCGCTTCGCGCGGTTGTGAGATTATTTATAGTAATTTTTGTCGTCAGAAACCCAGAAATTAGCTAAAATACACTACCAAAAGATCGAAAACCTTGTTTTACCACACAAAAATCGCTACTGTACTACATTATAGCACAAACATTTGCATGTACAAAATGTACAAAGACTTTTGTGGACCATCTTTGTACATGTGCAAACGGACCTTGCACAAAAAAAACTGACTTATCTGTCCACCTGTTTTATGTGTAAATAATTACTAGTCTTTTAAACATAAGTACATTACTTGTTATTGATGTGTAGGCCGCGCTGAATTTTGACAATTTTTGTAATGCAAAATCGCGTTTCACAAAGGTTGAATTTCAAAATTTTCCAGCGCTTCGTGCCAAATTGATTCAAATTTCTCAATTGTTATTAATGTTTAGGTCGCGCAGAATTCGGACAATTTTTGTAATGCGAAATTGCGTTTCAGAAAGGTAAAATGTCAAAATTTTTTGGCGCTTCGCACCGAATTGATTTAATTTCATTACTTGTTATTGATGTTTAGGTTGCGCGGAATTTTGACAATTTTCGTGCATTTCAGACAGGATTTATATTTGAAATAAAAACGCACTAATTTACCTGCAAATGAGGAACTCTGTAAGTTTTATTTTTACACAATAAATTGCATAAAAAATATGCACATTAACGGCGGTGAATTTCGCTTCAAGATTCACCGTCAATTGTTACTAAAATAGTTTTTGAACATAGTTGCTATGCAAATTACCGCTTGCACTATTTTTTACACAATACTAATTTTAACACACCATGTTTAATTGGAAGATTATGTCACGAGAAACAGTGCAACTTCGCGTGGAATGATGAATGGATTTTGCGTGGAAGCAAGTAGAGCTGTGCCGGGGCCAGGCCCCGGCCCCGGCCCCGGCGCCGGGGCCTAGGCTCCCGGCCCCGGGCCGGGGCAGGCTGGCCCCGGCACCGGGGCCGGGGCCAATGTTAGAGTTGATTATAATGTAGAAAATTGATAATGTTTTGGGCAGATTTACCTTCAAACTCAATTTCAAGCAAACCACAGATCTTGCTAATTCAAATCTTTATTTCACTATGTCAGATTGGTGCAAATTTCTAGTTAATAATCAAAATTGACATATTTTAAATTGCAATTCATATAGACGAGCATTTCCAGCTTGCTTGGTAGCAGACAGCTACGTCTATCAGAACAAATAGAATAATAAGCCTAAAAAAGTGCAAAGTAAAGCACATTGAAAAACGCATCCAAGTCAGAGGAGTTAAATCCATACATGGGCAGCTCAAAAATTCTAGGGGGTCCAACATTTTTCAAAGTCAAAAAGTGCCTGATAATATATGGTAGAGCGAAAAAAACACCGTTTTCTCGCGTCTCTCAATGAGCTATCCATTAGCATCAAAAAACCGCAGAAAAACAAAAAATTCTGAAAATCAATTTTTGGGGGTCTAGCGGATTTTTTTTTGGGGGGGGGGAAATGAGAATTCTGGGGTCTGGATCCCCCGATGCCCATGTTCTGTTATATATTGTAATCCGATCAAATATTAACGCTTGACGTGCATATCTACAAGCAAGAATATATGCATAGGTACATTACATATAAGGGGTAGGGCAGGGTCGTACTATGAGTATGGTAAAGCACGCTATTATTGGCCCCGGCCAGGCCCGGCCCCGGCCCCGGCCCCGGCACCGGGGCCTAGGCCCCGGCCCCGGCCCCGGCCCCGGCAAAAAAGGCGGCCCCGGCACAGCTCTAGAAGCAAGCAAGACTGCCATGTTAAAAATTTGATGCATAAATTTTTACACGCAGGAGTTATGTAGCAACCATTTTTCTGACTTAAGCAACCAACCAAAAAAATTGGCTCCGGTACCAGCCGAGACTTCAAGGCTTACCCAGCTATGGTCATGATAGATATCTCAACAACGAGAATGGCCTTAATTTCCAAAAAAAGTGCATGAAATATGTATATAAATCAAGGTGAGCTGACATTAGAGAAATTCACAAATTTTCCGGCACTTCGCGCTGGATTTTCACTGAAGGCGACGAAATTTAATGATTTTTTCGCACAAAATTGTCATAAACATTGAAAATTTTCGAAGAAATGTTGTGCCAAAATCGATTTCAGACGAAAGTAGACGACGTAAAACGCTGAAAAAAGGCCAGTCCGCAGTTGAAGGTCCTAAATTATTTGTCAATAAAAAGTCAGCAAAATTTACTTGAAAATGTTAAAAATATCAAAATATTTCATTAGCTATTCTGCATTTTTTAACTTTGGAAACCTATAAATTGAAAGACTTCGGAGACCGTCTTTGCAATTGAACAAAAGGGACCTTGTATAAAAACACTGGAAGTCTTGGTACATTGAGTACACTCAAATTTTTGGGTGCTATAATATGGTACAGTAGCGATTTTAGTGTGGTAAAAACAGAGTTGTTCGACTTTTGGTAGTGTATTTCAGCTAATTTATGGGACTTTAAGGGCAAAAATCACTAAGAATCGTCTTAAAACGGCGCAAAGCGCCTAAAAATTTGACATTTTTCCTTTCGAAATGCAGTTTCTGCCATTATAAAGATAAATAGAGCACACAATCAGTCATTTCGACGCAAAGCGCCGTATATTTCTGCGAATTTTAGACCTTTTTGTAATTTTTGTCTCTCCAAAAATCTTCGTACATGTACACAGACGGTACAGAAAAGTCTTTGTATATCGGGAAAAATCTTTGCCGTACCTATGCGAAAAAACCGGGGCGCGAAGCGCCAGAAAATTTATGAGATTAAGACGGATAGACGTCTAGAAGCATGATTTACAGCTTGATTTACTGTATTTATGGCATTTGATGCGAAACATCGAAATTTTTATTTGAAAATAGAAGAAAACTATGCAAGAATAGCTCTTTCTGCTGCTAAAATTGTTTTGAAACCTACATGAACAGAAAATGGCTTCCAGGTGGCGAAGAAAGTAAATAAATGTCATTAATAGGTATCATCCGGCGCGTAGCGCCGAAAAAATTTGAGAAATTATGGTCACTGAGGGCTAAAAAATAATTGCAAATTGTATATCTATTCTCTATCTCGCCAAATATTTTTGGCAAATGGGGGGCGGCCCCCAGCCCTCTTAGATTCGCCCCGTGCTTGCAGCGCCAGCTGCAAGCGTTCCATCGGAACAGCTGGTTCAGTTACGCTGGAATCATTTACGACCCTCTCAGAAACAGGCTACATGGCGAAAAAGCAGAACGACTGTTATTTTTAAAATATAATTTACCCGTAACAATACTAAGTTTTAGTCTGTAAACTTCTGGGTAATACAAGATTGAAGTGCTGCTTCATGTCTTCACTAAATTTTATGAAGTTTGATTTTTGACTCTAATTTCAAAAAACCGAGAACCGACTCCAAAAAGATCGCTTCCGGTTCCAGTTCCGGTTCTTAGAAAATCAAAAAATCGGTTCTCGGTTCCGCTTCCTGGTTCCAAAAAGATGGTCGGTTCCGAGCCGGTTCCGGTACCGGTTCCGGTTAACCGGCACATCCCTAGTGGCGAGAACAATAATAAGTTTCGGTACTGCTTGTATACTCGTAGTCGTATCTTGAAAAGCGATCATATTGAGCATCAGAGGATGGAAGATTATGATTATTTGGCGCTTCGTGCCAGATGTAATGTTTAATAATGTTTCAAAAAATAAAAAAGGCCAAAATTTTCACGCACTATATGGCAGATATCACTGTTTTTTTTTGTACGAGCCTCTTTGTACATGTACAAAGATCTACGGAAGAGTCTTTGTACGAGCGGAAATTTTTTTGTACATATAACGTATAGATATGCCATTGAGTGTACACATTTTTACATACTACTAGATTGTTATCTGTGGCCCGCACGCTTAGCAAAAGGTGTAACTTTGTCCTAAATTCAGCTGTTTATATTAGTTCGGCCCGAAACGCCAAAACTTTCATGAGTCTTAGGTTGAAATAACACATAAAAGTACGACTCAGTAAGTTAAAATAACTTGTGTTACACAATTATAAATAATAGAGCGATTGCAATGTACTGAATGAATCTCATAATAGACACCAATTTGCTTATAAATTTAATGCAACGCAAAGATAGAAGAGTCAATTTTATCTTCAAATGGCAGAAAACAGTGCAAAGTTGTTTAATAGTTCTTTTTGCTGCATAAAATCTTTATAAAACAGTAGAAATAGATGTAAAAGTTGCTTAAATTTGTACAAAGATGCTTAAAGATAGATTTTGGAGTGTTTAATGCAAGCGCTTGGAGATAAATGCAATGTAATTATGAATTCGGCGCAAAGCCCTAAAATTTTTGAAATTTTGCTAAAAATACTCAAAAAAGTGTTAAAATTACTATTACTTTGCTCCAAAAAGTCTTTGTACATTGCACAAAGATGGCTCCGAAAATCTTTGTACGAGCCTCAAAATCTTTGTCTCGTACAAAAAAAACAGTGGCAGATATAATAAATTATTTCATTGTTTATTTGTAAAAAGGCTGCTTAATTGGACTTATATAAAAAGTATAGGGTAGAAATTTTCCATAATAAGGTCAATTTTTTGCGTTGTCTTGCCATTTAAAAATCTGTGAAATTGAGCTGAGGATGCTAAAAAGGCCAAAAAATTTCCAGAGGTGAACACTCTAAAAACTATAGTTGTAAACAATTAGTGTACTGACTGATGATTATAAATGCGAGTGAATTAAGACGGATAAAACAAACGCAAATGATGCATGCGGACATGCAGAACGTTTCGAAAAAGTTATGAGGTAACATATTCCAAAACAACCCTTTTTCGAACCAGCAACCAACCACAATTTTTGGCCGCCGGTATCATCTGGAAGACCGGCCTTTGTCCAGGTATGCTTGCATCCCCCCAAAATTTCGGTGCTGCCCACCTACGTTCGTAATATTTGATCTTTTCTACAAAATGTTTCTACATATATAGTGTCATTTTTAGATCGCGCTTGAGGCAAAATAATGAAATTTGAAGATTTTATGACAAAGTGATGTCATTTTTAATGCATTATTCTACCTTTCAAAAATTATTTTAATTCAAAGGACGGGACGGATTAATGAACGATTAATTTCAACTAATCGATTAATGGTTACAGTTTCGGCAACGCAGCTTTCAAAGATATGCGAGTTTAATGAACCAAGAGACAATTTTAGCTCTTAACATGGGGAAAAGTGTTAGTTTTCCAATAAATATCTCAAAAACAGTTATCGGAATGAAAGTTTGTTTCCCAAAAAGTATGCAAAAAAACTTGTTAGTCTCATTCACTTTTATGTGCATAGTTGATATTAACCCACGTTGGTAAATCTTACTGCAAGCTCAACAGCCTCCCTAGTACTAACATTTAGGGGGTGTCATTAACTTTTGGCAGACGGTTCTAAAGCTGGCGCGAAGCGCCGAAAACGTTTATTTTTTCTTGCCGCAATAGCGTACAAATATTTTTGCACATATATATCTACTTTTGTCCCTGATACCGCAAAGATGACGATAACGGTTTTTTTCTGCTTCCGAAGCCTCCAAGTCTCAGTCTTGTGAAAATCTGTGCCGTAAAAATAGAAACTTAGTATTAGATACATATCTAGATAGCACAAATTTCACAGGAAGCTTTTGAATTTTTTGAGGTAAAAAGAAACTAACTGCGCCTGAACATTTCTCACCAATAATCTTGTCGCTAACACTCATCCAATTCGATTTTTTGAACCTGAATGCCATGCGCAGCTCGTCCGCTTCCTTTCCGGTCAAATCAATGACCGGCTCTTCGTCACTTCGATGCTCGCACTCATCATCGCTGCGCGTTTTCTTGGCAAAATTTGTTTGAGAAGCGCCCACTTCAAGGCTGGACAATACGATCGAATCGTCGTCAACGATTTTCAAGCTGCAATTAAGCGCATAAAATCAATCGTTTGCAAAGGACTAAGGCGTAGTGTAAGAATTATTCAGCAAAGTACAAGCGGTCTCTAACTTAATGAAGCTAATTTCTGCGAAATAAATACATATCAAAAAAATTTAATGCCAGAAATTGCGGGTTTGCAATTTTTGCTAATAACAAAAACGAGAGAGGATGCAATCGGCAAGAGAACAGTATTACGCATAAAGAGCCGCAAAATTTAGGCAATATCAGTCGATTTTGAGTGATAATCAATCATACGTGAACTTGGGTCTGGCTGCGGTTAACCTATCCCTGACAATTTAAAATACTGCCATTAACTGCAACTAACAAACTTTTGACATTCGGTTCAGGATTTCTCACGAATTTTTAATCATCAAAAGCCCTCCAAAAAATTCTATGTGGAGGCACGTAGCTGGCCGTCCTATTTTGGGGAGACCAACACGGGGACTAATCCCAAAAAGGCTAAAAATAGCACAAAATAACGTTTAAAAAGTCCTATTTTTCCGATTTTTCTGAATTTTGGAGGGTTCGGACCCCCCCTCCCCCAGAGCTACCTGCCTGTTCAAGTGCTGCCCCTGTACAGCCTTAATCGCTATCGACTCATTTATTCAAAATAAAGGAATTAATTAAATCTGTTTATTGCTTCGCTTATGCTTAATAAAGCTGAATCTAGGTGTGAAGAACTAAATCAAAATTGTCCATATATATACAAAATTTTCAACGCTTTCATTCACGTTTTTAGCCCTTTTCCCATCGCATGCTTTCAATGACCAGAAGTATGAGTCTAAGCAGAAAACCTACTAGCGAATAAATAGAAAAATTGAGCCAAGAACGTTAAATTGATTCAAATGATAAATGCCTGCTCGGGCACGTAGCTGGCCGTCCTATTCTGGGTAGACCAACACCAATTTTTGGGGGACTAAGCCCAAAAAAGCCAAAAATAGCACTAAATAACGTTTAAAAAGTCCTATTTTTCCGATTTTTCTGAATTTAGGGGGGTCTGAACCCCCATTTCCCCATCCCCTCCCGCAGAGATACGTGCCTGTGCATTATGGGACTAGTGAGCAGCCGAGTGCCTCTTTTGGTCGGGGACAGGGCTGAAAAAATCCACGGCTTCGACCGGGACCAGTGGCCCGGGTACACGGGGTATAAACATAATATAGTATTCAGTGTATAACTATATATTGTATACTCATCATTGTATGGTATACAAATATATGCAAGCTAAGTAGGTATGTATGTTATGTAGTGTTATGACAGGCAGCAAGCGGTTTGAAGTTAGCTTAGCAAGCAGCTATTAATTATTGTTACTTAAATCATACCCGAGTAGTGGTCAATGGTTCTCCCCATCCAATTTTTCAAATAAAAAGTGATTGTCTGGTTCAAAAAGTAGTTGTCCAATAACCAGCTTGAAAATTACCTATCTAGCTTTTGAAAATAGAATTTTCTCGTTCGAAAAACGATTATTCAGCCTTCAAAAATGCTTGGTTTTGGCCCAGAAAAAGGGTGACCAAGTCCAAAAATGGGTTCGCCCGGTTCGAAAAAGCGGTTGTTTAGTTTAAAAAGTCGTTGTATATATACAAAAATGGGATTTTTAGGCATTACTGTACAAAACGTTACCCCGTCCAAATGACCCCCTTCTCCCCATCCAACTTTTGGTTCTCTGGTTCTCCCCGTCCTGTGAACACGCAGAAACGAAGTATAGCCCAGGTGGTATATTTAAGAAACCACAGGTTCAGCTACATTGCTAAATTACGTTGTAGTCCATTTTCACTATTCTCGAATATACCTTTTAATTCTGAATCACTTGCTGTCCGTCTTACTGGGATATTTAATCTATCAGATAATTTTGAGAGCGCGAAATTTCAAACGAATTCTTCTTCAATATTAATCATTACCACTTAAGTGAAAAGGACCACCCTTGAGAGAAGACATTTACATATTAATATGGTTTAATCCACTAGTATTGACTGTTGTGAGTAGCGATGAAAAGATCAGTGAAACATCGCTTTTTTCTGAAAGATTTTTTGGACGATTCGTTTAAATATTACTTTCTTTTGCTGCAATTCATTCCAAATGTTCACGCTTAATCAGTAAATTCTAGCTCATGAGCATAATTGCAGAAAATCGTGAAATTTTAAGTTTTCCAGTAGATACCTACCTATTTAGATATGACCATACTTTTTTGCACTTTAGAATTTCGAAACCCAGATAATCCACTTCGTTTGATTCTCCTGCACTGGCATAATACCAAATTAAATGTCAAACGACAGACTGAGGATACTGATTGATTATGAAAGAATTATCTCAGAAAAAGGGGACAAATGGACTGGTAATTAGACATGGTGGATTACAGAGTTGAACGTCTGTATTCCTATAAAATACCACATAAGTCTATCTGTCACTTGATCAGCTCTGCCAGTCCACTTCTCACGGTGCCTCCTTGCGGAGTCCCTGGGTAACGCTAAATCCGTGAGGGCAAAAGGCGGGTTTGTGGCGCCTTAAAACCACATGTTCTGGGTAGATGGAGCTCATAGCCATGGTAGGCAATTCATCTAGGAGAAGGACAACTCTGATTTCAAAACTGACCACTGCCTAGTGATCTGAGGAGCTTGCACCATAGGTTAGGTTACACTTGCCTAAAACAAGTGGTTATCGTCAGGAAGGGCATCCGGATGTAGAAAACCTGCTCCAAAAATTCAATGCTATGTCGAAAAGAAATATGACCCCTACTCCCCAGCATATCTTAAATGGTAAAGGGGTGCGAAGAATCTCCAGGTTTCAAATATGTAGAGTTGCTTCAATAAATGTTGGAACAATGTTTGGAAGAAGTAGAGAAATAATAGATAAAATCAACATATGCTGTGTACAGGAAACAAGGTGGAAAGGATCGTCGTGTAAATTTATTGGCGATGGTAACGAGAAGTACAAATTTTGCTGGTCAGTTGAAGCCTCTGGAAAGGCTGGTGTTGGAATACTAGTCAAAGCGGACAGGGTGGATGATGTCATTGAAGTTAAATGAATCAACTCAAGAATAATGTACTCAAAATCAAGACCAACGATGAAATACTAACAGTGGTCTCAGTATACGCCCCTCAACAAGGGAGAGCAGATGAAGAGAAGGAATTTTTCTGGAACACGCTCACTGATGCAGTCAGAGACTTGTCATTATATGATCAACTGATCATCTGTAGAGATTTAAACGGCCATGTAGCAAATAGTGCTGAGGGTTATGAACAAAACCACAGTGGTTTTGGATACAGGAAAAGAAACGGTGCAGGGGAAGAAATTCTAAACTTTGCTGAAAGCCTGCAACTACACGTCCTGAACACGTATTTTAAGAAACCAAATCAACACCTCATAACGTACAAGAGCGGAGCCTACGAAATTCAGATCGATTTTATACTAGCTGGCAGTGAACGACCGAAGCTCCAAAATTTTGCTTCTGCCGAAGCCGAAGCTTCGGCCAGCTCTTGCTTTGGCTTTTGCCGAAGCTTCGGCCGAAGGCCGAAGGCCGAAGGCCGAATCTGTATAAATTCTTCAGTCTAATTCTGATTAGTATGAAGAATGAATTGCAAATTGAGTCATAAATATGAAAGTTAAGCTTGATTATGTTCCAGGAGTAAATGTGAAGTAATAAAACAATGTCATTCATTGCAAAAATTTTATTCAAAAGCGCAATTAATTCTCTTCATTAGCACTGATTTCATTATTAGGCATTTCATGTATATCAGCAGCTAATACTTATTGATCATCCTCAGATTCACTATCCTGAATATATAAAAATATAATGTATTATTAGAAATAAAGCCTGGAATTCCTGAGAATTATAAAAACAATTGATTAATTCCTAATTTTCCTGCTGATACTTACTTAAATTTGTAGAAGGTAGACATAAAAGCAAATAGAGATTTCTTCCCGTTATTAGATGCAGAAGTTTAAGAAAGTTTACACGTTGACCATAAAGCAATTATTTAATACAAAAGAGAATGGTATACAGCAGTGTATTTTGTACTCGGCAAAGATTTTTCCCATTGTACAAAGATTTATTGGGACTGTCTTTGCACATTTACAAAGATTTTTGGGAAGACAAAAATTTCAAAAAAAGTCTGAAATTTGCAAACATTTTAGGCGCTATGCGCCGAAATCAGTAATTGTGTGTACTACATATCTTTATAATGACAGAAATTGCATTTCAAAAGTAAATATGTCAATTTTTTGCGCTTCAGCGCCGTTTTAAGACGATCCTTAGTGACTTTTGCCCTTAAAGACTCAGAAATTAGCTAAAATACACTACCAAACGTCAAACAAGTCTGTTTTTACCACACTAAAATCGCTACTGTACCATATTCTAGTACATAAAAATTTGTGTATTCAAAATTTACAACAATTTTCGGGCAAACAAAAACTATAAAAAGGTGTATAATTCCCAGAAATTTTCGGTGCTTTGCGCCGAAATGAGTTATTCATTTGTCCTATATATCTTTGAAATGGCAGAATGTGCATTTAGAATGGAAAAATGTCAAATTTTTTCGGCGCTTTGCGCCGTTTTGAGACAATTTCTAGTAAGTTTTGGCGTCAGAAACCCATAATTTAGCTAAAATACACTACCAAAAATCGAAAGCCCTGTTTTACCACACTAGAATCGCCACTGTACTATAATATAGTACACAAAAATTTGCATGTACAAAATGTACAAAGACTTTTAGGGACCATCTTTGTACATGTACAAACTAGGGATGCACCGGGGCCGCCTTTTTGACCGGGGCCCAGGCCCGGAGCCGGGGCCGGTACCAGAGACTGGGACCAACTGGGGCCAACTATTTTTGCTATATCCAGGATATACCATGTGTACATATGTATTTGGCAAAATGTGACTTATGCAAAATAGCGTCTGGGCAAGTCTATTGCATCCGTTCCACATGTATTTTCGAGTTCAATTAATCATCATAGCTTATATAAGCCAAAAATTTTTCCTACCATTTATAAAATTTGGCCCAATTCACGTAACTTGCATCATTATCAGCCGAATTACTCATGTTTTAGATCAGACGAAATGAAAATAGCTTAAACAAGGATAGAAATTTCGCATGCATAGTTTAATATTTTTTGCGGCATCATAAAGTGTCCGGCCGGACACTTTATGATGCGGTAAAGTGTCCGGCGGACACATTACAATGAGCAGTAAAGTGTCCGGCCTTGTCCGTAAAGTGTCCGGCCTTGCCGTAAAGTGTCCGGCCTTGCCGTAAAGTGTCCGGCCTTGCCGTAAAGTGTCCGGCCTTGCCGTAAAGTGTCCGGGTCATGTTGTTCTTATTTTTCATAACAGTAGCGAAGTTGCATATGCATTAAGTACTTATTCAACAATAAACTGACTATTGTTTACGCACAATGCAATGCTGTGACCTTTGACTGCTTGTTATGATCAAAAATCGTATGACTTTTTGGTTGCTTCTGATGCATAAATATTCTGGAGTTCATTTAAAATATTTGGCCGTTATTGAAAGTGCGTTGCGAATTGGAGGCTCTGATCCTCCAAAGATCTGGATCCTGGAAAAGTCGTGATCTTGGAAAAGTCGTGAGGACTCCACAAAAACCGCATTTTGGGGTTTACGATAAGCTCTATTCACTATTCACTTAGACAAGTAATAAAAATTTGAATTTTTAAAAATTTTGCAATCAAAAAGTGTCGTTTTTTAATTGAACTAGAGCCAGAATCATAGGAAATACTCCACATATTCCGCAAAGCGCCGAATTTTTAAGGATTTCATGTCAGACATTCAATTTTCCAATTTTTTGCACATTGTCTTCACCTTTCAATAATTTTTCGGCCACGATGGGCTGGGCTGGGCGCCACCGCCCCTGAAAATATGGCCCTGTGTCTATATATATCAGCATTTTTACGTGACATCACCTGCTTCTCTTTATTTCATTTCACTTAGTTACTTTGTCAATTTGCTGTAAATAAAAATTTGTCTTGGTACCTAATTATGCATCATTCCAAAAAGCAAGCAGTGCAGCAATAAATCGTCTGTGCTTAATTGTTTCATTATCTTAACCAGCAAGAGCATTCCTAAATGACATTACGCTACACAAACATAGGCCGGACACTTTACGGCATCTTAAAGTGTCCAGCCGGACACTTTACGATGCCGGATACTTTACCGCGTGACACCGACCGGACCCCCCATTCCCCCAGAGCTATGTGCCTGTTTATCTGGCAAACAAACCTGCAGGAATGCCACAAAAGGTTAAACATATGCTTTTTGTCATGCAGAAGAAAAAGTCGGAACAGAATTGGATCCAATGGGCTTTTGCGAACAAAAGTGGAAACTTATCCGGCCCTAGCATATATAACTGACTAGGAAATATTTGAGCCCCTACCCATGTGTACCCCGAGTGAATGCTTGTTCAGTACAAGTGGCAATATTTGCTCGGATTACCGTTCTCGTTTGCTGCATGAGCGATTAAAAACGCTAGTGTATTTGGCGAAAAACTTGTAGATTATCGGTTTTGACTATTAAATTGCTGCAGCTATAAACGTGAATGAGCTAAATTTATGGAATAAAATTTGTGACCAATGTTTTGTTATACATGAATGATATGCACAGGCAATTATGCACGATTTTTCCTCAAGATATTGCCAAAATTCGAACAAAAAACGTTGAGATAATTCTAACTAATAGGCTGAAAGTTGCGTATTTTGGCCCCAGGGCCTGGCCCCGGTGCATCCCTAGTACAAACGGACATTGTTAAAATAGAAACACTGGTACACAGTAGACACACGATATACAACTAGTACAAAGATGGCGTTGGAATTTCGAGTAAACAAAGACATGCCTTCAAATGTGAGACATGTAGGAATAAAGGTGTGGCTTTTCCCTTAAGTGTCTCATCATTTTTGCGATCGCTAGTGATTCATTCATAGTCGAACTTTTAAAAATGGAAACAGATGCGGAGCAGATACAATGCTTAGATGAGTGAGCTTTTGTTACTAGCACATGGTTGATTGCTGTTTATATAGTCAAAGTTACTGTTGTGAGCATATTTTTAACAAAATTTAAGGTGACTAGAAGATAAATTGAGCTAAATGGCGTCGCCTGGGGTTAGTTATATTGCACATTGTCTAAATTTTAATGCGAATAAAAAATTGCCCTGAAAAAAAGCTTCGGCCCTCGACCTTTTTTTCCTTTGAGCTTCGAGCCTTTGGCTGAAGCTTTGGCCGAAGCCAAAGCTTCGGTCGCCGGCTTCGGTCGTTCCCTGCTAGCTGGATACAAAATGAAATCCAGATGCAAAAATGTCAAGGCAATACCTGGTGAAGAATGCATACCGCAACACCATGTTCTAATTGCTGACTTTTTGTTGCCAAATTGTGCCATAAAGACTGGTAAAAAAGAATGTAGCCCGAAAATCAAGTCGTGGAAGCTAGCTGACAGCAGCACTCAGGAAAAATTTGAGAGATTAATAGCTGAACGACTGGAACCAAATGGGTGCTGGTCGTCTTTTCATGGCACACTACTCAACACAGCACAAGAAGTCTATGGAACATCAAAAGAAAGTCATCAAAAACGTTTTAGAGAAACATGGTGGTTCAGTGAAAAAGTCAGAACAGCTATCACTACAAAGAAAGATGCTTACCAGAGATGGCAAAAAAGCCAATGTGCTGTTGATAAAGAAGTGTACAGAATAACTAAAACTGTAGCCAAACGTACGGTAGCTGCTGCTAAGAGTGAAGCACTTGAAGAAGTCTGGAGCAGCGACAGTAATCAAGAAAAACTAAGAAAACTATATTGGCTAGCTAAGAACAGAAGAATTGAAAAACAGGATGTTACTGGTGCTATATGTGTAAAAGACGATAGTGAACGATTATTAGTATCTACAGAACAGATATGTGATAGATGGAGGGAAAAACTACCAAAAACTGTTGAATGAAAGCAATGGAAAAGTTGAAGTAGATGATTGTACAATGGTAGAAGGCCCAGTTGAAGAAATAACCGGAAACAAAGTGAAAGAAGCCATGAAATCTTTCAAAAAACGGAAGTCACCTGGGCCAACAGGTCTATCAGTAGATATCATAAAGGCAGCTGGATGACCTGCATTGCTTGCCCTACTTCGTATCTTCCAACAATTGTGGAAAACTGAAGAAATGCCAGACGATTTCACGAAAAGCATGACAATACCATTGTATAAAGGAAAAGGCGACCCTCTGAATTGTACATCCTATCGAGGAATCCGCCTACTTGAGCATGGCATTAAAATTTTCAAAAAAATGTTGGAACTAAGGCTGCAAAAACTCATACAAATTAGTGGAATACAATATGAATTTGTGCACCATAGGTCAAAAACTGATCCAATTTTTATATTAAGACAATTACAAGAGAAGTATGTTGAGAAACACCAGCTGCTGCATCACCTCTTCATAGATCTCAAAAAAGCCTTTGACAGAATACCAAGAGAAACGATCATATGGGCTTTGAGAAGACAGCTAATCCCAGAAAAGCTAGTAAGACTGATAATGACAACAGATCGGTCATCAAAAACAGTTGTCAAGTCAAAGGCTGGCCATAGTAAAGAAATCGACATAACCATAGGCGTACACCAAGGCTTGGTCCTTAGTCCCTTACTATTCATAACGGTTATGGAAGAAGCAACCAAGCAAATATACACTGAAACACCCATGGAACTACTATATGCTGATGACCTTGTGCTTACAGCTAAAAATCAAGATGAGATAAAAGAGCGTTTCAAATTATGGAATGCAAGTTTAATGAAAAAGGCATGATCGTCAATCCAATCAAAACCAAGTATATGGTCTCTGGTGAGAAAGGACCAACTTTAAAGTCTGGAAGATTCCCATGTGCCATTTGCTCAAAAGGTGTTAGAAATAATTCCATCCTTTGTACCATGTGCAAGCGGTGGTGCCACAAAAATGCTCAGGAATACGTCAAAGTTTGAACGCAGTAAAAGACAACTTCAAATGTACAACATGCACAACTGATGTAAGTAGTTAACCTTGTCTCCCTAGAGTACATGA
>JAVLUZ010000160.1:3171808-3268119 GCA_036768485.1 Mermis nigrescens
AATTTATACAATGGTCACAGAAGTGAATGTATTATAAAAAAGCGTCGCTAACAGATATTTTCATGTTTTAATTTGTTTACAATCAAGAATAAGAAGAATTCGGCACAAATAACATAATGTAACTAAAGAGCTGAATAATGGAATATGCCTAGACCGTATGCGCGATATATTGTGACAATAGGAAATATTAACAGACTCGCTTATTTAACATTTTACGGTTGATTATATCAAACCACATTTACATTGTGATTCAGTCACTTTAGAAGCAATATGTTTCTAGGTTTCTAATTCAATTCTTAGCACATATTGCATAACTGCAGTGCTAACTTTTATTTTATATTAGGGGATTCGGGTACCGGGTAGTAAAATTATTTTCTACTCCAGGTACCCGGATATACCCGAGTACTCGGGTACCCGTTCGGGTACCCATGTGCACCTCTACTAAGAATCATCTTAAAACGGCGCAAAGTGCCAAAAAATTGACATTTTTCCTCTTGAAATACAATTTCTGCCATAATAAAGATATGTAGAACACACAAAATAGTGATAGCATAATTGAGCTGAATGATCAAGACGATTAGCGATTTGTCACTTCTGTGCTTGTCATTTGCATACGTACCATAGTTTCCCAAGGTCGAAAGTTCTGGGGTTAAATCCCAAAATTTAGGACCACTAAATTTAGAGTCTAGCTTTTTTTGCAGGTCTAATATGAAAAATGGCTAAAACATCCTGTATAACATGTTTTAATGTGAAAAACTGCATTTTTAACTACATTTTATCCCATTCTGACTAATTTCGTCACTCTTGAGAGTAAAAAATATAAGAATCCATCGAAAATTTTGACTTTCAGATCATTTTAAGTTCATTCTAGGTATTTTATGGGTAAACAAAACAGAAGTGTATTAATCGGCGCGAAGCGCCAAAAAATTTTAATGTCTTCGCTGCTTTAGTATTCAAATAATTGCAGAAAATGGTTGATAGCTCAAAATCGTCTGACAGTGATTCAAGTCTCGTACCCTGAGGTGGGGGCCTCACATCCCCCCTATGGGAATGTGTGATACCTACCTTTGAATAAAATTTAAATAATAGCTTGTTAGCTTTGAACTATATAACACTAATCAATCCTATTGCTACTATACCCACATCACATGGGAGCATATGTGTCCTATATTGTTTGTACTCATATACTCATATTATATCTATTACAAATCCTCGGTCCCTCGGTCCCTCGGCCTCGGCCTCGGCCGAGGCAAGGATTTCAAATGTCCCTCGGCCTCGGCCGAGGGAAAAAAAGACCCTCGTCCGATCCCTACATACATGTTCACATATTTTCCATTATGAAGTGCGCTGGAATCACTGCGGAATCACAGGCATAGCCGGGGGGGAATGGAGGCACATGCCCCCTGGAATTTTTCAGAAATTATGTTGATTTTTCTGGTGCAATGTGTCCAGAACATTGAGTTTAAAAAGGCACAAACGTCAAAATTTTCAGCGCTTCGCGCTGAGTCATTATTATTTATTGTTATACAAGATCCAATGAATTTAAAAGCTTGAATCTGTTTAAATAATCCAGCACTTCGCAGCACTTTAGTGATTTAATGCACTATTAGTTCATTGAATGAAACTGCTATTGCTTGTTGAACATAATAGTAAACGTGTGAAAATGTTTGCGTACCAATTTATCTATTCTCTGTTTTGTTTATCTTTCTTTACAAGGACACATAATTCTATTTTAAATGAAAGGAAAGGCCAAATTTTCTTGTGCTTTTGCGCATTTTCTGTTTTCTGAACTATTTAATAAGAACCCCACAAATGAGCCTGAAAATGGTGAGAACAAAATTCTCATTGATACATCTTTCAATGACTTATTAGTTACGACCCGTTGCTGCGCTACTTACTTAGCAGAGGTCGAAAAACGCATTTCAGCTCAGAAGTTTTGTGCAGTGTAGGTGTTCATCAATTTTAAGTTTTTTGGACTTAATTCAGAACCGAGATTTTGCCAATTTGCGAAAATTTTAACTTTAATAATTAAAAATTGGAGTGCTTTTTTACAAAATTTTTGGGGGTTCTGCTCTGGACCTGGCTGGTGGCACTTGAGCGCGCCAACCCAGAACCCCAGCCGTACAATCTCGTTCTACACGTTGAAAGAGATTTTTAGGAGGACAGAAAAGGTAAAAGGATTAGGAATTTTTAAAAATTTTCGGCGCTTCGCGCCGCAATTAGTTTATCTGTTCTGTGTGATTTAAGCGGTATAAATTGAGTTTAAAGAGTAAAAACGTCAAAATTTTCCTGCGCTTAGCACCGCCGATTATTGTCTTGGGGCAGTTGACTGAATTTCTTGATGCTTTGCGCCACCTATGATTTCCAAACTGTTTGTCAATAAAAGAAGTAAATTCTACATGAAAACGGATAAATTTCGGAAATTTTTGGCGCTTCAGCGCCATTGGCTCCTCTACAATCAAGTGCGCCACTATGAAAACCGTTATGGAAAAACTGTGGAAGAATACAAAAAAGTGAGAGCGATCAGTGAATAAAATTGAAAGTAATGCTAAATTGCTAAAACCATTTTTGAACTTGGAATGAAAATAAAATGTTGAACATAACCAGCTTGTATTAGTTGCTCTACAAACAAGTGAAGGTATCGTTTTTATCCTTTTAAAATTGGTATGTAATCATGCAATGTTAATTGTTAATATTCAACCCCAACCCCGACCCTGACCCCGACCCCAAAAACCGGGGTTTTCATCCCCGACCCCGACCCCAATCGAGGGTGAATATCGGACCCCGTACGATCACTGGGTAACATATTACAAAACAACCCTTTTTTCGAACCAGCAACCAACCACAATTTTTGGCCGCCGGTACCATCTGGAAGACTGGCCTTTGTCCAGGTATGCTTGCATCCCCCAGAATTTTGGTGCTGCCCACTATGTTCGTAATATTTGATCTTTTCTACAAAATGTTTCTACATATATAGTGTCGTTTTTAGATCGCGCTGAGGCAAAATAATGAAATTTGAAGATTTTATGACAAAGTGATGCCATTTTCAATGCATTATTCTACCTTTCAAAAATAATTTTAAGTCAAAGGCGGGGACGGATTACTGAACAATTAATTCAACTAATCGATTAATGGTTACAGTTTCGGCAACGCATCTTTCAAAGATGACGCGAGTTTAATGAACCAAGAGACAAATTTTAGCTCTAAACATAGGCAAAAGTGTTAGTTTTCCAATAAATATCTCAAGAACAGTCATCAGAATGAAAGTTTGTTTCCCAAAAATATGCAAAAAAACTTGTTAGTCTCATTCACTTTTATGTGCATAGTTTATATTAACCCGAGTTTGTAAATCTTACTGCAAGCTCATAAGCCTCCTAATGTACTAATATTTAGGGGTGTCTTAAGGTTTTGGCACACGTGTTCTACTGAAGCCGGCGCAAAGCACCGAAAGCGTTATTTTTCTTGCCACAATAGCGTACAAATACAGTACGCGCCTGGAATTTTGCATGTGCAGTCTCCATTAACTTTTGTTGCAATCGGATTTTAGCGAGCGGACCTCAGTGGCCATTAGTGGGCCACTGTCAAGACACCTGCAGCCGATTAAGACGGACTGCTTTCGACATACTGCGGCTGTTTGTGGACTGCAGTGGCCGTTGGATGCTGACTGCAGTTACTTTACTGTAAGTACGGAAACATGTATAGTATCGCTGCTAGCATATTGCATTATTTGTCGCACCGCATGTGTGCGTTTCACAATTGTGTGTGTGCAGCAGGTCCAGTCCGAGAAAAAGTGTAAAAATAGATTGGAATTTTTGTGCATATCATTATAATTCTCGTTTCCTCCATTGGAATCTCATCTAAGAGATTATGGGCATAAAATTAAATATAATAGTATTTCCTGTGTGCGATCAATTGCATATTGCTCTGCAGCAAAAGAGCATTTTAAAATTAATTTCAGGCTGAGAGCGTTCCGCGTTTTAAAACACATTCATGACCAATAAATAGAAAAGATTCAAAAACCATAAGCCCGAAATTTCTTTTTGCCATTATTTATATGATTTTAAAAAGCGCATCTTTTTGACTAAATCAAAATTAGCAATAAAATCAAAGCAAATGCTCTCATTTTTTGGAGGAAAAGTTTTTTCAAGAGGGTATTTTCCGTCTTACACAAAGCACTATTTTTCACTCTTATATTGCAAAATTGGGAAGAGAATGACTAGTGACTGTAAGGTCTAAGCCAGGGGCGTAACCAGCAAGGGGGCGGGGCCCTGAAATCATAAAATAATTTTTTAAAAGCACCCTTTGCTTTTTCTTCAGGTGAAGTGGAAACGGATTGTGGAGAGCCATAATGCGTTTGCGTTTTCAGCACACTTTTTAGCTTCTAAACTCAAAATTTTCCGGCGCTTCGCGCCGGATTTCTTATGTTGTATCTTTTTTCTTACCTTATAAGCCCAGATTTTGCCTAAAAATAGCGAATTTGTCAAAAATTTTTGGCGTTTCGCGCCGGATTTCTTATGCTCTATCTTTTTTCTTAGCTTAGACGCCCAGATTTTTACTTGAAACTAGCGAATTTGTAGAAAATTTTCAGCGCTTCGCACCGAATCTCTTTTGCTTTCTATCTTTTTTCTTACTTTAGCCACCCAGATTTTACCTAAAAATAGCGAATTTGTCAAGAAAATTTCGGCGCTTCGCACCGGATTTCTGAATGCTCTATCTTTTTTCTAGCTTAGACGCCCAGATTTTACTTGAAACTAGCAAATTTGTAGAAAATTTTCAGCGCTTCGCACCGCATCTCTTTGCTCTATCTTTTTCTTACTTTAGCCGCCCAGATTTTACCTAAAAATAGCGAATTTGTCAAAAAAATTTTGGCGCTTCGCACCGGATTTCTAATGCTCTATCTTCTTTTCCTTACCTTAGACGCCCAGATTTTAGTTAAAAATAGCGAATTTGTCAGAAATTTTTGGCGCTTCGCGCCGATTTATTATTTTCTGTATTAGTTTTCTTTACAAAACTGCAAAATTTAATGCAAAGAAAAGAATTTCAAATGTTTTGGAGTCAAGCTTTAATTTGATATTGAGAAATTAGTCATACCGATAGGTTAGAAGATAGATTTTTTGATATCCAAATTTGAAATCAAGCACGAAAATTTTTGAATTTTTAAAATTTTCCACTTCACCATGGAATAGATCCTGTCGACAAACGCTCAAAAATGCCGTTATTTTCGCGTATCTCCTAATGGTTCCCCCTTTATCCCCCCTCCCCCCGAAATAAAATTCTGGTTACGCCCCTGGTCTAAGCTTAATTTAAAATTTAAAAAATAGTGAAATACAGATAAATACAGATGACAAATAGTTTTGCAAATTAATTGTACATCATGCATAGTGCGCTGAGTTATTTTGGTTGCAATATTTCGATTTATTCCCACTTAAGTTAAGTCGAAATTCAACACTCGGTTACTACACTTTTTGCACAGGAGATTCAAGTTTTAGGCACAGCCTGTTGCTAAACGCCAGTCAATTCGCTATCTGATCAGCTAAATTTATGCGTCCTCTGTCAAACAGAGACCAGGGAACGCGAGCAAAATCTTTTTGAGCTTGTGTATTAAAATATCAGGAGGTAAAAATTTGTTGTCGTATTTTCAAGCTTTGCAGGTGCATGTTCGCTGAATATAATAAATACAAAATGGTAGATAAGCATATAAAGTACTTTAATTGAACAAGAAAAATTGCGAAGGAAGTTGGGTGGTCAGAAAAACATTTGCGAAAAAATAATAGAATGGGCAATATTTTTTAACTATATGCTTGCCTGAGGAGACAGACATTAAATGATGTATTTCGCTTCTGAACTGAATATATTATTGATGTACATATTGTATCTGAATAAATGAAAAAAGCGAAAATACAAAATATCTTGGAAAGCGGATAATCAGGAGCTTTTTATCAATTTTGTATTTTAAAGGCATTACTTTATTTATTGTTTAATTTATTTTAACAAAAATTTTATGATGTAAAATTAATTTGCAAAACTATTTTGTCATCTGTATTTCACTATTTTGTTAAATTTTTATATTTAGTTTAGACCTTACAGTCACTATTCATTCTCTCTTCCCAATTTTGCAATATAAGAGTGAAAAATGTGGTATTTAGAAGAAGGAAAATACCCTTTTGAAAAACCTTTTTCCTCCAAAAGATAAGAGCAATTTGCTTTGACTTTATTGCTAATTTTGATTTAGTCGAAAAGATGCGCTTTTTAAAATCATATAATGGCAGAAGAAATTTCGTGCTTATGATTTTTAAATCTTTTACTCTTTATTGGCCATGAATTTGTTTTTAAAACGCGGAACGCTGTCAGCCTGAAATTAATTTGAAAATGCTCTTTTGCTGCAGAGCAATATGCAATCGATCGCACACAGGAAATACTATTTTCTTTCATTTTTATGCCCATTATCTCTTAGATGAGATTCCAATGGAGGAAACGAGAATTATAATGATATGCACAAAAATTCCAATCTATTTTTACCTTTTTTTCTCGGACTGGACCTGCTGCACGCACACACTTTTGAAACGCAGGCATGCAAAAAATCAAGGCAGATTGAGGAAAATTTTTTCCCGTTTGTAGCGACAAATAACGCCAATATGCTACGCAGTGATACTATACATGTTTCCGTACTTACAGTAAAGTAACTGCAGTCAGCATCCAACGGCCGCTGCAGTTCACGAACGGCCGCAGTAGTTCAAAAGCAGTCCGTCAATCGGCTACAAGTGCTTAACAGCGGCCCACTAATGGCCACTGAAGTCCGCTCGCTAAAATCCGACTGCAACAAAAGTTAATGGAGACTGTGCATGCAAAATTCCAGGTGCGTACTGCATTTTTGCACATATGTATCTACTATTGTCCCTGATAGCGCAAAGATGACGATAACGGTTTTTTTCTGCTCCCGAAGCCTCCAAGCCTCAGTCTCGTGAAAATCTGCACCATAAAAATAAAAACTTAATATTAAATACATATCTAGATAGCACGGATTTCACAGAAAGCTTTTGAGTTTTTTTAGGTTAAAAGAAACTGACTGCGCCTGTACATTTCTCACCGATAATCTTGTCGCTAACACTCATCCAATTCGATTTTTTGAACCTGAATGCCATGTGCAGCTCGTCCGCTTCCTTTCCGGTCAAATCAATGACCGGCTCTTCGTCACTTCGGTGCTCGCGCTCATCATCGCTGCGCGTTTTATTGGCCAAATTTGTTTGACAAGTGCCCACTTCAAGGCTAGTCAATGTGATTGAATCGTCGTCAACGATTTTCAAGCTGCAATTAAGCGTATAAAATCAATTGTTTGCAAAGGACTAAGGCGTAGTGTAAGAATTATTCAGCAAAGTACAAGCAGTCTCTAACTTAATGAAGCTAATTTCTGTGAAATAAATACATATCAAAAAAATTTAATGCCAGAAATTGCGGGTTTGCAATTTGTGCTAATAACGAAAACGAGAGAGGATGCAATCGGCAAGAGAACAGTATTATGCATAAAGAGCCGCAAAAGTTAGGCAATATCAGTCGATTTTGGGTGATAATCAATCATACGTGAACTTGGGTCCGGCTGCGGTTAACCTATCCCTGACAATCAAAAATACCGCCATTAACCGCAACTAACAAACTTTTGATATTCCGTTCAGGATTTCTCACAAATTTTTAATCATCAAAGGCCCTTCAAAAAATTCTATGTGGAGGCACGTAGCTGAGCCGTCCTATTTTGGGGAGACCGACGCAGGGACTAATCCCAAAAAGGCTAAAAATAGCACATAATAACGTTTAAAAGTCCTATTTTTCCAATTTTTCTGAATTTTTGAGGGTTCGGACCCCCTCCCCCAAGAGCTACCTGCCTGTTCAAGTGCTGCACCTGTACAGCCTTAATCACTATTGACTCATTTATTCAAAATAAAGGCATTAATTAAATCTGTTTATTGCTTCACTTATGCTTAATAAAGCTGAATCTAGGTGTGAACTAAATCAAAATTGTCTATATACAAAATTTTTGACGCTTTCATTCACGTTTTTTTAGCCCTATTCCCATCGCTACGCTTTTGTAAAGAATATACTTATATTTTATGAAATTACTCGTTTTTATACTTATTTTATAATTTGCGCAACTTTCGCCATTCTCTGACTCACAACAGTTTTTCATCTAAAAACTATCAGCAAATTTAGTTTAATATCTAAATGTCATGTGTTTGCAAATTCCTTTCTAAATATTTAGCGACCACCTGTAACGACCTGCTTTCTGGTCCTAAAAGTAAACTATGAATTCCGTTTCTTACTTCCATTTGCGTCATTCAACCGCCTGACATCGCCAACACAATTTTCCTAAATTCCGTAATATTCTTATATACTTAATATAATTCTAATAAGTTAATCGTTAGTCGTTGTTCCGGACGTGCCATTGTACACCTCACAGTTTTCCCTGTCATCTCATAACCTTGTCCACCATATTATACCATTATTACCTATACTTATTAAAAATACATATTACTGCATTCTACCACATAACTGCCATCTTTGCATAATATTGTGGTAGGTACAGCGCAACCTATCAGGCAACCTCCGTACAGAGTAGCTTATAAACAGCGACCAATTGTTGATGAAGAAATTAATAAAATGTTGTCTAAAAATATTATAAGACCATCTCAAAGTCCATGGGCGAGCCCAATAGTCCTAGTCCCAAAGAAAACTGGTGGGTACCGTTTTTGCGTTGATTATAGGAAGTTGAATTCTGTTACAAAAAAAGACTCCTACCCTTTACCAAGAATTGACGATATTATGGACACTTTAAATGAATGTTCACTTTTCACGACTCTTGACCAAGCCTGGGGTTACTGGCAAATACATATGGCTGAAAAGGATAAAGAAAAAACTGCTTTTATCACATATAACGGTATTTTTGAATTCAATGTTCTCCTTTTGGTCAGTGTAATGCCCCCGCCACCTTCCAACGACTGATGGATCTCCTTCTTTCTTGGCTTCAATGGAACATATGCCTAGTTTATTTAGACAACATTCATATTTTTAGCAAAACCTTTAATCAACATCTAGAACGCTTAGAAACTGTTTTTCAGAAACTCAAATCAGCTGGTTTGAAATTGCGTTCCGGAAAAATGTAAATTTTTACAACCCGAAACCTCATATCTCGGTTATGTAATTTGTAAAAATGGAATAAACCCTGACCCTGCTAAAGTGGATGCTGTAAAAAAATTTCCAACGCCAACTTCGGTCGATACTATAAGAAGTTTTCTAGGCCTAACTGGTTATTACAGACGCTTTATAAAAAATTTCTCAATTATTGCTGAGCCACTTTATGAATTGCTGCGAAAAAATTCAAAATTTGTTTGGTATTCGGCTCATGAAAACGCATATCAAAAGCTTAAAAGTACACTTATAACTGCACCAGTTTTACGTTATCCTGACTATTCAAAAGTTTTTATCATTCAAAGTGATGCAACAGGCACTGGAATAGGCGCCATATTAGCTCAGGAATTTGTAGGGTCAGATCACCCCATAGCTTATATCAGTAGGGCCTTAAAACATGCAGAGCGTAATTATCCGGTTTTCAAATTAGAAGCCCTTTCTGTTATCTGGGCAGTAAAGCAATTTCGGACTTATCTTTTCAACCAAAAAGTAATTATTGTGACTGATCATGCTGTTTTGCAATATATTTTAAAAAAACCGAACCCATCTCCAAGGATATCTCGCTGGGGTTTAGCACTCCAAGAACATGATTTTGAAATTCGTCATTGACCTGGTAAAAAACACGGTAACGCTGACGCACTTTCAAGAGTTTACGCTTTGAGTAGCAAAAGTCTTAAAACTAACACTTGCACAGAGTCTGAATTTTCAAAAGCTCAGCTTTCCGATTCATTCTGTAAACCTATAATAAATTTTCTGAGGTCCAATGAGCTACCAGATAGTCCAACTGAAGCACGAAAAATTCTTCTCACTCACGATCATTTTTCATATTTCAATGATATTTTGGTTTACACAAGTTCTCCCACTAGCAAGAAGGCTATCAAATTAATCGTTGTCCCACAGTCCCTTAACTCTGACGTTTTATCTGCTTTTCACGATGATTCACTTGCTGGTCATTTAGGTTTTAAGCATACTTATGCACGAATCAAGAAAGATTTTTCTGGACACAGTTATACACCGATGTTGAAAATTATTGTATTAAATGTTGTGATTGTATAAGTCGTAAAGCACCTTTCTCTTAAACAAAAGCGACCTTAGTCCCGATTCCTGTGGAAGGACCTTTTGATAGGATAGCGACTGATATCTTAGGACCCTTACCACAAACTGAGAACAGTAATAGATACATAATTGTTTTACTGATTATTCAACTAAATACTGTATGAAGTGCATGCTTTAATTCATGAAGTTATTTTAAGACATGGTGCCCCTAAACAACTTTTATCTGATTGTGGGAGTAATTTCCTGTCAACCCTTATCCCTGAAATTTGTAAATTATGTGAAATTCGGAAAATAAATACTTCTGCATATCACCCGCAAACTGACGGTTTTAGTAGAACGGTTTAATAAGACATTATGTAATATGCTCTCAATGTACGTCAACTTGCAACATAATGACTGGGACAATTTTCTGCCTTTTTGTTACTTTCGCATACAACTCTTCTCAACAAGAATCGACTAATTTCAGTCCATTTTTTCTACTTTTTGGCAGACAACCTCATTTTCCTATCGAATCTATACTCACTTTAAAACTTAGTCGTTACACTATTGATTTAAGTAGATTATTTCTCAGAATTGACCCGTCTTTTGTATAATGCATGGACTGTAGCTTATTATAACATTAAAAATTCTCAAGATACCCAAAAACAACAATATGATAAAACTGCTAAAAATTTGCATATCCAACCCGGAGATCTGGTCTATAAACACGTCCCAACCCTCCAGCCTGGACAGACGGGCCAAGTTTTCCCATCCATGGGTAGGTCCATATACTGTCATACAAATTAATTATTCGAATGTCTTAATCAAATCATCTGAGAATTTGCAAAAATATGAAACTATTCACGTTGATCGACTAAAAAAAGTTAAAAAATTAACTGAAAATACTCAACATGTGATTGCTGATGTTCCAAGCTCCAATATTGAAATGGAAAACCCATTCATGGAACCTTTCCTGAAGCCAACAGCACCTTCATGCTACAATCTATGCCCTTGTCATTGAATAATACTTATAAGTTTTTAATGCTTTACCTAAGTGCTGAAATTTTTGACTGTAGAATGTCAGCGTCACGAAGTGAAGAAATGATCTCAGCTAACACAACCCGTGCCCCATCAACCACAAGCGATGAGCATGAAGAATATGAAGTACCATCAGAGAATTGGAAACGGCAAAACCCTGTTTCGTCGACCCTATCTGCTCATAGTGCTTTTATCGAGGACTGGTTCCTTAAATTCCACCGCAGTCCTGGGGAATTCCATTGGCACAGGGTTCCAAAAGACTTACCCATTGATTTAGCCTGTCACCTGCTTTTGCACGGCACTCATGTTTGCGGCCTACTTGCACTGCATGTTAGTGAGTATACTGCCGGTATAAGCCAAGAAAATAGTCCTGGTGCTTCTAAAGTATCAAAGCCTCACTCTTTTTGCGATCTACTGACACTGGCATGCCCAGATGGGTTTGCCTACGTATTTAACGTGAAAAAATTAAATGGTTTCCCTTCCCACGCCACCTTCAATCTCTTTTATCAAATGAATCAGTATTTTTTGTCGAATTTTTCATCTACAGCTGCCCTTTCCAATACGGATCCTTATTTTGAGGGCTGGAGAGCTAATCTTCAACGTGATGAAATCGTCAAAAATATCCAAATGCACAATTTATTGCCACATGTTTTTAAAAATACGTCTGACAGCTTTAAATCCACGGTCCAAGCACTTTTTTCTGTATCTATGGATATTCCCTTGTCCCAAAAAACGCATCAGCAGCGCGTGCCATTCTCACACATGATGTTTATGCTTTGATTGAGCGGAACATTGACGAGCTGTATGCTTTTCGCTAGAGCAACATGACCGTACTGGTCATCATCTTTTTGACCTGCCAGAGCTAATGATCTGGATAAAAAGCAAACGATCAGTAGCCACAAACACTGACTTACCACCTGCTGATTTATAATTCCCTGAGCCAATCCGAACTAGTACCTAACCCTGCCGTAAATCCACCTGCTTTTGAATTAGTTGCTCCCCTTCAACATTTCAGTCGGAGAGACGCCGAGTGGTTAACAGTTAAACCTACGAATTGCAAGGTTCTAGGTTCGAATCCACGTTGACGCAGGTCTTTTCGGCAGGCCAAGCCAGCCTTTCATCCCTCCGGGGTCGATAAATGGGAAGCTGCACTTGTGTGGCGGATGGTAACAGCGTTCTGCGCAGTCACACCGGCCCCGTGACCCAGACTCGGTCTAATCAGACATGCTGGCCTAGGGCTGTGTTTGGGAAAAATAGGCACCCGCACCTACAGCAGAGATGAATCAAGTAACTTCTTGCTACGGGATTTACCATTTACCTCCCTTCAACCACAGCCACGTTTACCACTACCAGTTTTGCCAGCAGTCACCATACGTCCACCGGTTTGCCCTGCACAGTTTTCACGACCGGTCAATCCGAACATGCTCAATATCGAAGGTCGTTTTGGCTGTCTCATTTCAGAAATGGTGGGTCAGTTCAAGTCAAGGTTTCGCATGTGCAACAATCAAACATGGAGAGCTTACCACGATGAATTTTTCAACTTTTGGTGCCATGAGCTGCGCCAAGCCTTCAATTTGCCACCGGAGGAGATGCGTCACAAAGAAGCCCTGCTACGTCAGGCATTGCTGTTGCGAATCGGATGCATGCAGCAGAAATCGGCTGACAGACCCCAAGGAAACTGAGCAACCAGCGACCAGACCAGTATTCAAGGACAGCAACGCCGAAGTCAAACAATTTGCTTATTTTTCCGCTTTACACGTATGTAATCCGAACAAAGCAAGCAACTGTTTAATATCAATTTAAATTTTTGAATTTGAATTTTTGAGAAAATTAATAATTTAGGTAATTAAATAACCTACTCGTATATGGATAATTATAATTTTATTCAATATTTGTTTAAAATCCCCACCCTTATTGCCGAAGTCTTTAATCAACAGGGGAAGAATGTAAAGAATATACTTATATTTTATGAAATTACTCGTTTTTATGCTTATTTTATAATTTGCGCAACTTCTGCCATTCTCTGACTCACAACCACACCTGGGCGTGGGGGTTTGGGGGTATGCACCCCCCAGAAACCAAAATACCCCCCCAGAAATCAAAATACCCCCCAGAATTCAATTTTTGAAAATTTTTTTCGTTTTTTTTCGCAATGTTTTGATGCCAATGGATAGTGCTTGATGAGAAACGTCGAAAAATGGTGTTTTTATCGCCATACCACCATTTTTAAGGCCATTTTTCGACCTACAAAAAATCTTGCAACCCCCAGAATTTTCTTGCTGCCCACGTATGCTCACAACAGTTTTTCATCTAAAAACTATCAGCAAATTTAGTTTAATATCTAAATGTCATGTGTTCGCAAATTCCTTTCTAAATATTTAGCAACCACCTGTAACGACCTGCTTTCTGGTCATAAAAGTAAACTATGATCCTGAAAAGTTATTCCGTTTTTTACTTCCATTTGTGTCATTCAACCGCCTGACATCGCCAACACAATTTTCCTAAATTCCGTAATATTCTTATATACTTAATATAATTCTAATAAGTTAATCGTTAGTCGTTGTTCGGACGTGCCGTTGTATGCCTCGCAGTTTTCCTGTCATCTCATAACCTTGTCCACCATATTATACCATTATTACCTATACTTATTAAAAATACATATTACTGCATTCTACCACATAACTGCCATCTTTGCACTTTCAATGACCAGAAGTATGAGTCTAAACAGGAAACCTACTAGCGAATGAATAGAAAAATTGAGCCAAGAACGTTAAATTGATTCAAATGATAAATGCCTGCTCAGGCATGTAGCTGGCCGTCCTATTCTGGGTGGAACAACACCAATTTTTGGGGGACTAAGTCCAATAAGCCAAAAATAGCACTAAATAACGTTTAAAAAGTCCTATTTTTCCGATTTTCCTGAATTTAGGGGGTCCGGACCCCCATTTCCCCCTCCCCTCCCGCAGAGATACGTGCCTGTGCATTATGGGACTAGTGAGCGGCCGAGTGCCTTTTTCGGTCGGGGCCAGGGCTGAAAAAATTCATGGCTTTGACCGGGACCGGTGGCCAGGGTACACGGGGTATAAACGTAATATAGTATTTAGTGTATAACTATATATTGTATACGCATCATTGTATGGTATACAAATATATGCAAGCTAAGTAGGTATGTATGTTATGTAGTGTTATGACAGGCAGCAAGCGGTTTGAAGTTTGCTTAGCAAGCAGCTATTATTATTTATACTTAAATCATACCTGAGTAGTGGTCAATGGTTCTCCCCATCCAATTTTTCAAATAAAAAGTGATTGTCTGGTTCAAAAAGTAGTTGTCCAATAACCAGCATGAAAATTACCTATCTAGCTTTTGAAAATATAATTTTCTCATTCGAAAAACGATTATTCAGCCTTCAAAAATGTTTGGTTTGGCCCAGAAAAAGGGTGACCAAGTCCGAAAATGGGTTCGCCCGGTTCAAAAAGCGGTTGTCTAGTTTAAAAAGTCGTTGTATATATACAAAAATGGGATTTTTAGGCTTTACAGTACAAAACGTTACCCCGTCCAAATGACCCCCTTCTCCCCATCCAACTTTTGGTTCTCTGGTTCTCCCGTCCTGTGAACACGCAGAAACAGGGTATAGCCCAGGTGGTATATTTAAGAAACCACAGGTTCAGCTACATTGCTAAATTACGTTGTAGTCCATTTTCACTATTCTCAAATATACCTTTTAATTCTGAATCACTTGCTGTCCGTCCGTCTTACTGGGATATTTAATCTATCAGATAATTTTGGAAGGGCGAAATTTCAAACGAATTCTTGTTCAATATTAATCATTACCACTTAAGTGAAAAGGACCACCCTTGAGAGAAGACATTTACATGTTAATATGGTTTAATCCACTAGTATTGACTGTTGTGAGTAGCAATGAAAAGATCAGTGAAACATCGCTTTTTTCTGAAAGATTTTTTTGGACGATTTATTTAAATATTACTTTCTTTTGCTGTGATTCATTCCAAATATTCACGCTTAATCAGTAAATTCTAGCTCATGAGCATAATTGCAGAAAATCGTGAAATTTTAAATTTTTCAGTAGATACCTACCTATTTATATATGAACATACTTTTTGCACTTTTGAATTTCGAAACCCAGACCATCCACTTCGTTTGATTCTCCTGCACTGGCATAATACCAAATTAAATGTCAAACGACAGACTGATGATACTGATTGATTATGAAAGAGTTATCTCAGAAAAAGTATACAAAGTTCTTAGGAAAAACAGGTGAACTGCTTCAGTCATTCATAGGCAATCACAGAGCATCCAGCTTAAACAAATGGACAATGACCCTATGATTATTTAAAACTAGCAAATGACTTATCTGGTTTATTTTGAGGAAAGAACGCTTTTGTTAACACACTACAAAAGAATTTAATAAATGCAATGAATTTCCACAGGTCCCTGGCAATTTTGAGACCTGCCCCGGCCACGGCCGGGGTAACCCAAAATGGCAGGCAATTGCCAGGGCCCCATTCGATTACTGGCGGGGGCCAGGCGCGGATCCAAGGGGTGGGGGTGAGGGCGGCTGCCCCTCCCTCAAAAACTTTTTCAAAATTCTTTGAATTGCACATATATATATTAGAATGCGCCCAAAATTAAGCTAAAAAAGCCAAAACGTTAAAAATTTTCGGTGCTTCGCAATGAATCATCATTTTTTCGTTATAGTGTTCCAGCATCGTTGTTGAAATCTGGAATCAGCTAAAATATTCCAATGCTTCACACCAATTTAGTGATTTAATGCGTTATTTATCAATTGAAAGTCCAAATGCTAGTTGGGCATCGTGATAAAGATGTGAGAAAATCATTTTGTGCCGGTTCGATAATCTTTCAGTTCGTTTCGTTTTTCAGTTCAGAATGCATTTCACCTATTAGCAGCAAGTTTGAAATGGTTTGTACGCATGAAGAAGCTGGTTAATTCTGACTGTTTTTAGGCTGAGTTTAGGACCGTAGTTTAGCCGATTTTGCGAAAGTTTTAATGTTACAAATCAGCATTTGATTTTAGAAAAAACCCAGACTCTGCCCGGGACCCCACTGGTGGCTTCTGAGCCCGTCACCCCAGATCTCCTTACTGCCAAAGAGAGGGTGTTTCTTGCATTATTTGTGTATCCAAGGCAATCAAGTGGTCGGCTTATGTACAAATGAGTAAATTTACCCATGGAGCAGGAACGCCCCATCCCCAAAATGAAAAAAGTTTTCTTCTCACAAAAGTCCCCAAAATGAAGTACCAATGAAAAATTCTCGAAGTACGTCTAGAACTTCGCCAAAACAGGTTTCTAGCGTTCTTTAATGCTACTAATGTAAAATTTACAGGGCATCGCGTCAGATATATTCTTAATGTACGTACATGCATCTAGTTTTTGTCCGCTTAAGTGCTCAAAAACGCTCAATTATAAGTTACACATAGAGAACACGCCAGATTTTTCAGGCGCTTTGCTTTTAATTATTCATTTATGTTATTTTCTTCGCAAAACACAAAGATTGATTACAAATGTTGAGATTAACAAGCTATATTTGGATGATCAGAAATCAGTTGCATACATAGGTTGGACGATATATTTTTTGCATGTGAGTATGAAATAAGCGAGAGATTTTTTGACGTTTTTTCAAACTTTTCCCAAACATTGTCTACAGGTTGTCAAGAAATGCTCAAAAATGCCTTTATTTTTGTCTACCTCCGAATGGTTTTTGAAATATCTGACCTCAAATTTTTTGACCGCCCTCAAAAATTTTTTCCTGGATCAGCTAATGGCGGGGGCCTGTCTGCATCCATGTAAGAACATGGTGTGAGGGAATATTACCCCCCTGAGCTTCAAAAAACTGGTAGCTGTGTAGCCATTTTGGACGAGAAAGCATTTTGCGACTGGCACTTATACTGCGGGAGCATACTGGGTAGGTTATATTAAGAAGGTTATTCCTTTTTTGCAAACTTAATCTTGAAGGTTCCCCCAACGTATCTGACTCCATGTGTAAAAAATATATTGAATCAAGACAGTTTATGCCTTTGCTAACCTTCCACTTTCCGTTAAATATTAGCAACAAAACTTATTACAGATGGGTAGAAGTTCAATGAGACACTATTAGATCACGAACACTAACATCATAAATAGATGGGTAGGTACCAATAAAAATTCAGAAAAAATTCACAATCATAATTATGTACATGTATCATATTACAAAGTACAAATACTATTTCATTTTCATACCCGATTACCTTGCTTAAGATTACCCATTGCTACAGAACTGTCCACTCAGACAACCTAAATTTTTTATCCATATAAAATTATAAGGTGTGCGTAACGATCTGATAGAAATTAGATAATACTTTCAAGTTAGATAGACTGACCTGGTTCTTGAGGACTTTGCATCCTTGCGTCTTTTCTTATTTTTCTCGGTCAACAAAGTACTTGCACTCAGGTATTTCTTGATATATTCTTCTTTGGATACAGCCATGGGAACAAAGTTACGCAGTGCGCTGCTGTGAGAACCAATTTATCATTCTGATGGCCAAAAACGGGTTACTATGTTTAGCAGGTAGTCTTCAATACATGATATGTAAAAAACTATTTGATGTAGAAAATAGCAAGTTTTCTATCTCATTGATGAATACGCAATTTCATATTCTTCACTTTGGTGTTTATATTATTTCATCGCAGTCATAAATGTAACAATGAGATAGGGAACCCCAACTGAAAGTTCGTTGTCCCTCGAATCTCTTAAGCTTGAAATTTTTTGAGTTGTAGGTAGTATCTAAATTTGGCAATGGGTGTGGGTATTAGGGATGTTCCCGTTCCTAGTTTTTCAAAAAAATTCGGTTCTACTTCTTGAAAAACAAGAACTTCGGTTCTGGTTCTGGTTCCAGTTCTTGCGTAAGTTGGAACCGTCAGTTCCGGTTCCGATTCCAGTTCTCCAACTAGAGAACCATCGGTTCCGGTTCCGGTTCCTGTGTTAAAATGTATGCGCTCTTGATAGTCTGACTTCACAGGAACATATGACGATATAATCGAAAGATAAGATATTCAGGGAGTCAATTCAATCTGGCAACTGCACATTCAAACAAGTTTTGCGTCTAGTTGACAATTTACTTATAAATCACTGAATATTATCTGTATTTCTTGAATAAAACATTATATCATCTCTGGCTTTGTCTGTACAATCTTTCAATCAGTTGAACACTATGTGTCCAATGTTCTTTGCTTATTAGAATTCATAAATTGGTGTATTTTTTAACAGCTGCCCAGTGGCGCTAGAATCATTTACGACCCTCTCAGAAACAGGATGCATTGCAAAAAAGCTAGACGGCTGTTAATTTTAAAATATAATTTACCCGGAACAAAATTTGCATTCTAAGTTTCAATCTGTGAACTTTTGGGTAATAAAAGATTTAGTCCCTGTTTCATGTCTTCACTAAAATTTTATGAAATTCGATTTTTAACTCTACTTTAAAAAAACCTATAACCGACTCCAAAAAATATTGGTTCCGGTTTTGGTTCTTAGAAAATCAAGAAATCGGTTCTTGGTTCCGGTTCTTTGAAAATCAAAAAATCGGTACTCGGTTCCGGTTCTGGTTCCAAAAAATGGTCGTTTCCAGCGGGTTCTGGTTCCCGTTAACCGGCACATCCCTAGTGTGTACTAAATTTTAAAAAAGCAGGTGTGGGTGGTGGGTTTCTCAAACACTTAACATAGGGAAACATCTTGCCTGAGGCTTCTGTTCACATCAATTTGCACACAATAAAGATACTGTATATTACTATTGCTAGGTTGAAATTGCCTCCCTGAGAAATTTAAAAATCGCAAATATGGCTGCAAAATATGGATATGCTTAGGGTTATAGCGGCCCTGGCTTAGATGCACAAGGTCAGGTGGGCCAGGGGAGGTAAAGTCGAGATTTTGGGGTCAGAGAGAGGTATAATCGAGATTTTGGGGTCAGGGAGAGGTACAATATAAGATTTAACTACAGTAAATTAAGTTTTTGACTATTTTTACATCAAAATGGCTTGAAAATCCACTATTTTTTGGCTCAAATCGCTTAGCAGTATATAACTTTGTGACCCTTCAGTTGTGGTTTTACCTTCCTCTCACCCCTCTCTATATGCATGCATGGACCCTGGACGAAGCTGCATTTAGCAGCTCTCAAAAGTTCTCAATCTTGTACATAATGTCCCTACATGTGAAGCATGAAAATTCTGGAGGTCAGCTCCAAAGTTTCTTAATTGTGCTTATTTGGCCTAAAAACGACCAGTGCACATCAAAAGCATGATTTTTCAATGTTTCTGACAACGCTTTTTTAGGACATGAATATGTGAATAATTCTAAAACTAATCGCTAAAATGGTTCAAAGCAGCCTGCTTCATAAGGCTTTTTTTAACTCGAGAATTCTGTAAAGTTAGTCTACTTTTGTGGGATCAGCAGACTTTCCACAAAGTTCAACTTCAAAACGCACACCTACCTACGAAGTGATTGGTTTTATAAGTGAAGTTAATACGCATTTTCAGCATAAACAAACGAATTTTTCTAAATTATCCCTAAAAATGCATCTAGACAAGAGAATTTCAAATATTCCATATTTTTGCTCTATGCAATCACTGCACATTGTATGAAAAAATGGCATTGCAAAATTTGTGCGAGCTTCAAAATGTCTTCCTTACAAAATTCTGACATAAAATTATCAAGTGTACATTATGAAATATCAAGGTCAATTAATTCAGCAAAGAGTAGACTTAAAACTTTATAGAGAAGATGATACAAATGCTAGAGTAGAGTTAGACCACAGAAGCTTCTTCATAGCTGTGAAAGAAAATTTCGAGAAATTCCACATGTTTTCAATAGAAAATTCAGCAAATTTCTATAAAATTAGAAAGATGAATGATAAAAATGATTTTAAAATATTAATATAAATAATTATCATGAATGGATTTACACACTACGTGTCATTATATAAAAACAGGTCACAAAATCTAATCTGTCTTTTAGTGATCAACTGGGGCCTTAGACCCATTTTTGAGTTTACCCGGCCCCGGCTGGGGCAAGTCTCAAAAGTGACCTTAAAAATGACCAGGGGCCAGGGAAAATTTATTGCATTTATTCAATTCTTTTATAGTTTGATAATAACAGTGTTCTTGTCTCTAAATGAACCAGATAAATCATTTGATTGCTTTAAATAATCATATGATCATTGTTCATTAGTTTAAACTAGACGTTCCACAATTGCCTATGAATGACTGAAACAGTTAGTCTGTTTTTCAAAGGGTTTTTGCATACTTGTTCTGATACATGTTTCATAATCAATCACTTTGCTAAAGTCAATGTCCTTTGACATTTAATTGAACACTGCATATGACCAGCTGGAGAACTAAATGAAGTTGGTTTGGGCTTGAAAACTCTAAAGCACAAGAACTAAGCTCATATTTATATATCTGCTTAAAAACTCAAAGTCTCACAATTTGTTACAATTATGCTACTAAGCTAGAATTTTGCTTAAAAAGTGTGAACATTTGGAGTAAAATGCAGTGGAAGAATGAAGCATTTAAAGGAAGTAGTGATCGACCGGGGCGACTTTTTTGGCCGGGGCCGGGGCGGTACCGGGGCTGGAAAAAAATCCCCGGCCCCGGCCAGGGCTGGCCGGGGTTAGACAAGGAAAATATTATTGCATGACACATACTTGGGGCGGGCATAGGAAAAGAAATAATGAGTGACTGCTCTATTCAGTAGTAAATGACAAGCACAAAGTTAGGTGCGCCTTTTCATATCAAGTTTTATTACTATTTATGTCACAAGAAACAAATTTAGTCCAGTGTTTCATTGTCTGAATCATCAATAAAGTCTATGTCGCTGCTATTAGCACACTCTATATCATTTGAATCTTCGCTACTGCTACTGCTGCTGTAGCGATTGGATGCAATAGGTATTGGATGTAATAAATGAGACATCACACATTCCTATAATGGGGGAGGGTATTACCCCCTCAGGGTCCAAGACACAAGTCACTGTCAGACGATTTTTGGTGAAAACCTTTTGAATTTTTTTAACTTAATTTTTTAGCATGGCAAAAGTGTACCTAACTATTAGAATTTCACGAAGTGATACATTATTTTAGAATGTGAGCTAGAGTAAATAGATAAACTATCACTATAAAACATGCATGTAATCGCTAAAAACTTTATGAGGGCCCCTCAGTATACATGTAACGGCTGGAAATCTAGGGTAGGGGTCCATCGCCATTTTTAGAAGGAGGGGTTAGCGACTAGATCGAAAATGGTAAAAACACATAAAAATAGCCAAAAAAGCACAAGTTTTCGCCAAAAAATGGGGAGGTTAATCAAATACTTTCTGACTTTCAAGGAAGTTCGGGGCTTCAAAGCGTGGATGAGGGATGGCCCATACCCCTGTCATGTATATTTCTTGGTGATTTTCAGGGGAAGGGGGTAAGCGGCTCCATTTTTGCAGCCGCTTACTCCCTGAAAATCTTTAACATGGTAGAATTTGCAATAAGGAATTTGACACCTTTTTAAAATTTTTGTTCTTCAAAAATCTTTGTACATGTACAAAGACAGTCCTGAAACGTCTTTGTACATCAGCAAAAATCTTCGCCAAATACAAAAAGACCGTGCTTCTAGATGTGATAATTCGGCTTGAATTTAGTTGATAATATCAGTTCGGCGCGAAGTGCCGAAATTTTAGGAGCTTTTGATGGAATTCACACATAAAACTCGACTGAGAAAGCTAAAACAACTTGTACTACAAAATCAGAAATATTACAAAAATTGTAATATGCGAATTAAATCTTGTAATAAGCAACACTGCGCTTAGAACGGAAAAATGGAAAAATGTCAATTATTCAGAAACCCTAAATTAGCCAAATACACTACTAAAGGTCGAAAAACTATGTTCTACCACACTGAAATCGTTACTGTACCATATTAAAGTATACAAAAATTTGTATGTACAAAACGGTGTTTTTTTGTATTTGCCAAAGGTTTTTCCCGATGTACAAAGAGTTTTCAGGACTATCTTTGTACATGTTCAAAGATTTTTGGGAAGATAAAAACTCCGATATGAAAAATTGTCTGTCCTATATATCTTTAAAATGGCAAAATTTGTATTTAGAATGGAAAAATGTCAAATTTTTAGGCGCTTCGCGCCGTTTTGAGACAATTTCAGTCATTTTTGGCGTTAGAAACCCAGAAATTAGCTAAAATATACAATCAAAAGTCAAAAGACCGTTTTACCACACTAAAATCGCTACTGTATTATATTATAGTAACCAAAAATTTGTGTGTACAAAATGTACAAAGACTTTTGGGGACCATTTTTGTACACGCACAAACGGACCGTGTACAAAAAAAACACTGGTACAAAATGTACAAAGACTTTTGGGTACCATCTTTGTTCATGTATATACAAAGGTACATTGTACAAAAAAACACTGTCACATACTGATAGTTTGCGAAAATGTGTATGTTTAAGAATATATTTATATAATATAGCTACAAAAATTTGTTAGCTCATACAAAGACCTTTTCGGAGATCTTTGTACAAGCACAAGAAGCTCGTACAACAAAATAGAGTCGGCTAATAATAGTCCACCACTTAATTTTCTGGTCCTCCAATTTGGGATTTCACCCCTCCCTCAACTCTTGACCTTAGGAAACTATTTGATACATATTTAGTTTATTGGATCGGACGCAATTCTGCAGCGTACTTTACATTCGCCTATAATTAACCTCCGTCCTAATAACTATTACACAAGAAACGATTTTTGAAGCACGCGATTCCCATTCAATTAAATGTAAAAGTGTTTTTTGTAAAAATAGTTTGTTGAAAACGTACAATTTCCAACTAGAAATAGAAGGTATTAGTCAACTCTAAATCTTTAATCCATAGATATGAATGAATGAGTTAAAAGTAGCATTCAGTTTAAATAAGTTAAGTGGAGGAATCGAAAACAAGCAGATTTTCCTGAACATTATTTCAGTAAAAGCTCATTTATACACAGAAGCAAAGTTATAACAAGGACTAAGTAAGTATACATATATTCTAATCAGTACAGTTCTCAAAATTAACACTTGCTCATTGATTAATAAGTGCCAGTATCACAGCCTGTACAAAATACGAATTAAACTAAATTTTTCCCCGGCCCCGGCCATTTTTTGACCTTGCCCCGGCCGGGGCCGAGGATGCTGAAAAATGGCCGGGGATTGCTGGGGCCGGGGCCCCGGTCGATCACTAAAAGGAAGCGCCTACAAAATCTTTCAAAAAAAGCGAAATTTTACTCATCTCCTCATCACTACTCACAAAAGTAGAAACTAAGGGATAAGTCGTATCGAAATGTAAATGTCTTCTCTCAAGCTTGGTCCTTTTCATTCAAGTGGTAGTGGTCATTGGTCAATATTAAATTCTTTTAAAATTTCATATGTATCTATACTTATCACTGGTAAAGCTGGCCTTCTGATTTTGGGGGTGAGGTTAATTTTGAAGTTAGATATCTCAACAACTACTTATGGATAGGCAAAAATAACAGTGTTTTTTTAGTTTGTCTCCAAAATGAGGTCTACACATTACAAAAGGAAAAAATTATAAAAAATCAAATTTGATTTCAATTATACTAAACAAATGTTGTATGTAAATAAATAAGGCGCAAAGCGCCCAAAAATTTTGGGTTTTAGCTCAAAAAATGTGATAAAATCTATTCTAGCTACAAATAGGCATAAAGGGTGAGGGGAGATAAGACCATAGGTGGGCAGCACCGAAATTCTGGGGGGGTGAAAAAATTTCTGGGGGGTGAAAAAATTTTTTAAGGTCAAAAAATGGTCTTAAAAGAGGTCGTATGGCAAAAAAACACCATTTTTTGACGTTTCTCATCAAGCTCTATCCAATGGCATCAAAAAATTGCTAAAAAAGCAAAAAAAAATTTCTGAGGGGGGGGGGGGTATTTTGATTTCTGGGGGGTATTTCAACTTCTGGGGGTGCATACCCCCCAAACCCCACGCCCATGTGTGGATAAGACTCCTTGCTCAGGTTTTGGAAAATCAGGTACTGTCAGGCGATTTTGAGAAAACGAAAGGTGGTAGTACAATTTGCGAGATAATTGCAAAAAAAGACTAAAATTTTGCTTGAAAACGGTATAAGTACCAAACTTTTTCATTTTTCATAGCATAAATTGGTACAACTTTATTAAAAAATGTCAATAAACCTATTCCGCCTCGCGTAACGTGCTACTGTAGCATGTTGTAGTTGCTAAGACATACATGTACAGCATCTACATTGAGTTTGGGACCATCTTTGTACCTGTACAAAGAGATTCTATACAAGAACAAATGAACTTAATTTACTATATGACCATTTTCCGATTTCAGCCCCCCTCCCCTGACTACCTCTAACATGCGGATCTATAATTCTAGCGGTCTTTCCGATACTCTTTAAGAATCTCCAATTTTCTCTTTGAGAGATCCTTGTGAAAAATATTCATATTTCAAAAATTTTGTGGGGACTAGCAGTGTTTTTTTGTGCAAGGTCCGCTAGTACATGTACAAATATAGTCCCCAAAAGTCTTTGTGCATTTTGTACACACAAATTTTTGGGTACTACAATATGGTACAGTAGCGATTTTAAGTGTGGTAAAAACAGTTTTTCGACCTTTGGTAGTGTATTTTAGCTAATTTCTACGTAGCTGAGGGCAGAAATCACTAAGAATTGTCTTAAAATGGCCACATCGTTTTCACCTATAAATGGAAAAATTAGCACTTGATGGTCTACTGTAATTGAGTCAAACAATAATATGACATGATTATATGCATTTCTAAAATCAGCAATCATAGTGCTTTCAGCAGTGTGTACTTTTAGGTCCGGTGCTACAGCAAAACGATTACTGTAAACCTTCAAACACAAAGTGGTTGATGATCACTCAAAAAAGTGTTTCATACCTTTTAGGTTTTTTGAGCAAATCTCAGGAACCGCTGCTCCAATTTAGACAAAAGGAAATGTGTTAGATAGAAACTTTGGGGCGCAACTATTTTGCCGAAAAAAAATCAAAATTTCTGTTTACTGTAGCTTGTCACCTGAAAAAATGGCGAAAATTTGATCAGGCTTCCATTTACCCTGTATTGTATGTAGAAAGCTCCATAATAGCAAAATAGTTTCGTCTTTAGATAGGCTTTCTTGTGCAATAAACGCGGTTAACCAAGATTTGTTCGTTCTTCCGGTTTGCACAAAACAAATTTGTGTCATGGGGGCAGCCATATTGGAAATACAATACTTTAAGCTGTAGCGATCTAACTACTTTACATAATTCAACAATTAAGCACATTTTGAAAAGACAAAAGAAAGAGCTTTTAAATGACCACTTGTTTGTTTGATTTGGATAAGTAGAAACAAGTTCAATATGGCTGCCATTTTATTCACTGTAATAGAAAAAGTGCGTTTTTTACAAATTATAGTTGGCATTTTTTTCTGTGAACAGATAGAAAATTGGATGCTCTTCCTAATGAATGAGATATGTTTTGGAGTATGGCTTCTAATAGATTTTTTGATCTTGGCATTTTAAACAGAAAAATCGTTCATGTTACACTGAAAATGACGTGGCGCAAAGCACCAAAAAATTGACATTTTTCGTTTTGAAATGTCATTTCTGCCATTATAAAGATAAATTGAACACACACTTACTCATTTCGGCGCAAAGCGCCGAGAGGCGCCCGAAATGTTTTCGAATTTTAGATCTTTTTGCAATTTTTGTCTTCCCGAAAAATCTCTGTACGTGTACAAAGACAGTCCCAAAAAGTCTTTGTACATCGGAAAAAATCTTTGCCAACTACAAAAGAACACTGGGGACTAGTCCCCCAACCCCCCACAGCTATGCCACTGATGCTTGCTTATACACTATATATTATGGTATATGATCTTTTCAAAATATTGAACTGATAAGTTAGATACCTCAGAATGGTGGAAGCGATGCACTGCATGCGCAGTATATAAATCTTACTGAGTCATAAGATATGCTTGAGAATCGTTAACAGGAACTAGGGATAGGACGAGGGTCTTTTTTTCCCTCGACCGAGGCCAAGGCCGAGGGAACTTTGAAATCCTTGCCTCGGCCGAGGCCGAGGCCGGGGCCGAGGGCCGAGGGACTGAGGGACCAAGGATTTGTAATACATATAATATGAGTATATGAGTACAAACAATATAGGACACATATGATCCATGCGATGTGGGTACAGTAGCAATAGGATTGATTAGTGTAATATAGTTCAAAGCTAACAAGCTATTATTTTAATTTTATTCAAAGGTAGGTATCACACATTCCCATGGGGGGTGAGGGGGTATTACCCCACCTCGGGGTACGAGACTTGAATCACTGTCAGACGATTTTGAGCTATCAAACATTTTCTGCAATGATTTGGGTACAAAAACAGCGAAGACATTAAAATTTTTCCGGCGCTTCGCGCTGACTAATACACTTCTGTTTTGTTTACCCATAAAATACCTAGAATGATCTTAAAATGATCTGAAAAGCCAAAATTTTCGATGGATTCGTATATTTTTTACTCTCAAGAGTGACGAAACTAGTCAGAATGGGATAAAATGTTGTTAAAAATGCAGTTTTTCACATTAAAACATGTTATACAGGATGTTTTAGCATTTTTCATATTTGACCTGCAAAAAAGGCTAGACTCTAAATTTAGTGGGACTTAACCCCTGAACTTTCGACCTTGGGAAACTATGGTATGTATGTCAATGACAAGCACAGAAGTGACAAATTGCTAATCGTCTTGATCATTCAGCTCGTTTTTGCTATCACTATTTTGTGTGTTCTACATATCTTTATAATGGCAGAAATTGTATTTCAAGAGGAAAAATGTCAATTATTTGGCACTTTGCGCCGTTTTGAGATGATTCTTAGTAGAGGTGCACGCGGGTACCCGAGTACCCTGGTAGAAAATAATTTTACTACCCGGTACCCGATCCCCTAATATAAAGTGGAAAATTAGCACTGCAGTTATGCAATATGTGCTAAGAATTGAATAAGAAACCTAGAAACATATTGCTTCTAAAGTGTGACTGAATCACAAAGTAAATGTGATTTAATATAATCAACCGTAAAATGTGAAATAAGCGCGTCTGTTAATATTTCCTATTGTCACAATATATCGCGCATATGGTATTCAGCTCTTTAGTTACATTATGTTATTTGTGCCGAATTCTTCTTATTCTTGATTGTAAACAAATTTAAACATGAAATTATCTGTTAGCGATGCTTTTTTTATAATGCATTCACTTCTGTGACCATTATAAAAATTCAAACTGCAACTTTTATTCACATTGTGCGTATTTGAATTTTCTACCCATGCCCAACTTAAGCTTAAGAAATTAAGTAGGTTTTGCATGCATGGACACGGAAAACGCCCATATAATGTACCTACTCTAATCGGTGATGTCTCAACAGCCCCACCAGTCCCAACAGCCCCACCAATAATCCCAACAGCCCCACCAATCCCAACAGCCCCACCATTCCAACAGCCCCACCATCCCAACAGCCCCACCAGTACTCCCAGCAGCCCCATCATTACTGCAATCGCTATTATACGAGAAATGCGTTTGACGAATGTACTTTTGAAACATAGAATTTATACGGGCTCCGTTTAATCAAGATATTTTGTTGACTATTTTTCGACTTCGTATTAACACATCACATAACACATCAAGATTATACAAGAGCAAGCAGGTTTACGTTTTCAGAGTAACTCTACCTGAGAAATTTTTGCGCAATCCGTGATTTTGCCTCATTCGAGTCATTTTGCAAGATTAGATTCCTGCTCATTATTGCCTAGTCTAGACTGCCAGAAAAAAAATGAAAAATGTTCAAGTGAAAAAAGGAAAGATAAGCGTTAAAATCAAATGAAAATGAAAACTTTCACGCTAATCTGCTTTAAAATAGCCAGAAAATGTGGATTAACGTAGTTTTACGCTATTTTAACATTCATTCTAGTTTTGAGGTCATTTTTGGCTCAAAACTCCTTCTCCGGACCGGTCGTGCTGTGCATCTATGATTATAACATTGGGGCAGTTGGAACAAACATTGGCAGCGGACAAATTCTGCGGGTCTGGTGGGGTAAAGTGACCGAAAAACGTGCTTAAAATAGAATTCTGGGGGTCTATCATAATTTGGGGGATTTCCAGAATTTCGGGTTGGGAGGGGGCTAAACTCTAAACATCCCTCCCCCACGCTTATGTGTGGTTGGGACAGTGTGACTGTTGAAACGGTTGGACTGCTGGAACGGTGGAACTGCTGGGATTGGTGGGGCTCTAGGGACTGGTGGGGCTGTTGGGATTATTGGTGGGGCTGTTGGGATTATTGGTGGGGCTCTTGGGATTTTTAGTGGGGCTGTTGGGTTATTGGTTGGGCTGTTGGGATGGTAGGGCTGTTGGGATGGTGGGGCTGTTGGGACTCATGGGGCTGTTGGGACGGGTGGGGCTGTTGGGACTGGTGGGGCTGTTGAGACACAATCCTTCAATCAGCATATGCGTCTTGTCTCTGCCGTCTATAGGCTGGCATATTACAGCATTGACTTGGCATAACATTCGAGGCAATGGGTCTTTTGTAGCACATGCGTTTTTTGCTGTATTTGTGCTATTTCGGCATCACTCAAAAAATGCAAAATTAAAAAACCCTCGGTCCTCGGTCATTTTTCACCTGACCCTCGGCCGAGGCCGAGGATCTCAAAAAGACCAAGGATTACCGAGGCCGAGGCCGAGGCCTCGTCCGATCCCTAACAGGAACTAAAACTTTATTTAGCCATGCAACTCAATTTAGATGTATTAAATACACGCCTGGGCAATACCCTGTTTCTGCCCGTTCCAGGACCAGAAGAACCAAAAGTTGGATGGGGAGAAGGGGTCATTTGGACGGGAATATAATTGTTCAGTAAAGCCCAAAATCCCACTTTTGAACCTAGACAATGACTTATTGAATTAAAAAGCCATTTTTAACTAGGCGTACCCTTTTTTGATTTAGACAACCTTTTTCTGGGCCAAAAAACACTTTTCAAGACTGGATAAACATTTTATGGACCAGAAAATTTAATTTTCGAAGATGGACAGGCAGTTTTCATGCTGGTAATTAGGCAACCACTTTTTAAAACCGGAACAACCAATTTTAATTCGAAAGTTAGACGGATAGAACCATTGACCCTTGCTCAGGTATGATTATATAACATTACTTATGCACTGCTTGCTAAGTAAAATGCAAACAGCATGTTGCCTGTCATGACACTACATCATAGGTAGCGCGTTCGCGTGTATATACCTATAATATACTTGGGTACCCCCAACATATGCCCCCCTCACAGCAATAACGGCACACATCTGAGAGGTGCGGTTTCTTTTAAAAGGTAGATAATAAAAAAACTTAGTGCTCCCATTTTTTTTACACTCAATACCGAGCGCATGGTTAGTGTGTAAAATTTACACCAAAAATTCAAATGGTTTGCAGAGGGCCAATCTTTTTTTAAAAATGTTTTCCCTAATTAGTAGGTTACGAATCTGGCCTTAAGATTTCTTTACACTCATTGGTTGTTGCACAAGAGTGTAAATTAGACGGTTTTTCTACTGTTTTCATGTGGCCGAGCATATCTAACTCAGTTTTACATTCCATGCAGTCTGATTGGTTTCAAAAGGTAGACGGTTATAAAATCTATGGGAGACTTTTTTATTTTTTAAAAAGTAATATTTTCGAATTTAGAGGCGCTTTATTGTATATAAAGAGTCTGGGACAAAAAAAGTATTTTTCCCCGCCATATTCTCCACTTACTAGACAAAACGTGGTAACTATCTTTAACATGTGCCTCATCTTAAGCGCTACACGTTGAAATCTATCTTGTTTCTTTACAATCAATATTGCGTTATTAGTGCAGGTGTAAACTTTTTCCGCCCAGAGCGTCGTGGATAATGAATTTTTTAAATGTTCTCCCCAATTAGTATGTTACGAATCTGGTCTTAAAATTTCTTTACACTCATTGATTGTTGCACAGGAGTGTAAATTAGACGGTTTTTTACTGTTTTCATGTGCACGAGCATATCTAAGTTAGTTTTACATTCCATGCAGTCTGATTGGTTTCAAAAGGTAGACGGTTATAAAATCTAGGGAAGCTTTTTATTTTCTTTTTAAAAAGAAATATTTTCGAATTTAGAGGCGTTTTATTGTAAAGAGTCAAGGACAAAAAATATTTCTTTCCTGCCACATTCTCCAATTAGTAGACATAACGTGGTAATTACCTTTAAAATGTGCCTCGTCTTAAGCGCTACACGTCAAAATTTATTTTGTTTCTTTACAATCAATATTGCGTTATTAGTGCAGATGTAAACTTTACACTGGAAACATTTTTTCCGCCCAGAGCGTCGTAGATGATGAATTTTTTAAAAAAATTTTCTCTGTGAGGTCAGGATAACGAATCTGACCTTTAAACTTTTCTATGATCAATACACAGCACCAGAGGTTTAAACTTTACACTCTAGTAGTAGTATGTAGGGGTCGCACGCACTTTTTGCAGGGCTGCTCTATCCTTAAGCATTACAGGTTGGCCGCCCCGCATTTTGCAGGGCCGCTGGCCGGAAGGTCTGCCTTTGGCTACCTTCGGGAAAAGAAAAAGGTATGGGTCACTGAGGGTCAAACCACAAACAAAGCAAGCTACAGTCTGAGTTATTACCCATATGCATGATTCAAGTTGTTCCTAAAAGTTAAAGTGATTTATAAGTTGGATGAGTCAAAATAAGTCATTCTAAAATGTAATTTTACGATAGTTTTTTCCAAACTCAAAGGGTACAGGTTGGTTTTGATCTGTTTGAATGTTTACTTCAATCGTATTAAATGATTTTGAAAGCACAGGAATATAGTGCGGGCTAATATATGAGTGATATATGATGTCCATGTACTTTCCTTCAATATTTACGACTTGTAGAAGTGTTGCCAAAACATTCCCAACGATTTAAGGTTCAACTATATCGCAATATATGTAAAAATTATGCATTCCACCTAGAGCTGTGCCGGGGCCGCCTTTTTTGCCGGGGCCGGGGCCGGGGCCTAGGCCCTGGTGCCGGGCCGGGGCTGGGGCCTGGCCGGGGCCAATAATGCGTGCTTTACCATGCTCATAGTACGACCCTGCCCTATGCCTTATATGTACCTATGCATATATTCTTGCTTGTAGATATGCACGTCAAGCATTAATATTTGTTGGGATTACAAGATATAACACAACATGGGCATCGGGGGATCTATACCCCCAGAATTCACATTCTCCCCCCCCAGAAAAATCCATGTTTTTCTGAGGGTTTTTGATGCTAACGGATAGCTCTCATTGAGAAACGCGAGAAAACGGTGTTTTTTCGCTCTACCATATATTATCAGGCACTTTTTGATTTTGAAAAATTTTGGACCCCCTAGAATTTTTGAGCTGCCCATGTATGGATTTAACTCCTCTGACTTGGATGCGTTTTTCAATGTGCTTTACTTTGCACTTTTTTAGGCTTATTATTCTATTTGTTCTGATAGACGTAGCTGTCTGCTACCAAGCAAGCTGGAAATGCTCGTTTATATCAATTGCAATTTAAAATATGTCAATTTTGATTAACTAGAAATTTGCACCAATCTGACATAGTGAAATAAAGATTTGAATTAGCAAGATCTGTGGTTTGCTTGAAATTGAGTTTGAAGGTAAATCTGCACAAAACATTATCAATTTTTAGATTATAATCAACTCTAACATTGGCCCCGGCCACAGTGCCGGGAGCCAGCCCCGGCCCGGGGCTGAGGCCTAGGCCCCGGCGCTGGGCTGGGGCCGGGGCCTGGCCCCGGCACAGCTCTAATTCCACCCAACATATCGGGGGCATGGTGCAAAGCTATGGTTAACTCTTACCCAACAGTATAATTTATATTATCGAGCTGACTTTCCAGAAATCCCATCTATATAGTAAATGCTTGATTAATTTTAAGCTTCAGATATATTTAGTATTAATAATTAAGTGACAAAACTTCTTATTTTCATCATACTTGATGTCAATGTATTGCATGTATTCAAATTTTTCATTTTGACCAACCATTTTTATTCCCTCACTGATTGTTTTAACAAGATCGTGTATATATTAGTATCTTGCTCGAGGAATGAGCATTTTTATTCGTACATTATTTCTAAAGTCGTAAAATTGTATCAAATTCTGATCCTCGGCAACATTGAGCCAGGTATTTGCATAAATTATCTCTGCCAAACCAACCTCCCACTCCCATTCAATATGATTTATCTTGGTAGGTTTGTTATAAAACTAGCTGCAGAATTTGATTCTTGGGAATTGCTCGGAAGCGTGATATAAAATTGTTTGGTATCCATGTTTACAAGCTAAGCTTATTAAAGTATTTATAGATTTTTTCATTTTGCATTGATGCGATAATGTTTTTAAATAGGATACCATTGTGCACGGCAAACTAGGAAATAGATGCACATATGACCACTGGAAATGCTAAATATTCCTTGAACTTTTGCATTATTGTAAGTGAATGCTTTTGCATTGAGCTGTAAATAATGTTTAAGCTCATACGGTTATCTTCCATAGCTGTCAAAGTAATCACAGTGGCCTTTTTGATTGAAATAGAGGGAAACCCAGTGAGAGCCAGGTTTTCTGCTATCATCCAGATTCACTACCAGGGCAGCTGGATAATTTTTGATATGCGGTACAAGATCTAATGGAAAAAACACCTAAAAATGCATTGTTTTGAAAAGCAGCATTGAGAATTTTGATTATTGTAATAGTATTCATGTTTATGCCTTATAGTCATGAAAAGTGTTACAATTTTTATCAATCATTATCAAATTATCAAACTCAGCATATATAATAATTTCAGCACCTGAATCGGGCAAATTGCTACTGAATTTTATATGAATGCTAGTTGTACCTTTGTGGACTAAATCCCAATGTCCGCCATCATCTTCATCAGGAGTCAGGTCAAAAACAAAAAAACAGTGACTTGTTTTAAATTCATCTCTGCTAATAAAATTATCTTCGCGTCCTAAATCTAATGCTTGATACATTTGATTAAAAGCTTGTAAGTACATATTAAGCTCAAATGAAATGCTAAGTGGAAATGCAGGAAACGTTACACCACCACACGTTACTTTCACATTATATATGTTGAACGGTTTAAAATTGAAAGGTGACTTTGCTAAACTAACTCGATAAGCACTGCCCTCAACACAAGCAAATACAATACGTCTAGGTAACTGACCAGTGAACAATGTGTAGCTAGGCGTTTCTCTCGCAGGATTTGATATATGCAAGTTGGTCATAGCCACACGTCTTATGGGATATTTTGCTGTATGAGCAAGCATGGTTTGCTCAACTGCCAGATTTACAGTCCAAAATTTCAACTTTTTGAATGAAAAATTTCATTTGTAGAACTTGTAGTACTAAATTTACATCTTCAAAGCACTGCAAAACAAAGGCATTGCTGTTTCCATGTAATTCAAAGCGAAAATCAGTAAAATTAATTAGATATCTGTCTTGTAAAAACATGTCAATGTGCAGTGGAGCTGAAACTTCAACAATATTTTCATCTTTGAACATTTTTGAACGCTTTTTGAATGATTCACTATCTTTTGTGTCGACTTTACTGCCCCCATCATGAAATTACAGGGATGACTGTAATTGTGAATGTTTTGCATCATATCCATAATTTAGCTCCGTTTCAAAATAAGATCTGTAAGCATATTTATCAGAGCTGTCAAAAACTAATTGTCCGCCTAAAAAGCATTTTACTTGCTTCAAAAAAGTTTTACCTATAAGATTGATGGGAGCATAGTCGGGTAAAGCTGTGCCCTACAGCAACTGGTGGTTTTTAATTCTTAATAGCATATAAATGTGGATTCGATCATTTTTATCAGGCAGATCACAGAAGGTAAAAATTGACGGTCATATATCTAATTCATTGCCAGTAATAAGCGGTGTTCCTCAAGGAAGTGTTCTTTATAAACGATTTAGTAGATTCAATTGAAAATAGCAATATAATGTTGTTTGCTGACGATTTGAAAATTTTCAACATATCTGAAAATTCCATCCTGTTACAGTCTAATCTTGATTCATTGCATCCATGGGCTGAAAAATGGCAACTGAAAAATTAGCTACGAAAAATGTGCAACGTTATACTTGGGTTACAGAAACCGGAAGTGCGCTATAAGTTAGGTCTATCTGAGTTGAAAAATGCCGAAAATTGTATGAAGGACCTTGATATTTACATATCTGATGATTTATCATCGGGCATTCATTGTACAAATGTAGCGTCTAAAGCTGCTAGAGGCGCATCCTTAATACACAAAACATTCATCTCAAAAAAATACCGATTTGATGATCAGAGCTTTTAAAACATATGTTAGACCCATCCTTGAATACGGATTTGTTGTCTGGAATCCATACCAAATCGGAGATATTACACGACTTGAAAAAGTACAAAGAAAATTTACAAGAAAATTATGTTGGAATAAAGCTTTATCGTATAATGAAAGATTGAATATCCTAAACTTAGAACGACTTGAAACCCGTTGTATCCACACTGATCTTGTTTTTGCTTTTAAAATTGTTAAACAAAATATTGACATTTAATGAATTTTTTGAGCTTACACCTGACAGAGGTACTAGATACGTAAATAACATGAAACTGTTCATCAAACAATCACGTTTAGATTGTAGAAAACATGACATTGCAAAAAGAGGGTGGCTGAAATTTGTAACATTCTCCCATGATATACAGTTGACTGTAATAACCCAATAGCTTTCAGAAATATGATTTCGGAAATTGATTTTAGTGTTTATTTTAAGGGGCGTACGTAAGAGCATTGTGCCTTACGCTCCTGGTACCATTGCATTATCTGTTGCATTATCTGTTATTAATATAATACATGTAAATGCAATAAATTTTAAACTTGTCAAAAAAACTCAATTTGAGTTTTGGGTGGGATGATTAAATGGCTCGATCCAAGGACTAACACATTTGTCAGAAATAAATAATATGGGCTGAAATTATGGAAGGAAGCATAGCAATGAAGGAGAAAGAGAAAAAGGCACGGAAAGCTGTTTGAAATTTTAAAAAACTTAAAAAAATTTCTTTTCTTTTTGCATGTTTTTTCGGTTTTACTTGATAAGATATAGTAAAATCTTAGTTATTGCTAGGGATTGACCGGAGCTCCGGCTCCGGCTCCGGCCTCTGGCTCCTCCGGCCATTTTTTGGTCCTCCAGCCTCTGGCGGCTGGAGGTACAAAAGGAGCCGGAGGCCGGAGGTTTTTTGAACCGGATCATTCAATGCTTTAATGCTCTTCTTTTCTTATGAAGCTTAGCACTCAGATTGCCTATTTTGTGAATTTGTACAAACACAGGTTTAATAAGTGAAGCTGTGAATGTGAACACTAGGGATGCAGCGGGTGCACATTTTTTACAATAGCGGGTGCGGGTGCCAAAATTTTGCTTTAGGGGTGCGGGTGTTGCACCTTAAAAATAGTGGGTACGGGTGGCGGGTTTAGCAGTGAGATATAGCATAAAATAAATAGGGCTAAAAATGCACAATTTTTTCGTCCACTTAATGCAGTTATTTACTGCGTGTAAAATTCATATTAATCGTCAAGCTGATTGTCTTTTTATTTGCAGACTAACTCTCAATGGATTAAATTTGCAGATTAAAAAGAAGTAAATTGTCAATGATTGAAGCATTGACCAAAATGAGTAATATATTCGCACTTTGCAGAATAAAATGTTTAGCCACTTGTTGTTGTCATTCTCTTCTTAAAAGGGTCTACGACGTTTTGGCGCCAGCAACTTATAAATTATATTAACTAAAATAACTTTGGAGCAATTTTAAAGTAAATTATATATTCAGGAAGCAGGTTCTACAAGCTACAAAATAGCATATTGTACTTTTCGATTTGATGAATACGATTGAAAAACATATAGTACTTTTTGATTTGTGTACGACTGAAAAACCGTAGAAAATCCAGTGTATTTTTAGATGCGTTTTATTATCTCACTAAATTCAGAGATATTCTAAAAGTAATTTGTACCATCACGTAGAGAATTGAATGGGCTTTCGGAATCTGTATTATACTTTATTCATAAATGAATTTTAATAATTAATAATATTACAAAGAGTGTGGCGCCTAAACAGTGGCGCCAAAACGTCCCATTTTGTCTTAAAAAAGCAGTGTACAATACATTGCTGCAAAATCTTTCTACACACGCTAGAGTGGTTAAACTGATGCACGTAAAGACTGACACATAGACCCCTCTTTTTTAAAAAGCATAATTCGCATAATTGGAATTAACCATAAGAGAGCTTGAACACGTATCTGCAGTCCAGTGGGTACCTAAAAATATGACTCATTACAAGTAGATGTTTGCTTTTCTTATTTGTACTGGTACATTAGATGTCACTGCTATACATTTTGGTTTTTTCATTTACGTGCCAATGCCTCAGAATCGTTTTGTCTTTTTGTAAATTCTAAATATTATTATCCGCCACCCGCTGTTTTATCACAATATTTTTAGCGGGTGCGGGTGCGAGGTAGCAAAATTTTGGAATAGCAAGTGCGGGTGCGGGTGCGGGTGAGGGTGCGGGTGTGGGTACCAAAAGAAGTGGGTGATAGCGGTGCGGGTGCGGGTATCCGCTGCATCCCTAGTGAACACTAATGTGGCATTGTGAATGCACCATTGGTGAAATATTATATCATATATTTTGAGCCTTACAAATCGGACAGTGACAGTGCTTCATCTGATATGGAAATGGAAGATGAAGAAATCGCTGATGACAATTAATTGAAAAATAATTAATATAGTTGCAATATTTTAGTACATATAAATGCATGGCTAGATAATAAACATTCACTTCTACAGATCTTTTACTTATTCATGAGCAATGTATTTATACAAACCTATATACTGTACATCATATGAATTATATTTAAAATTCTAGTTCACTGAAAATTCTAAGTTCACCTCCGGCCTTTGGACTCCAGCCTCTGGCTCCGGCTCTGGCTGGAGCCGGAGTTGACAATGGCCAGAGCTCCAGCTCCGGCCCGGAGGAAAAAATGGACCTCCAGTCGATCCCTAGTTATTGCTTCTATTATACTTAAGCTTAGGCTTAGTATCAATGATCGTATGGGGACCGTGACCGCGACCCCGACCCCGAAAAACCCTGGCCTAAACCCCGACCCCGACCCCCGACCGGGGGAATGATTTTCGAGTCGGGGTTGAACCTTTTTTCGGGGGTGAAATATAGCATTTTATTTGTTGGTAGAAGAATTGTATAAATAGCAAATAAATTCGGAACAAGGACGATTCATTCACCAACAAAATTGATATGTTAAACTCGACACTCGCGATATTTCATAAAAAGTACACTTGGTCGCCGTGTTGTTAAGACGTACATACATGTTCGCATATTTTCCATTATGAAGTGCGCCGAAATTACTGCGTAATCACAGGCGTAGCCGGGGGAATGGAGGCACATGCCCCCTGGAATTTTTCAGAAATTATGTTGATTTTTCTGGCGCAATGTGTTCAGAACATTGAGTTTAAAAAGGCACAACGTCAAAATTTTCAGCGCTTCGCGCCGAGTCATTATTATTTATTGTTATACAGATCCAATGAATTTAAAAGCTTGTATCTGTTAAAATAATCCAGCAATTCGCAGCACTTTAGTGATTTAATGCACTATTAGTGTATTGAATGAAACTGCACATGCTTGTTGAACATAATAGTAAAAGTGCGAAAATGTTTGCGTACCAATTTATCTATTCTCTGCTTTATTTATCTTTCTTTACAAGGACACATAAAATTCTATTTTAAATAAAAGGAGAGGCCAAATTTTCTTGTGTTTTTGCACATTTTCTGTTTTCTGAACTACATAGTTAATAAGAAGGCCACAAATGGGCCTGAAAATGGTAAGAACAAAATCTCATTGATACATCTTTCAATGACTTATTGGTTGCGATGCGACCCGTTGCTGCGCTACATACTTAGCAGAGGTCGAAAAACGCATTTCAGCTCAGAAGTTTTGTGCAGTGTAGGTGTTCATCAATTTTAAGTTTTTTGGACTTAATTCAGAACCGAGATTTTGCCAATTTGCGAAAATTTTAACTTTACTAATTAAAAATTAGAGTGCTTTTTTACAAAATTTTCGGGGGTTCTGCTCTGGACCTCGCTGGTGGCGCTTGAGAACGCCACCCCAGACCCCCAGCCGCACAATCTCGTTCTACATGTTGAAAGAGATTTTTAGGAGGACAGAAAAGGTAAAAGGATTAGGAATTTTTAAAAATTTTCGGCGCTTCGCGCCGCAATTAGTTTATCTGTTCTGTGTGATTTAAGCGGTATAAATTGAGTTTAAAGAGTAAAAACGTCAAAATTTTCCTGCGCTTAGCACCGCCGATTATTGTCTTGGGGCAGTTGACTGAATTTCTTGATGCTTTGCGCCACTTATGATTTCCGAACTATTTGTCAATAAAAAGGCGTAAATTCTACATGAAAACGGTAAAAATTTCGAAAATTTTCGGCGTTTCGCGCCATTGGCTCCTCTACAATCAGTGCGCCATAGAAAACTGTTATGAAAAAACTGTGGAAGAATATGAAAAAGCGAGAGCGATTAGTGATTAAAATTGAAAAAGATACTAAATTGCTAAAGTCTTGCTTGAACTTGGAATGAAAATAAAATTTTGAACATAACCAGCTTTATTAGTATGCTCTACAAACAAGTGAAGGTATTGTTTTTATCCTTTTCAAATTGGTATGTAATCATGCAATGTTAATTGTTAATGTTCAACCCCGACCCCGACCCCGACCCCGAAAACTGGGGTTTTTCATCCCCGACCCGACCCCAATTGGGGGTGAAAATCTGACCCCGTACGATCACTGCTTAGTATATCTGAAAAGGTGTTTTAAGCTGCTTAGGTCAAGATCGCTCCCGCTCAGGTCGATGTATAAGGTGCTTAGGTCGATGTATAATGCTTAGATCGATGTATAGATGCTTAGGTCGATGTATAGATGCTTAGGTCGATGTATAGATGCTTTGGTCAACGTAAATTGGGTATCTACATGTGATTCTGCATTCAGCTGTTTGAATCTTCAAGTACTTAGGTCGAGAAGATGCTTGCTTAGGTCGAGAAGAAGCCAATTAACGAAACCCATAGCTTTTGTAATATTGATCATAGACGGATGAGTATTTTTTTCCGCGCTTTCTTTCAACATTCTAAGTACCGAGAAAAAAATCTGCTCTTCTGAAGATTATATTTTTGTATTCTGAAAGTACCATATTCTTAAGTTACTCCCCAGGGTTGGCAAGGCTATGTTTTTGGAACTTGGGTTTTTTGGGCTTTTTGTGGATTTTTGGGTGCAAGAAATTGTTGGGTTTTGAGTTTTTTGGGTTTTTTGGGTTTTTTATCCACAGGTTGAGAATTTATTTGTAATGGAAGAAAATACTGTGTATTGTCAATGTTTTTTGTATCATGGTTGTTCCTTTTACAATTGCTTTGTGATTCCATGTTAGCTGATTTTGAGCACGATTGTGATGAAGAGGAAGGGGATACTACAGTGATGGATGGATAAGATTACAGTCACATATACCTATTAATATGCTATTCTTGTTTCATTTGTACAATAAGGATTTTATTAAAAATCCATTTTTGTCGTAAGCATTTGTATGCAAAGATAAAATTTAATTTTACAGGAGAAGTATTATGAGCCTGCTGGATTTTCAACAATTTTTTGAGAGCTAGATCCAATGCATCTGTTCTGTTGGCTAGATCCTAGTGTCGCACTGAGCATTTAAGAGACAGATGCATATGTATAGGTATGTGGCATGGATTGTGCTTGTGAATGACCAATTTTGTTGTTGAATTTTGTGTATTAGCTGAATAAAGTTGTTGTTTACTTGTTTTGTTTTGTGTCTTGAAGCTCTTGAAGTATTCTCAGCTACTATCTATAGCTCGAGCTAGAATTTTTATAAAAAAAACCCATAAAAAACCCTCAAAAACCCGAAAAACCCAAAAAACCCAAAAAAACCCACAAAAAATCCAAAAAAACCCAAAAACCAAAAATTCTAAATTTTCAAATCTGGGAGTAAGTTAAGAATATGTTACTTTCAGGATACTATGAAATAAACTTCAGAAGAGCGAATTTTTTCGCTCAGTACTTAGAACATGTTGAAAGAAAGTGCGGAAAAAATATTCATCAGTCTATGATCAATATTACAAAAGCTATGGGTTTCGTCAATTAGCCTCTTCTCGACCTACACAAGCCTCTTCTCGACCTAAGTATTTAAAGATTCAAACAGCTGAATGCAGAATCATATGTAGATACCCAATTTACCTTGATATAAGCATCTATACATCGACCTAAGCATCTATACATCTACCTAAGAATCTATACATCGACCTAAGCATCTATACATCGACCTAAGCATCTATACATTGACCTAAGCATCTATACATTGACCTGAACGGGAGCGACCTCGACCTAAGCAGCTTAAAACACCTTTTCAGATATACTAAGCCTAAGCCTAAGTATATTAGAAGCAAAAACTTAGATTTTCCTATATCTTATCAAGTAAAACCGAAAAAACATGCAAAAAAATGAAATTTTTCTAAAAGTTTTTTAAAATTTCAAACAGCTTCCCGTACCTTTTTTCTTGTTTCTCCTTCATTGCTTCGCTTCCTTCCATAATTTCAGCCCATATTATTTATTTCTGACAAATGTGTAAGTCCTTGGATTGAGCCATTAAATCGTCCCAATCAACACTCAAATCGACAGTTGCCTGCAACTTTGCATGTATGGCTCAGATTTTAACCAAATTTTTTTTTCCGCGCCTCAATTTATCATGTTCTACCAGTTTGGCACAAAAATTTTGGCATTCCATATTCGTTTTGCTCCTTTTCTAAAAGTACCATATTCTTAACTTTAGCCTCAAATTTCGGTTTTTTTCATCCCTGTTACTCCCAGAGGGGCTCCATACAGTTGAAGCATACTCTACAAAAGGCCAAATATAATTCTTAAATGGTCTGCCTATGGGTGCATGCACTGAATTCTTCCACCATTTTTTTCTACATATAGTGCTTTGTGTGAGCCAAAATTTTGAGATGTGAAAAAAAATTTTGGGCCTGGTTCACAATGTGAAAAATTTTTGTAATGCAATAATGCGTTTTAGAATGTCCACCTAATGTTTTAAATAATTTTGGTCATGCCTCCCCCTCCCCGAAACAATATCCTGGATACAGCCTGAGTACAGTTCAGATTATGAATTAAATTGCTACAAAAATACGTTAGCTTCTCTCCTCACCAGTGTTGCCAACTCTGGAAAGACCAACCGGACATACCAACATTCAAAACCGGACAAAACCGGACAAGAGCACAGTTAAATTCCGGACAAAACTGGACAAACGATGTATACACTTGATAAATAACAAAGCGGCTAAAATTTATTCAAATCAACTATTGCACTTAAAAATCTACCACATTGAACGCATTTTGCACATTTAACAAGGCTTCATCAGAAAGTTATAACGATTAATTAAGGCACACGATATCATCATCGCAAATGCTACGACCATACATTTTAGTGTTAAACAATTTAAGCATTGGATCAGTAACAGTGAAGGTGCAACATTTCTCGCCCTTCCAACACAGTAAAAAACGAACACGTAATAAAGCATCAGTAGTTTTGACATCTAAGCGATTTTGTAGTTTGGTCTTCAGCAAACTTAATACAGAAATACCCCATTCAACGCTAGCATTATAAAAGGGAAGACTTAAAGCAGACAATGCAAATGAGGCTTTAAAACTAATGGCTTTAATGTGCTTGGCCGTTTTAACATGATTAAGAAGAGCATCATGTTTTGGGGGTAGATTAGCAGAACATAATTTACAGTGAGCAGAACCGTTTGAGCCTTCTACTAGCCACGATTTGGAATTTAGTTCCTGAACACCGCTTTTTCCAAGCAATTTGGTTGACATTATAGACCAGACCCAAAATTTTTTCCCACTTTTTCCAACCTTTTTTCACGTTTTTTAAGAGGTCTAAAAATGTTTAAAATAGACCCCCTGTATTAAAAAATCAGTGTTTTTTAAGTACAACATCCTATGTGCTCATGTAATAGTGGTGTTTGATGTACTTTTTGTATAAAAATTTGGCTAAACTTTACTTCATGGTGTGAACGGAAAATTTGCAGATGTATGTATAAAGGAATGATATTGGTTGAAATGAGGACATACAAAAAGAAAGTGTGGAAAAGAGATTTCATGGGAAACGGACCAATATTGGTGAAGATAGAGTTACGTACTTTACTTTGTCATAAATGCACCCAGATGACAGGCAATGTAAGCGAGAATATAAATGTGGATCTGGAGTGTTTCAAAAACTAGGGCATCAGGAAAAGTCTGTGGCGATGTGAGCAAAAAGGATTGAACAAGTTACTCCAGATATAGCTACATTAAAGTGGGTATTTTACTGTTTACCAAAATGTTCCGAATTTGGGCTAAAAACATATTTATCTGCCATTTTCAAGGTCGCTGATCACAAAGAAATAACCTTTATTGCGCAAAAAAATTTGTTTGAAAATTTTTAAATTTGAAAAAACAATTTTTTGCATATTTTTTCTGTCATTTTACTTGATAAGATATGTGAAAATTCAAGCTTCTGCTTAAATAACGGTTAGGCTTGGGCTTTGGGCTACTTAGGTCGAAGTCACTCCCACTTTGATCGAGGTATAGATGCTTAGGTCAATGTATAGATGCTCAGGTTGATATATAGATGCTTAGGTCGACCTAAATTGGGTACGTTATTCTGCATTCCACTGTTTGAATCTTCAAATGGTTGGAACTTTGAGATAATTCAAAAATGCTGTTTAAATCGTATTTGAGTAGAAATTTTTGGCTAAAGTTAAGAATATGGTACTTTTAGAAAAGGAGCAAAATGAATACGGAATGCCAAAATTTTTGTGCCAAACTGGTAGAACATGATAAATTGAAGCGCGGAAAAAAAATTAGGTGAAAATCAGAGCCATACTTGCAAAGTTGCAGGCAACTGTCGATTTGAGTGTTGGGTGGGACGACTAAACGACTCGATCCAAGGACTTATACATTTGTCAGAAATGAATAATATGGGCTGGAATTATGGAAGGAAGCATAGCAATGAAAGAGAAAAAAGAAAAAAAGGCGCGGAAAGCTGTTTGAAATTTTAAAAAACTTTTAAAAAATTTTCATTTTTTTGCATGTTTTTTTGGTTTTACTTGATAAGATATAGGAAAATGTATGCTTTTGCTTCTAATATGCTTAGGCTTAGGCTTAGTATATCCGAAAAGGTGTTTTAAGCTGCTTAGATCGAGGTCGCTCCCGCACAGGTCAATGTATAGATGCTTAGGTCGATGTATAGATGCTTAGGTCGATGTACAGATGCTTAGTTTGATGCATAGATGCTTAGGTAGATGTATAAATGCTTAGGTCGATGTATAGATGCTTATATCGACGTAAATTGGGTATCTACATGTGATTCTGCATTCAGCTGTTAGAATCTTCAAATACTTAGGTCGAGTAGATGCTTGCGTAGGTTGAAAAGAGGCTAATTAACAAAACCCATAGCTTTTGTAATATTGATTATAGACGGATGAATATTTTTTCCGCGCTTTCTTTCAACGTGTTCTAAGTACTGAGCGAAAAAATCCGCTCTTCTGAAGCTTATTTCATAGTATCCTGAAAGTACCATATTCTTAACTTACTCGGAAATCTTTGACTGGATGTAAACAATGATAAAAATAGTAGAATTACAAAAAAATTAGTTGAAAACTTTGTGCAAAACATTACAAAAAAATTTTCTTTAATCTTGCTTTACGCGCAGTATAACTTAATTTTTTGTAATCTGTAACCGTTAAAATGGCAGAAAAATATGTTTTTAATGAAAATTGGAAACTTCTGAAAAACTGCAAAAATTCCATAAAGTGCCTCAAAATGGTGAATGTCCAAGGATGGTGTTTGAAGTACCGTAACTCTGTGAATTTAGTATGGATTTGGTTTATTTCTTTTTTCCGCGACTTTTAGTGACATAAAGTATCGTTTTTGCGCAATTGTATGGAAGTTCTGCCGAAATGGCGCAAAATCGGTTCAAACCATATTCTTCAAAAACTCCAAAAATTTCGCGCTCTACTAGATATATCACGATCAGTATACGTTATTTCTGTTGAAATTTGAATTTCCTCCCTTCAGTGAAGCATTTTAGCCAATTCTGAAGTCGCTTTTGACAATAAAAACTCTAATCTATCAAATGGCGCGAAGCGCCGAAAAATTCTGAAATTTTAGTTCTCTAAAACGCATTTTTGCATTACAAAAACTATCCAAATCACCGTTTTTTTTATTCCACTTTTTGGTCTATTTGTCAACCAAAATTTTGGGAAATGGAAAAAATTTTTGGGCTTGGTTGGCATTTGTGGAAAATTTTTGTAATGTTAAAAATGCGTTTTAGAGCGTTAAAACATCAAAAATTTTTCGGCGCTTCGCGCCGAATTGCTTTACTACCTACTTATAATGAATCCTTAAGCCGCGCAGCGCCAATTGCAGAATTTTTATCGACAATTTGGTCTAGAACTTCACTACGATTGAAAATCCTCATCTTCTGCACGGATTCAGTTAGTTTTTGTAATGCAAAAATGCGTTTTAGAGAAGTGAAACTACAAAAAATTTTCGGCGCTTTGCGCCGAATTGATTTAATTCTTACTTGTTATTGATGTTTAAGCCACGCGGCGCCAATTGGCACTGGCTATTGGCACGTGCCAATAGCCCTCTGTCTATTCGCACGAACATCTACAGTAAATAATCGCTGCTATCTTATTGTGCAAATAATATAACTTGCGTACATCGACTGAAATGAGTATATGTGATAAAAAGTGTGAACGTAACAATGTTCTACTGTTCTTTTTTGCTGAAATCTTATAACTGGAATAGATTTTAACTGCGCAAACGGCTTGTTCAATTATGCTTTCGTAACAGCTGATTTCTTTAAATACTTCGTATTGAGGTTTGATATACTTCGTTTATTTAGTGGCGCATCTGACAGAATGTCATACGAAACTAACCCATACAATCTTCGGCTACAGTAATAAGCGGTAAAGCGAAAATGGGCCGTTTAGAATGGAACAGACTATTGTATAAAATTGAATGCGCATGCTGCATATGCTATGTTTTGTGCAGCACTGACTGAAGTTTTAGACACTCGACAAGCCTGTATTTAAGCGCTTTGCAGAAGCGGGAAGATACAGTAAATAGTACATCATTGCATTGCTTTGATGTGTCTGCTACAGTGAGAAGATAATATGACATCAGCTATATTATTACTATATAACCTTTAATATCCTCTTTGAATAAGCAATTATATTTGTTAATAAATAATATTGAGGATGACTTACAGATATGCAATGATTGTCTAGTTTTTTGTGCAGTGTTCAAGTCAAAATACAAAGATACTTTACACCACAATCTATTAAATATATGTATACTAATCATAGGACACGATATTTTTGGGGGTTCATCCCCCGACTTAAACGTCTATAGACCGTTTCACACAAGTTCGTTCATAAATTTTAAAAGTGTCTCCGACAATAAGCTGACAGATTGCGATTATAGCATTGATCTGATATATAATTATCGTACCCCTCGGCTAACTGTCGATGAAATTTCTCAAAATTTATGCACGAACTAATGTGAAACAGACTTTAGTCTTAGTTTAGTCTGAGGTAGGCTTAGAAGCCGGTCCCTTCTCACTTTACAGTACTTAGCTGAAACTTATAGTCTGTTTCGTTTATCCGAGAGCTATTTCATCAAATCTTTTCCGAGGCTACAGTGATTCAATCGTCCCTAATTACTGTATAGGTCATTTAGAAATTACTGTAACTAGATACATAGGAAGGGAGGGTTTCTCAATAAAATTTCTTACAGCATGATTTATTCTCGTATTCCAGCGGATCATGCAACAAGCAGATGGAATTTGCGCAATCAGCTTGTCATAAATCGACCATTAAAAGCAATAGACTAGCATTTTAAACATTGCTGAAAACTTCCGCTTAGCGTAGTGATGGTCTAGTGATCGACCGGGGCGACTTTTTTTGGCCGGGGCCGGGGCGGTACCGGGGCTGAGAAAAATCCGGCCCGGCCCGGGCCGGGCCGGGGCCGGGGCCGGGGCTGGCCGGGGTCAGACAAGGAAAATATTATTGCATGACACATACTTGGGGTGGGCATAGGAAAAGAAATAATGAGCGACTGCTCCATTCAGTAGTAAATGGCAAGCGCAAAGTTAGGTGCGCCTTTTCATATCAAGTTTTATTACTATTTATATATGTCACAAGAAACAAATTTAGTTCAGTGTTTCATTGTCTGAATCATCAATAAAGTCTATGTCGCTACTCTCAGTATACATGTAACGGCTGGAAATCTAGGATAGGGGTCCCTCGCCATTTTTAGAAGAGGGAGGTTAGCGACTAGATCAAAAATGGTAAATCACATAAAAATAGCCAAAAAAACGCAGGTTTCCGCCAAAAAAAAGGGGAGGGTGGTCAAATATTTTCTGACTTTCAAGGAAGTTCGGGGCTTCAAAGCGTGGATGGGGGATGACCCAAACCCCCTGTCACATGTATATTCCTCGGCCATTTTCAGGGGAAGGGGGAGTAAGCGGCTCTATTTTGCAGCCGCTTACCCCCTGAAAATCTTTAAAATGGTAGAATTTGCAATAAGGAATTCTACACCTTTTTACAGTTTTTGTTCTTCAAAAATCTTTGCACATGTACAAAGACGGACCTGAAACGTCTTTGTACATCAGCAAAAATCTTCGCCGAATACAAAAAGACTGTGCTTCTAAATGTGATAATTCAGCCTGAATTTAGTTGATAATATTAGTTCGGCGCGAAGTGCCGAAATTTTTATGAGCTTTTGATGGAATTCACACACAAAACTCGACTGAGAAAGCTAAAACAACTTGTACTACAAAATCAGAAATATTACAAAAATTGTAATATGCGAATTAAATCTTGTAATAAGCAACACTGCGCTTAGAATGGAAAAATGGAAAAATGTCAAATATTCAGAAACCCAAAAATTAGCCAAATAAGCTACTAAAGGTTGAAAAACTATGTTCTGCCACACTGAAATCGTTACTGTACCATATTAAAGTATACAAAAATTTGCATGTACAAAACAGTGTTTTTTGTATTCGCCAAAGATTTTTCCCGATGTTCAAAGACTTTTCAGGACAATCTTTGTACATGTACAAAGATTTTTGGGAAGATAAAAACTGTAAAAAGGTGGTAAATTCGGAAAAATTTTCGGCGCTTCGCTCCGATATGAAAACTTGTCTGTCCTATATATCTTTAAAACGGCAAAATTTGTATTTAGAATGGAAAAATGTCAAATTTTTAGGCGCTTTGCGCCGTTTTGAGACAATTTTAGTAATTTTTGGCGGTAGAAAGCTAGAAATTAGCTAAAATATACAATCAAAAAGTCAAAAGACCCTGTTTTACCACACTAAAATCGCTACTGTACCATATTATAGTAACCAAAAATGTTTAAAAATATATTTATATAATATAGCTACAAAAATTTGTTAGCTCATACAAAGACTTTTTCGGAGATCTTTGTACAAGCACAAGAAGCTCGTACAACAAAATAGAGTCGGCTAATAACAGTCCACCACTTAATTTTCTGGTCCTCCAATTTGGGATTTCATCCCTCCCTCAACTCTGGACCTTAGGAAACTATTTGAGACATATTAAGTTTATCAGATCGGACGCAATTCTGCAGCGTAGTTTACATTCGCCTATAATTAACCTCCGTCCTAATAACTATTACAAAAGAAACGCGTTTTAAAGCCCATGGTTCCCATTCAATTAAATGTAAAAGTGTTTTTGTAAAAATAGTTTGTTGAAAACACACAATTTCCAACTAGAAATATAACGTATTTGTCAACTCTAAATCTTTTAGCCATAGCTATGAATGAATGAGTTAAAAGTAGCATTTAGTTTAAATAAGTTAAGTGGAGGAATCAAAAACATGCAGATTGTCCTGAACATTTTTTCAGTAAAGGATTAAGTAAGTATACATATGGTCTAATCAGTACAGTTCTCAAAATTAAAACTTGCTTATTGATAAATAAGTGCCAGTATCACAGCCTGTATCAAAATACGAATTACACTAAATTTTTCCCCAGCCCCGGCCATTTTTTGACCTTGCCCCGGCCGGGGCCGGGGATGCTCAAAAATGGCCGGGGATTGACCGGGGGCCGGGGCGGGCGGCCCGGTCGATCACTAGGTAGAACGTCTGGCTATCGTCGAAGTAACACGTGATCTTCCTGCTGCAAAATTTTTACTTTGCGCACTTACTGTTTATGTCACAGCACTGTTTAGATTCTTGAATAAAGTCCTGGACGGTTAAGTGCATTAAAAATGAAAGAATGGCGGCTACTCGCCCCCACTAAACTTTTCTGTCAAGTTACAGTAAATCACCTAGCGATGCATACTGTAGTCTTCAAAAAATTCACTGAAAAAGCTCTCGGATAAATGAAGCAGACTATAGCTTACAGGTTTGGTTCTTCCCCTGCACTTTACACCTATGTAGGCTTAAATCATAGGCTTGCAGTCCCTAACTATTTTACTATACTAATTCAACGTCGCTCATGTTAAGTTTTAAGTCGCTCAGTTAATGCGTTGGTATTCCAGTTTGCACCCGCCCCGCCGCCTTCATGCACATGTACATATGTCTAAACAATTTTCATATACATTGAGCCGAGAGCTTACGATAATTAAATAACAAATCAATGCCATAATCGGAATCTGTATCATCTACATACTGTAAATAAATGAAACAGGCTTTAAATACCTTACTATGTATTCAACCTATGCACGTTTTTAAGTCAAGCCATTATATACCCACACATTGTATGTACCTATGTATTATAGTTCACTTCATGAAGCCCTGTGCATGGATTACAATTCAAGACTAAATATAAATCGATTACAAAAACGGCGTTAATTTTTTTTCGTCTATATGTTTCATCGACTAAGATGTTAAGAAACACCACGAACTCCCACCAGTGGTAAAACCTCTTGCTTGTAGTCGAACCAACCCGGGTTCGATTCTAGACGATAGCTTTTTGTTTAGCGCACTTACTGTAGTATGTCCTAGCACGATTAAATGCCTAAATCAAATTTATTCGGGCGCATTAGTGCATTAAAAATGGAAGAACCCTTGCCACTCGCCCTCACTGAGCTGATCTGCCAGAGTACAGTAATTTGTCTTGTTTAGCTTACTGTAGCCCTTAAAAGAATTGACTAAAAAACTCTCGAATAAATGAAACAGACTATGCATACATACGTACAGACCTACCAATGTATAAGTTTAGATGTGTAGGTATTTTATTCATTTTGCTGTTGCTGCACATGAATCCGTAAAACTCAATTTACACACCAAAATACCTACAGTACCTATCTTGGTATGCACACTGCTACTGTCCTTACAATAGGCAATTTTAATTAATAAACGTAAATATAGATGGATAACAATATAACTTTAATAAGTATAGTAATATCGCATCATTTCTTAAGAATATATACGCAAGTTATATTGTTTGCCTAATTTAATCTGAGTGTCTACTTACTGTAGATGTCCGTGCGAATAGACCGAGAAGCTATTGGCACGGCCGTGCCAATAGCCAGTGCCACGCCAATTGCAGCATTTTTATCGATAATCTGGTCCTGGAACTCTACTATGATTGAAAATCCTTACCTTCTGCACAGTTTTTGAAATGTAAAAATGATTAAGAGAGCTAAAATTTCAAAATTTTCTGACGCTTCGCGCCATTTGATAAATTATAGTTTTAATTGTCAAAAACGACTTCAGAATTGGCTAAAATGCTTCACTGAAGGAAGGAAATTCAAGTTTCAAGGTAAATAACATATACTGATCGTGATTTTTCTAGTAGAGCGCGAAATTTTTAGGCACTGATTATTGGCCAATGTTGGCCCCGAATTTTTCGTTAAAGGCCAATATTGGCCAATAACGCATGCATTAGGGGCCAATTTTTGCAATATTTAAAATTCTTAAAAAGCTACACATCTGTGGGTTTCGAACCCCGTACTTTCATGTTGGTAAACTCACACGCGTACACTGCACCATAGCGAAATAGTGATCAGTAATCTGAAGAATGATACTAATGCTATCTGTTATATACAGTACCTATGTTTACGCAGTTGCTATTTTTGTTTGAAAGAGATTGCTTATGCTATCTTTTATGTCTAAGTAGTTTGAATTGTATGGTATGTGTGTATTTCTAATTGTCGTTGGTTTGCCTTACGTATTGCAAAATCCTACATATGTACCTACATAAATACATATGTACGTACCTGTGTGCATAAATATTATAATGCCATGTCAGCATACGTGGGCAGCAAGAAAATTCCGGAGGGGGGGGTGCAAGATTTTTTGAAGGTAAAAAAATGGCCTTAAAAATGGTAGTTATGGCGATAAAACACCATTTTTCGACGTTTCTCATCAAGCACTATCCATTGGGATCAAAAAATTTCAGAAAAAAACGAGAAAAATTTTCTAAAATTGAATTCTGGGGAGGGGTATTTTGATTTCTGGGGGGGGTATTTTGGTTTCTGGGGGGTGCATACCCCCAAACCCCTACGCCTAGGTGTGGTGCACACCCCCAAACCCCCCACGCCCAGGTGTGCATGTCAGTATGCGATTTCAAATAGCTAGGTAGAGGTTACCTACCTATGTAGCAGGACAATAGGTATAGTCTGTTTCATTTATTCAAGAGCTTTTTAGTCAATTTTTTTAAGGGCTACAGTAAGCGAAACAAGACGATTTACTGTAATTGGGCAAATCAGCTCAGTGAGGGCGAGTGGCTGGAATTCTTCCATTTTAAATGCACTAATCCGTCCATATAAATTTAATTTAGGCATTTAATCAGCGCTTGGACATGCTACAGTAAGTGCGCTGAATAAAAAGCTGTCGGCTGGAATTGAACCTGGGTTGCTTCAACGACAAGCGGACGTTCTACCACTGAGCCTAGTCTATTGTGTTTAAAATGTCAACTTAGGATTAGCTGAATACGTGATTTCATCTGTAAGTTGATTGATCTGCTAGAAGACGAGAATTAATTATGCCGCTAAAAATGTAATTGAAAAACCCTTCTTTGCTACGTAGCTACAGTGAGATCCAGCGACCTACAGTAAATAAGAAAAAAGGATTACTGTTGCCGTCAAAATCATTCATTGAAAAAGCTCTCGGATAAATGAAACAGACTATATGTATAAAGGTACCTACGCAACTATAGTGTGTTTCATTTGATCGAGGGTTTTTCGAAAAAATTCTAAAGTGGCTACAAAAGTGTTTTATACTAGTGCGACAGCAAATAGGTACATTCTATAGAATATCGAGTTGCATTATGATCTTTGATACTGCTAAGAGGCAAGACTGCGTCATATAGGTATATGTAATTATAGGTCACTTTAGTGGCCTGGTTTATGCGGACTAAATTCAGCGGAAAAGCTTTCCAATAAACGAAACAACTGGTCATACAGATTCGGCGTGTGATATCTTACGCTTTACAGTAGGTTAAAACTCTCTTGAATATTTACTTGAATGAAAATAGTATTTTTTCTGCAGGTTCTAATTTTTCTACATAATATGTTTATCATTATATACTGTATTTTTAATAATATTGGCCCCTAATGCACGCGTTATTGGCCAATATTGGCCTGCTAACGAAAAATTCGGGGCCAACATTGGCCAATAATCAGTGCCAAATTTTTATACAATAAGTGCATCAATCACCGCTATTGCATGTGTACATAAGAATTTTCAACTTAAAAAACACTGATTTTCCAACACAGGAGCTCTATTTTAAACGTTTTTAGACCTCCCAAAAAATAGTGGAAAAAAGTCGGAAAAAGTGGAAAAACATTTTGGGTTCGGTCTATAATGTCAACCAAATCGCTGGGAAAAAGAAAAACGGTGATCCAAATCCGTACAGAAGATAAGGATTTTCAATCATAGCGTAGTTCTAGACCAGATTGTCGATAAAAATGCTGCAATTGGCGTGGCGCGGCGCGGCTTAAAGATTAATAACAAGTATGATTTGAATCAATTCAGTGCGAAAGCGCCGAAAAATTTTTCAACTTTTACCTCTCTTAGACGCATTTTTGCATTTTGAAACCGGACAAAAGCGGACCAACAGCTTAAAAAAGCCGGACATCAAAAACCGGACATGACTGTCGACCGGACGAAACCGGACATCAAGCCTGAAAAGCTGGTCATAAATGTCCGGTTTCCGGCCAAGTTGGCAACCCTGCTCCTCACTCGTTTCTGCCTGAAAAAAGCCAACACAATAATTTATCTCATATGTTTGATCGCATTTTTGGCATTACGTGCGGGTAAGAATCTTGATAGACTGGTTCGAGAAGCATGGGCGGCGATTTCAGAACGAAGTGGCTTTTAGTTATTCGACGTTACATAAATCTGTTGCTGTTGTTCCTTATGTCTAGTTCATGAAACCTTGAGCATGCAAATCAATTTTCAGTGCTCAAGGAAGCTGGCAAAGTGGCTACAGGTAGCCTGGTTACTATAGTAACAAAAAGTAAGCATTAGCATTCGCTTTTTCAAAATAAAACACCATTGGCGTTAATGCTAATGTCGCCTAAAAAAATATTGTTAATTAGCGTTACACGTCGTTCTCAGTATAAACAGCAAAATTAGCATTTGAAGGCTCATTATAATTGAGCTAAATAATCATAGGTAGCGCGTTAGCACGACTTATGTATAATATACTTGGGTACCCCTAACACCTGTGCACCCCCTACAGAACGGGACACTTCTGGAAGGTGCGGTTTTTTTTAAAGAAAGATAATAAAAAATTCGCTGCCCGTGCTTTTTTTTGATTTTCTTGAAACTCAAAGCTGACTGTGTAAAGAAGGTGTAAAGTTTTTGTGTAACGTTATAACATGGGACAAATCTTGGGACCTTTTTACTTCGGCATGTGGACAACTGAGTATTGATGACTCGAACAATTAAACAGCACAGGATTATAGAGGGATGAATTCTACAGAACATCCTTTTTTATTTTTGAAATTCGCTTTAGTTCTCGAATGGCAGTGTAAAGAGTGCGAAAATCTGGGGGTGAAAAAGCACTTTTTGGTTGAGTTTTCAACCTGCTTATGTCTGATACTAACTCCAATTATGAGTTTTTTAGAATATTTTCTGACAGACATGTAGAGCGGATCAAGGGCTACATTCTGCATATAAGCAAAGTCTTCTACGCTCTATGGTGAGTTAGATCCTGTGGTTTAAAGTTTACACTCTAGTGGATGGTGTAAAAAACTGATTTTTGCTAAGATTTCTCTGCCAAATTTTTCCGCTTATGAGTCAGGGTAAATTGAATACAGCAGTAATGAAATGCCTCTCAGGGGCTACACATCGTAGCAAACCGCATTTAAAAAACGCAATATTGAGTTATTTATGAGGGTGTAAAGTTCGAAATCAGAGGTAAAAAACTGGGCGAAAAAACACGTCTTTTTCGAATTTTGATTAATAAATCATACCAAATAATTTTTACAAGAGAATTTTGGCACACAGGAATGTACTACGATTTAAAAGCTACAAATTGTACCAAAGCGAATTTCTTTAAACTCAATAGGGAGTTCGGTACGGAATTATAAAGTTTGCAGTGTTCTAAATAATGGAAAATACGTTTTTGTTGCGTTTTTTGTTCGCGACTTTCTCCGTCCAGAAGTCGGGATAAGTCCAATAGAATAAAAATAAAGTGCTTTATATCGGGTGCATGTCAAAGCAAATTGTCTATACATTAATATTTAGCGAGTGTAAAGTCAAAAATTTGGTGTTCAAAATGCGTTTCTGTCTTGTTTTTTTCTGCCTGCTTCTCCGGTTATGAGTCAGGGACACGATTATCAAGTCTATAAATGGACCAGGAACCAAATTTGTTATGCCAGTCTGGCGCATATGTTTACACTCTATAGTGTTGTAAACTGGATTTACACCTATTGTTAGTTTGCCCATAAAACATTATGGAGACTTAATTTTTTCATAAATATTAATTGCAATATCGGAACAATATCAAAATTACGAATCTGACCAAAATCTTCTTTACACTAGGTGTTTACATGTAGTTTAAACTACATATGTATTGATCTTCGTTTTTGAGCATTCCAGACACACCTGGGCGTGGGGGGGTTTGGGGGGGGGGTATGCACCCCCAGAAGCAAAATACCCCCCCAGAAATCAAAATACCCCCCAGAATTCAATTTTTTGAAAATTTTTTTCGTTTTTTTCGCAATTTTTTGATGCCAATGGATAGTGCTTGATGAGAAACGTCGAAAAATGGTGTTTTTATCGCCATACCACCATTTTTAAGGCCATTTTTCGACCTTCAAAAAAATCTTGCACCCCCCAGAATTTTCTTGCTGCCCACGTATGATTCCAGAGACCTGATTTTTTTCCTGGAGTCTAGAAATTTTCAAAGAATCAAATGTGAGACGTCACGTAGGCGCATTTGTTTACATTCAACAGTGATGTGAAGTAGTTTACACTCATTGTTTATTTGTCCTCAGACCATTGTAGACATGCAATTTTTTCATAAATGTTTGTTATAATATTTGAATAATATCAGATTTACAAATCGGAATAAAATCCTCTTTACACTAGGCGGTTGTGTAAAGTTTACACTGCATGTTAGCCTCAGTTCTAGAACATTGCAGAAACCGAAATTTTTCCTGAGATCTAAAAATTTAAAGGGAATGAAATATAGGACGTCAGTTTGGCGCGTTTGCTTACACTCAGGCAGTATTGCAAAGTGATTAAACCTAATGTTTATTTGTCTTTAAAACATTATTGAGACTCATTTTTCCATAAATGTTGAATGTAATATCGGAGCAAAATCAAAATTACGAATCCGACTAAAATATTCTTTACGCTATGTGTTTGTATAAAGTTTACATTACATGTTAACCTTAATTCGATAGGCTTGCAGAGACTTTGTAACTAAAGTCAAGAAATTTTCAAGGATTCATATGTGAGACATCAATTAAGCGAGTTTGTTTACCCTCAAAAGTAATCTAAAGTGGTTTAAAAATTATGTTCATGTGTCCTTAGATCATCGAAGAGATGTAATTTTGTCTTAAATGGGTTGAATTAAAGTTAAATCCTTCTTAGCCGTGTTTATAATATGTTTCACAAAATCTTGCACATGGAGAGCAATCGTTTAATTGATATAAATTGCCTGCAAAAGTGGTTTAAAATGAACCAGCAATCACACTACTGTGCACAGAAGTCGACAAAGATATGCAGCTCAATTTTAATCATGTACATTAATAACACATAAATCGAAAATACACCATTTGGAATGGTTAAACTTATTATCATAGGTAGCGCGTTAGCGCGTACCTATAATATACTTGGGTACCCCTAACACCTGTGCACCCCCTACAGCTATAACAGGACAAATCTAGAAGGTACGGTTTTTTTAAAAGATAGATAATAAAAAAATTCGCTGCCCATGTTTTTTTTGTATTTACTTGAAACTCAAAACTGGCTGTGTAAAGAAGGTGTAAAGTTTTTGTGTAAAGTTATAACATAGGATAAATTTTGGGAGGTTTTTTAGGCGGCATGTGGACAACTCAGTATTGACTCCTCAAATAAATTAATGGCACAGATTTGTAGAGGAAGCGATGCTCCAAATTAGCCTTTTTTTGTTTGTTGAAATTCGCATTAGTTCTCGATTGGGAGTGTAAAGAGTGCAAAAATCTGGGGGTGAAAAAGCACGTTTTGGTCTAGTTTTCAACTTGTTTATGTCTGATACTAACTTCAGTTATGAGTTTTTAAAAATGTTTTCTGACAGAAATGTAGAGCGGATCAAGGGCTACAATCTGCTTACAAGCAGACTTTTCTACGCTCAATAGGGAGTTAGGTCCTGGGGTTTAAAGTTTGCACTCTAGTCGATGGTGTAAAAAACAGATTTTAACTAAGAATTCTCTGCCAGCTTTTTCGGCTTATGAGTCGGGCTAAAATGAGTATAACAGTAATCAAGCAGCTTCTAGGGGCTACACGTCGCAGCAAACCGCGTTCAAAAAAACGCAATATTGAGTTATTTATGGGGGTGTAAAGTTCGAAATCAGACGTGAAAAATGGGCGAAAAAACACGTTTTTTCCCCAATTTTGATTGGTAAATCATATCAAATAATTTTTGCAACAGAATTTTTGCACATAGAAACGTACTACGACTCGAAAGCTACAAACTGTACCAAACCGAATTTCTTTACACTCAATGAGGAATACGGTACGGATTTTTAAAGTTTACAATGTTCTGAATGATGGATAATATGTCTTTGTTTGGGTTTTGTTCGCCACTTTCTCCTTTCAGAAGTCAGGATAGGTCCAATAGAATAAAAATAAAGTGCCTTATATGGGGTGTTGAGCACAGAAAATAATGCTGCTTCGAACTTCAGCTAAATGATATTGCAAACGCGCGGAGTCGGAATATAATTCATACACAATGCAAGTATAAATTGCTAAGATGGAAGCAGTACCTAATGACATTCGCTACAACACTGACAAAGATAGGAATAACTACTATTTTTTGCTAACAAAAAGTTGGGTACTAGCAAGAAAAAATGCTTCGATGGAACAAAAAAAGGTAGAATATACTTGGAACAAAGAATTATCAAGGACGTAAAAGGAGGGGACTAGAAAAAGCTCCTATCTACAAATGTCACAAAATTTGCTAAAACTCAGAAATTTCCTAAACAAAGAAAAAATGAAAGTAAGTAAATCAAAGAAAAAATCTACCTGTGCCTAAAACTGCAAGATCTGCTAAAAATCAGACTTTTTCTAAGCAACGCAAAAATCGAAGTATATTCTGCGGCCTCTGAAAAAAATAGGTGAACCTTCTCATATTGTCCACCATACAGTGGGCGGTTCCGAAAATTCTGAGGGGGTTTTCAAATTGGAATATTGGCCTTAAAAATAGTGCTATGGCGAAGAAAACACCATTTTTGAACGTTTCTTGTCGAGCTCTATCTATTGGTACCTACCGAAAAAACCCAAAAAGAGCAGAAAGATTTAAAAAATTGAATTCTGGAGGTATTGTTGGGCATTTGCGTTTTCTTGTTGGGTATTTTGCCTTGGGGTGCATATTCCCCAAACCCCCTACGTCTAGGTATGGTGTCCAATGCTTAATATAAAGCTTATAAAATAAATCTCGAATCTGCGTTTTTGCTAATCACTTGCAACGTTAATTTATTCGATATTGTGGCTAGATAAATATTACAAAAAGTTATATCCTATGATTATTTGCGATACCGCAACGAAAGACTGTGATTTCTATATAATGCATGCGTCCATTCAGTACTCTTCTGGCGTTTAATCCTACCAGACCACCCGGATTTCATTCGTGCCCATGTAAACTGATAACCATTAGGCATCGGAGATTAGGGGTATGCACCTGTGTTCAATCAGAAACGTCGAAAATTGCCGTTTTTCCAACATACAATAATTACTATTTTTTGACCCAGAAAAATATTGCAACATGGCGCTGCTCAGCTATGGCGATATCTGCTTTTGCAGAGTGAGTGGTTCAGTTATCTAGCCCAATGTTTTATCTTTGTTCGACAGGATGCTGCTTTCTTCTGCAGGCCGCAGAATATACTTCGATTTTTGCGTTGCTTAGAAAAAGTCTGATTTTTAGCAGATCTTGCAGTTTTAGGCACAGGTAGATTTTTCTTTGATTTACTTACTTTCATTTTTTCTTTGATTAGGAAATTTCTAAGTTTTAGCAAATTTTGTGACATTTGTAGATAGGAGCTTTTTCTAGTCCCCTCCTTTTACGTCCTTGATCATTCTTTGTTCCAAGTATACTCTACCTTTCTTCGTTCCATCGCAGCATTTATTCTTGCTAGTAATATGATATGATTATATGCATTTTAAAATCAGCAATCAAAGAGCTTTTAGCAGTATGTACTTTTAGGTCAGACACTACAGTAATAATCTAACCTTCAGCCGTCAAACACAAAAGGGTTTATGATCACTCAGAAAAGAGTTTCATACCTTTCAGGTTTGTCGATGTAAATCTCAGGAACCGCTGCTCTAATTTAGACAAAAGAAAGTGTGTTAGATAGGAAATTCTGGGTGTAATTACAGGGCCCGACCGGTGTCTACTGATTCGACATGGGCACGGACTCATAATTGCCTTCGGGAATTACTTAGGTACCTACGCTGCTCTTAGCGCTGGCCAGGTTCGCAAGTTCGCAGGGCGACTCTAAACCCGATGGCCCTCAATGACCTACGGCTTTGACTCCCTCGGTCCTAATATTGCTGACCGCTTCTCGTCGGGAGTCTCAGCAGCTACGCCCTATTTCCTAGCTGTGAGTACCTACCTAATCCCGGAATGCTCGTAAGGTCAGTTGACCTATCTCAACCCACTCTCAAGTTGATAATTTAACTTGTTTTCCAATGTCAACCAGTTTCGAAATGTTTTGGTTCCTAATTTGTGTAGCACTCTAAATTTTGAATCAAACAACAGTGAGCTCTCAACTGGACAGTCATCATGAAAAGATTAGATAGAATTTCAGCTATTTTTGGGTTGAGAAAGCGATAAGAGAATTTCCAAAGGTAAGTTAAAGATAAGACATAAAATTGTTTACCTTCCAAGTTCAGCCGAAATAAAATAAAGTATTTATTATCATCACGGACTGGCCTTCCATCAATATATGTGATCACCGGGAAGTTATTTTTCCAATTTTACTAATGCTAATAAACAACGGCATGGCTGCAAGCTGGCACAGAACAAAATAAAATGAAAAAGGCGCTCCAATGCAGTAACGCACACGACTGCCGGCTCAGCTCCAACTAACTCACTACACATGATTAATTACAGTACATCATGTCTAATCATCATCCAAAACAAAAATTAAACAAAGACTGAATTAACTTTTTACCAAGTCATAAGATCAACGTATACAGCAGTAATTCAAATAAGTAATTTACTGATCTTAGGCCCGTATTCACAAAGGCGGGCTAGCGCTAGCCGAGCTAAGTAGACGACTTTAGCCCGGGCTAAGTTCTTAGCCTGTATTCACAAAGGCGGGCTAACTTAGCCCGGGCTAAATATTTCCACATTTTAGCCCGCGATTTTAGCCCTGCTCATAGGAGGACTAAATCTCGGGCTGAATAATTTTTTCAATGGTGTGTTCTATTATTCCAGGTCACGCTACTTTATGATGGAACTTATTCAATTCTTTGATGATGTCGATGCAATATATGATATTCAAAATGAACAAATTGTTCAAAGACCTATTAGGATTCGACTTGACCCATTCCACGCTTTTGGTGATCAGAAGTTTTGGCAATGCTACAAATTACGGGAGGATACGGCTGCTGAATTCATAAATTTGCTGGAGCCACAGCTAAGATCAGCAACTTACTGAAATGATCCGGTGCCACCGTATTTAAAAGGTAAAAGTTAACATCAGCAATTTATTCATCGTATGCAATTTTAAACCAAATTTTGATAGTAACAGTTTGACAGCTCGTGATAGGACTATAGGAGGTATAATTACGCGGATAAATCTGCTGTTGCTGCTGCTGTTGTTCAAGCATTCGAAGTTTCGTTTCATAATATAGCCTTTTGGCATCTGCTGCATCTTGCTCCTTTCGTAACAAATCCATTCTTGCTTTATGCTCTCTCTTTAGAGTTTCCTGATGAAACATCAATGTTTCATATCGCATAATGGTTTCACCATACGGTTTCTGGTGCAGCTTTACTTCGCCTGATAATTTTCTCGACTCTTTTTGTGGTTCGTCTTCAGAACAAGCCGAAATGGAAGTACTTCCGTATTCGGAAGGTTCTGCAAAAATGCGGAATTCAGACTTTTTCTAAAATGAATGATTGTTTTGTTTTCTATCCGCTAGGATATATAATAATATTTTTCAATATGAAAAAGCATCACCCGTGCATATTAAACTATTAAGCAGATCAAAGATCTTACATACATACATAATACAAAAGTGTAACATTGATAAAAACTCGTAAAAAGCTCAGACTATCTGACGAAAAACGCAGTACGACTCATGCCTACTGGTTTTAAAGTTATTCGGGCTACTAGGACCAAAGTTTTTGGAACCTCTGTACTTAGAGCAGACTACTTTTTTAAACATGAAACGGCTTCGACTTATTTTTGCTGCTTGCGCACCTGATCTGGTGCGAGTGGAAAGAAGGGGGTCGAAAGCTGTTTGGGAAAGGCACCTTTTGGCTTTCTTGGGGTCCCATTCCCCATTAAGCAATGTTTAAACAAACTTCTGTGAAGTAAACAGAGCGTTTTTTGCAATAACTTTCGTGTAAATATGAAAGTTTTACTTCCGGACGTAGAAAAAGGCCTCTCTACCGCTCACTAGCGCGGGCTAAGTAGTTATTTAGCCCGGGCTATGTAGCCCGGCCATAGCTCGCCTTTGTGAATACGGGCTAGCGTTAGCCCGGGCTAGTTGTTAGCCCGGGCTAAATCTCGGGCTACGCAGCCCGGGCTTAGTCACTTAGCCCGGGCTAAACTAGCCCGCCTTTGTGAATACGGGCCTTAATGTATACAGTCAAGACCACAAGTAACGTTGCTCGAGCGCAGGCATGACAGGCAACAGGCGCCTCTGACCTGCCTGGGAATCGGCCAAAATTTTATATTGGTAAACACGCGCGTCAAAAGAAAATTGCCTGTGTGATGCCGGTCACTTTGACTGCCAGGTGCCTGTAGGACATGCGCTTGAGTGACGTTACTTGTGGTCTTGACTGTACATAAGTCTGATTTACCGGACAAGTACCTGAAGGAATTTATAAATAAAAGATAGGAATAAAATGGGAACTGAAGGCATAACCTCGAGCTAGCACATCACTAGGGTGGCTACTCGACTAGTTATGAAACTCCAATATGGTTTAATGCTGTAGTTGTATGGCTTCCGCGATGTTACTAATAAAGTGTTCGAATAATGTTCGTACGGTGTAACTGCCGTAGTTACACTCTCCTACGTTTACGGAAAAAATTTGAGTTTTTTTTAATAATAACTTTTTAATAATAACTTTAATAATAACTAATAACTTTGCGGCCAGATTTTTTCAATAAACGGATAATGCAAGCTGATCCAAAGTTCTTATTTCGTCTTCAGCATAAATAAGCGGTTAAGCACAATACAATTGAATTTTTCCTCCATGATCCGCGCCAAATAATGATCTGAGCCTTGCAACTGGGATTGAAGCAAAGCTGGCATTGATGAAGTGACAACGACAGTTGCATCGGCAATGGCCGTCGTGACAATGGTAGAATGCGCCAAACTAGATGTTGAAAACGTCGGATACACTTCTTTGATTGTATTGTCCTCGTCGGACAAAATCAGCTCATAATCATCGCTTGGTTGTCCGTTTTTCTACTCTTTTGGCGGTGGCGGCAAATTTGGCGGCACATGCGATAAAGAAATAATTTTCTTCTTCTTCATTGGTGGTTTTTTGATGGCAAGCTCATCGTCCATAAAAGATAATTCAAGCGGTGTTCCGAAAGGCATAATTTTATTTTTATTGGTATAGACTGCCATAAGAATATAGACGTCAATCATAATTAACGGATCGAGTGCGAAATAACATACCATTGCTCGGGTGAGTGGCAAACTCCAAACCTGGCCATAACAATCAGGCTGAAGTGGATCGACGTACATATCAAAGATAAATTCAGTGAGCTGTTTAAGACAAATTGATTCGGCCACAATAGTATGGTCTTTCTTGGAAATGCGGCTAATAGCTAACGTATTGGAAAATTTAGTGCAAAACGGATTTTGGGAATAGGCGTTCTGGCGTGATTCCGCATTAGTAATATTACAAATCTGTTCGCAGGGCAGCCCATAAATGTGGAAATAAGCACGTCGATCATTTTTTGGATCATGACAAAGTAGCCTTACATCCCCTAGGAATGTTGCCAGCAATTGATGCAATCCGAATGGCGGCTTCGGGAAACATGAAATATCCCAAACAAAAATATGGCCTTGCGGGCTCTCAAATTGAATATAATGAACGAAGGGTTCATTTGTATCCTTGTGCGTTGGAATAAATTCTTTAAAGTGATCTTCCCAAGAGCGAAAAGCCATACGGCAACGATCATTCACAAATTCGGAATCATATCCCAACAATAAACGTTTTTGAATCAAATTTTGCGGGTGTAATAATACACACATTGCATTAAACAATGCTTCTTTGCTCTTAACGAGAGTAGTTACTCCGATTGCTCCAAAAGGTACGTATAACATTTTCAACAGTGGTCAAGATAAATAATCGCTCCGCCAACGTTCTTATTTATCAACACAACGAGCGTGATGCAGTGCGTCCAATTGCATAATGGTTTTATAACGTGGACAAAGTCCTCCATAAACATTTTGGCGAGAATTATTGTCCAAGGGCAATGGATTACGGGAGCGTAACTGCTTGAAGCAGCTGCTTCCACCATTGCTGCACGAATTTCCTTCAAATTTACCGGGTCTCATCCTTGGAATAAAAATTGTTGACCAGCTGGATCCATGAGGTTCGCTTGGTTGCTATGCTAGTACCTTGCTCAGCCATGGGTCTGCAAAAGGTGAAATGTCAGATAAGGGTTTTAGATCCATTCAATAAAGAAATTTGCGCTACAATCCCGTAATTTTCTTTCCCAACCAGGTAAGTCCAAAAAATTAATAATCACAGCGGGAGCCAGCAGGCGACGCGGTAACTTTACCAAACTAAAATCACCAGGTACATATGCATGCCTTTTGGCAATTAAATCAGAGTATGGTAAATTCGGCTCTGGCAAAAGTCTATTTCGGTGGACGAGATGTGTAACTAATGGATTATATATGTAAACAATGCTTACGGTTTCAGGCGTCGGCAGTGCAACAATCCTATAAGGACCTACGAGCTTAGGCGAAAGTTTACCTATTTCAGGCTGAATCACAGATGTATTATTAACCTTTTAGAGTCCGCTCTATGATGCAGATGTGCTACAGCAATGCAATCTTAATATGTTTCAAATCTGTAAAATGTAAGACTGTATGCAAAAAACCAGAGCAAAAGCTCTCCTCTCGATCATGTTGTTCATATGTTCCCATTTGGGAACGTTGGCTTCTTGGGGAACATTTTTGCCAAATTTCATGTTCTGTTATGTTTTGCGAAACATATAAGATTAAAGCGATCTGATACAAACATTGATAACACAAGTAATCTAAACTGTCAAATTGTCAAATAGAGAGCCTACAAGGGTGTGGTTTTGAGTATTTGAAACCTTATGGGAACCATGAACCTCAGAAAACCAAGAAACTGTCCAGTAGACACCGTACTTTATATTTGTTTTTGTTAGATTTGCTTGCTTTCTAGATAACATTAAATAATGTCTAGCTAAGATGAGTAAAAAACTATTATTAAGCTATGATCTGTAGTTCCGTTTTTTTCTGGATTTTTCAAAATTTATTGGTTTTCTCATTTCTACGCTGATGAACTAATGCCCGTTATCTCAGAGCTGTTTACACTGCATCGACGTATTTCGGTATACTAAAAATTAGAAACCATGAATCAAGATTCGGGAAATAACAGGAAGTCAGGGTGTAATATAGTCAATTTGGCAATTTTATTCAATTTTCAATGAGTAAAATTTTACAGTTAATAAAAGTAAGTCATAATATCATACGTTTACTCATTCGGACATTTACCTATCCGCAGTTGTTATTGATAGTCCAATAAACTTACACTCAAAGTTTAGTTATGTTGCTAGCATGCTTCTGAGCTAATAAAAAATGTTGGAAATCAGTAGTTATATAAAGTTTGATAAAGTACAGTGCAAGTTCTACAGATCAAAAACACATGATATTGTGCATGAATTCAAGAAAAATTGTCTCTAAGCTTCTAAAGATTCATGGCTCTGTAAGTTATAGTAAAAATAATAAAGCAAAGTAAGGTAGAGCAGGTAATTTCTGCAAAAGCACTAAAAATTATTTACAGAAACACTTGAATTTTTGCCTAAAAACCGCTAGAAATCAAGAGCTACATTGTTGTGTAATCGTAACACATAGAATCAAGTAAAGAATCCCATAAACCTGCATTTAATATTTTGAATATGTGCATTGGAGTCATACCAGAATGCTTGTGGAGTTCCAGAAAATTGAAGGAATGCATGAGAGGTCACTAAAGAGCATGGCCGAGGTTACTATGCTGCTCCATTAATTTTGTTCTCTTTCCAAGAAATAAATATTTTTGCACTCCTAGGAGCCAACATTCCCAAACGGGAACATCAATATGAATTTAACCATAACTTTTGATGACCAAGAAAACAAAATTGAATAACATACCAAAATGATCAGAAAACCTCTGCAAACATGACTGCATGACATTTGGCTCAAAAATTTTAAATGTCGATTGACAATATACAAATTTCTAAACATGACAAACTTTCGCTACTTTTGTCCAACTTAAGACAGTATAGAATAGCACATACTCATAATTAAGTTTTGAAATTGCTTTCACAGGATAGAGCAAACATCTTGTTTCTCATACAAAACAAGTCTTATTCAAATTAGATGAGTAGTTGTTTTGCAACAAAATTTTGAAAATATGTTCCCAATTGGGAACAGTGGCACTAAAAGGTTAAGATAAACGATATCTGACATGGCGAAATGATTTGCGGTGACAGCTTTATCATATTGCGTTTTCTGTTGTTTTTGCCTCTGCTATAAATTTTAAGACGCGATTTTGTGTAAATCTATCAAAGTAAGCTTTAAATCTGTGACATATTTTTCTGCAATAGGAGGTAAATTCGGATTTATCGTAAGATTATCTAAAAGTAAAATATCGAGTGGAAATGCGGGTTCACGACCATGCAGTATTTGGAAAGGCAAAATATTCATTAACGCTGGTGGCATCACGCAATACGCAAATAACACAAATTGTAAAAATTGTTCCCAATCATACTCATTGCGTGCGCTCAATTTAGACAATTCATTGATAAGAGTTCGATTATAATATTCAACAAGACCATTGCATTGCAGATGATATGGCGTCATAAACACTTTTTGAACGTTTAGTAATTTGCAGACTTCCGAAATCAAGGTGGATGTAAAGTTCGAACCCTGATTGGTTAAAAATTGTTTAGGAACGCCATAACATGGGATGATTTCACGCAATAAAAGATTAGCGATAGTTGTAGCCTTTATGTCCGAAATGGCAAAAGCTTCTACGTACTTAGTAAAATAATCCATAAACACAACAATTTGGTCGTTTCTGGAAGTCAATTGTGGCATATGCAAACAGTCACACGCAATAAGTTCAAAGGAAGCAGAAACATCAATTGGTTGCATAGGTACAGATGCAGAATTTAATGCAACCTTGTGTTGCAAGCACACATCACAATTCTTACACCAAGCGATTACATCATTCTCCATGCACGGCCACCAATAAAGAATTTGTATGGCAGGCAAAATTTTACGTGATCAAAAATTAGCTCCAAAAATAGAGTCATGAAATTCAGTCAAAATAAAGCGACATAAGGATTAAGGAATAACAAGTTGGTGAATGATAGTAGGCGAGCGCTTGGGTTGAAAGCGACAAAAAAGGATATCATTTAATAAGAAAAATTCATCACAATATTTTTGTGTTGATAAATCATTTAAAGTGGTGCGAATTTTATGTAATTTGTCATCAGCGTGCTGCTCTGCGAGTAATCTCGCAGGTGTTAAAATTTCAGCTTTTTCTGCATTGGTAAGTTGGATACGTTTGCGAAAAATGGGAGGGCAACTGTTTGATGGATTAGTTGGTAAAATTGGAATGATGGGGTAGTCAGTAAAATTGGAATATTATTGGTCGGTCAATCAGGTTAGATGGGAGTCGACCTCGGATTCAGAATCTTCAAAATCTAAATTCACGATGTTTAAGACGGCTTTACTTTTGACTTTATATTTAAGTTCAGCATGATCATAATTCGGATGTTGTGATAAAAGATCCGCCGCACAATTACATGCGCCTACGAGCATAGACAATTTCATACTTGTATTCCTGCAATTTGAGACTTTAACAAAGTAATCGACTCGATGGGTCCTTAACTTTCACAAGCCAAGTTAACACTTGGTGATCAGTTTTGAAAATGAATCATTTACCGTGAGAATAATGTCTGTAATGTTTGATGGTCCAAACAACTGCTAGTGCTTCTTTTTCCAATGTAGCATAGTTACACTCAGCTGAATTTAAAACGCGGCTACAGTAGCCAACAATAAAACGATTTTTCAATGGTAAACGTTTCTGTGTTAAAATAGCACCTAACATGTAGTTACTGGCGTCAGTTGTTAAAATAAATTGGTGCTCATTGTCGAATTTAGGCACTTGTAGAATTGGAGGCGAAGTAAACGCATTTTTCAAGAGTTCAAAGGCGGGTTGGTGTTCGGTAGTCCTGCAAAATTCAACGTCTTTATGGAGAAGATGTGTCACACCTGGTAGTAGTCAATATATAATAATCATTAATATATTCACTTGGGTCACTCCGCTAATTGTACGTCTGTCGAGCCCCATAATAATATTCCTTTTGGTAATATACTCCGCGTGTCTCTGTGCACGTCAGTTGAGTTCAATCAATAATCCTCAGGTCAATATACTTGGACTACTTAACGGGCTGACCATATGTTCGTTTATAGTCACCAGCTCGGACTGAGCTGTCTTGTGGATTGTGCAGCTGTGTATATTATTGCGCGCACACGCATTAATAAAACCGGTGCTATTGGGCGAACCCAATAGCCTTTATCAGCACTGACTCCTCACTCAGCAGTTTTTATGTGCTGAGCTCAGACCGGTTCTCTCCAGTTGTTATGTCCCTTCAATATATGCATTGAATTCCTGTTGTTCTAACATGCGCATCACGTGTCAATCAATTACTGTAGTAGCATGTCGTTGTTTCTACCTGACACCTCCTCTTAGCTTTGATCGACCTCGATCAATAATAGCTGCTACAGACTCTACAAGATATGTGACTATCCCACTCCTGTCACCAAATATGTCATGCCCGGTAGTGGTTAATATATAATAATTATAAATACAGGACCTCTCTATGTCTACAAAATCAACATAGGAACGGATGTATTCACCATCAGGATTTACTTAGGTACCTAAACTGCTCTCAGCGCAGGTCAAGTTCACATAATCGCAGGGCAATTTCGAACCAATTGACCCTGGTAGACCTATGTATTCAACTCCCCCAGTCCTAATATTGTTGACTGCACTTTTGTCGGGAGTTTCAGCATCTACGCCTTAAATCCTAACACTCGTACCTACCTAAATCCCGGAATACTCGCAAGGTCAGTTGACCTATCTCAACCCACTCAAGTTGATAATTTAACTTCTTTCTTAGTTCAAAGGCTGACTTGAAATGTTTTTGATTCCTAAATGGTGTAGCACTCTAAACTTTAAATACAGCAACAGTGAGCGCTCATCTGGACAGTCATCATAAAATATTAAATAATCTTTTAGCTATTTTTTGGTTGATGAAAGATAATAGGATTTTAATGAAGGAAAAGACCATACGCTATCACCCTTCATCCATCTGGTGCCATAACTAAAAAATAGAATATAATTCAACAGTCGACCAATCAATTTGCCAAAAAATCATACACTGAAAGTAGTTAAGCGTGTCTCCCTGGTGTGTACGAAGTATAGTCCGTGCTTAAGCATAGGCAATGCTTTAGCATAGTCCTATGTTGAAGCATAGGCTATATGTTTTGTGTTGCACTCTAGGGGATGACGTCACACTATAGTTAACCTCAAATATGGATATACTGGAGACTATTTTAAATTTGCGGATCAAGTCAACCAGGTGTACTTTACACTACAGCAAGAGTACCTATTTAATGCGGGGGGATATATAAAAAATGGGGGAAGCCATCAGAATTTTATTTTTTGAGGATAACTATGAAAACCGCTTCCATACTAAATGCGTACAATATTCTAACTTGGGTATCACTTGACCACTTTACACTTTACACTCGAGTGGTTTACACCACATCATAAAACCGCTATAAATCATGAACCAATGGCCAGATTGAGCTGAAATGTTCAGAATGTAAAGACTACGTGTCAAAAATAATGTGTATGGAAAATCGTGTGCACCGCTTACTGCAGCTATGTTATAACACGTATTTTTTGAACTAATGGCCAGATTGAGCTAAAATGTTCAGAATGTAAAGACTACATGCCAAAAATTGGATATGGAAATTCGTGCACTGGCTTACTGTAGCTATGTTATAACACGTATTTTTTGAACCAATGGCCGGATTGAGCTTAAATTTGAGAAACAGCATATACGCGAGACACAAATTCTTTACACATTGTCTTACTGTAGGTATACTGTTAGCTTGCTGATTTTCTATATCTAGCAAACTAACAGTCAAATAAATCTGAAATTCAATAAATGAGATGTATATGAGTCAAAAATAACCTAAGCAAAATATAGTCATGGGTTACTGTAGGTATGCTACAACACGTATCTTTTAATTCTGCCGAGCTGAAAATTTGAGAGATTAAACAAACACGATAGAACAGTTCACAAGGACTACTATAGACAACATTTTGCAACGCATAGTGTGGAAAAGGTGGTTGTGAAAAAGGTAACAAAGGGTCCACAGTCTCGCACAGATCTCCCCCAACCTAAAGCTAGAGGATCACTCTGTAGACTGCAGATCTTTTGTATGAACTCACTCAAAAGTGCATAATACCTAATAGGATTATGAGACAATAAAACATGAAGCTAAGGGTTTAACGAAAAAATCAGACATATTTTGTAAGATTTGGAAATTATTTTGTGAGATTTGGAAATTATTTTGTAAAATGTGGAAACTTTTTTGCAAAATTTGGAAATTATTTTGTAAACTTTGGAAATTATTTTGTAGAATTTGGAAACTTTTTTGTAAAATTTGGAAACTCTTTTGTAAAATTTGGAAATTATTTTGTAAAATTCGGAAACTTTTTGTAAAATTTTGAAATTATTTTGTAAAATTTGGAAACTTTTTTACGTGCTTAAGCATAGGAATTTTGTAAAATTTGGAAACTTTTTTGTAAAGTTTGGAAACTTTTTTTGTAAAACTTGGAAACTTTTTTGTAAGGTTTGGAAGCTTTTTTGTGAAGTTTGGAAATTATTTTGTAAAGTTTGGGGAAACTTTTTTGTAAAATTTGGAAACTTTTTTTTGCAAAATTTGGAAACTTTTTCTGTAAAATTTGGAAACTTTCTGTTGAGTTTATAAAATTTCTTTCAAACTTTGAGAAATTCCAAGCATAAACCGGAATTCCTCTTGTAGAAATCAAGAAGTTTTTTACAGAGCTAGTAATTTTCATATGCAGAATTTGAGTATTCTTGCATTGTTTCTGAGCAGCATTGAGAAATCTGGGGATACAGAGCAGCTTTTGTTAACTTTGAGAAATCTTCAAACAATTTTCTATCCGAACATGGAAAACTTGCAAGATTTGGTAATCTATCATTAGAAAATGAAATTAAGGAGGTAAAGGTTGAGCAAGTTTAATAAATATGAAAGAAAATTCCTGCAAATGAACAAAATATTTAGTCCTTTGTTACGGCTATGTGCTACTTTTGACCACGATCAAAACTACCCTTTTCAACAAATTATGTTTTTGTCAACATAGATGCCTGAAATTTCTGATAACACAGCTGAAGCAATATGTCAAACATGAAATTTTACATAAAAGTTATGCAGACTATCTTATAGGAATATCTTCAAAGGTGAAGATTTACCTTTTATGACTATTTTGCTGTCCAAAACATATTTTGTACTGATTTTTCAACAAGTTCCGGCTAAAAACATGTGCGTTTGCTGAGAAAATGAAAATAAACATAGAAAATAAGCATAGTTTGATAGCAATAAAACATGACCAGTTTCTGATAGTAGGGTTGAATACCTTTTCTGTCTCCAAAGCACATAGAAAATAAAGAAAATGTACATGCATTTGTAAGGAAATTTTCGAATTTTTCGCAATTTTTGAAAGTGGTTCCACTCGATTGCACAAAATAGTACTTGTTATTAAAAGTCTCAGAATTTCCCCGCACAGAAGGGTAAACTTTTGCACCCAGCGGAAGTTCTCTAGGAAAAAAGAATCAAAAATTCATGCTGAAATAGATATCATGTATAGCACCCACATAGCAAAAGGCAGATAACTGTGTGTTTTTCAGAATCATTCTGAACATTTTCAGAAAAGTTTGGTCTCCATGTGCACAGTAGTTGAGGGTTGAGACACATTTTCAGGTAGAAATCATGTGAACTCTCAAGCAAGAAACAGGCAAAAATAATGCAAATAGATGCTAAAATGGAAAAATGTCAGTTTTGCTCAGGAAAGGTCTTAAGATCAACCAGAAATGGCAACTCAGGTAGATTCTGCACTATTTTTACCCTTCTAGTCAGTTTTTCAGCAATTTCAGCCTTGAAAGGTTTGGAAAATTGACACTTCTTCCCCACTTCACCCTCCCCAGACCAAGATCTGCTTTGGGCAAAGATAATCCTGGCCAGACACTCACATGAGGGTTTGGGGGTTTTGCCCCAAAAGGGAAGATTTTCTAGGGAAAATGAGGCAAAATAAAAACCAACATTGAATGAAAATTATAATATTTGTTTAGAAACATCAAAAACCTAACGGAAACTATGGATTTACATGGTTTTTTCGATATTTGAGCTTTAAATCCCGTTTTTGTGGCCATTTTATCCCTAGACTAAGGTCTGTTTCAGTCAAAAATAATGTAAAATCAAGGCCAAAAACAGACAAAAATCATATTTTGTTGCAAAAGTCTTGAAATCAAGCAGAAACTGTCAGTTAAGTTGAATTTTATGCTATTTTGATGCTCACAGTCAATTTTTGTGGCCATTTCAGCCCTGAAAGGCTCGAAGAATTAGCTCTCAAGACTGCAAAATCCTTGCAGGCCTCCTGATCTGCAAGCCTGTGGATTTGGGGTCTAGACCACCTCAGAATGGAAGAAATGGGAATTATCCAGGGGAATTGAGGCAAGATGAGGACTAAAACTGAATGAAAATTGAAAAAAATCTTTCCGAAAATGCCTAAAAGTGATCGAGAAACTATGGATTTACATGGTAATAACCTTATTTTAGCGTTTACACCCATTTTTCGGTCATTATTCCAAAAAAAGGCAGAAATTTTGACCCCCAGACCGGTCCTTCTTGCCACCTATGCTTCCGAGACCATGGTGTGCAGTGAGCCAAAGGGTAAAAACCATGACATAAACCTTGCATTTTCTGATAGGTTCATACGAAAACACAGACTGTACAGCCAAATCTCTACTTCAGCAGTGTTGCCGGAGTCCCAAGATTCAGATTCTCCTGCACAGAGGTAAAATTGGGGAAAATTCTCCTGCAATTCTCCTGAAAATATTTTGATTCTCCTGAAACTTCTCCTGGCTCATATGTATTTTGCAGGAGAGGTTGTACAGCAGATCTTCAATGTATGTACACATGCACATCAAGCATGCTCAGGCCAATTTACCTTGGTTCACCCAACTATTTTATTCTTATCTCTTGCCTGTTATCTTCATTATTCGAAAAAACCAGTTTCTGTGCTTAAAACAGTGACCGCCAATTTTCAGTTGCACTTACATCATCAAAAATTTCTGAAAAGAGCCTTGTTGCAATGTCTTTTTGATAAAATAAATAATACTTTATTACTAATTGTATGTACTTCAGTAGCGCGCAAATCCTTACGTTTTGAAATATATCAAAAAAATGTTTATAGGCGCTTTGCAAAACACCGATTTTTTTCCAGCGATTTGGTTGACATTATAGACCGAACCCAAAATTTTTTCCACTTTTTCCGACTTTTTTCCACGTTTTTTGGAAGGTCTAAAAACGTTTAAAATAGAGCGCCTGTGTTGAAAAATCAGTACTTTTTTAAGTAGAAAATTTTATGTACACATGCAATAGCGGTGTTTGATGCACTTTTTGTATAAAAAATTTCGCGCTCTACAAGAAATATCACAATCAGTATACGTTATATATGTTGAAACTTGAATGTCCTTCCTTCAGTAAAGCATTCTGGCCAATTCTGAAGTTGTTTTTGACAATTGAAACTATAATTTATCAAATGGCGCGAAGCGCCAGAAAATTTTGAAATTTTAGCTCTCTAAATCATTTTGCATTACAAAAACTGTGCAGAAGGTAAAGGATTTTCAATCGAAGTGGAGTTCTAGGACCAGATTATCGATAAAAATGCTGCAATTGGCGCCGCGCAGCTTAAACATCAATATCAATAACAAGTAAGAATTAACCATTCGGCGCGGAGCGCGAAAAATTTCTGTAGTTTCACCTCTCTAAAACGCATTTTGCATTACAAAAACTAACCGAATCCGTGCAGAAGATAAGGATTTTCAATCGTAGTAAAGTTCTAGATCTAATTGTCGAATAAAATGCTGCAGTTGACGGCAGGCTTAAAGATTAATAACAAAAAAGAATTAGATCAATTCGGCGTGAAGCGCCGAAAATTTTCTAGTTTCACTTCTCCAAAACGCATTTTTGCATTACAAAAACTAACCGAATCCGTGCAGAAGATAAGGATTTTCAATCGTAGTGAAGTTCTAGACCAGATTGTCGATAAAAATGCTGCACTTGGCGCGAGCGCGGCTCAAGGATCAAGGCTAAACTTAAGAATATGGTACTTTTGGAAAAGGTGCAAAACGAATACGGAATGCCAAAATTTTTTGCCAAAATGGTAGAACATGATAAATTGAAGCGCGGAATAAAAATTTGGTGAAAACCTGAGCCATACTTGCAAAGTTGCAGGCAACTCTCGATTTGAGTGTTGCATGGGACGATTAAACGGCTCGATCCAAGGACTTACACATTTGTCAGAAAAAAATAATATGGGCTGAAATTACGGACGGAAGCATAGCAATGAAGGAGAAAAAAGAAAAAAAGGCGGATGTAAAATTCGAACCCTGATTGGTTAAAAATTGTTTAGGATCTCCATAACGTAGAATGATTTCGTGCAATAGGAGATTAGCTATAGTTGTAGCTTTTATGTCGGAAACAGCAAAAGCTTCCACGTACTTCAGTGAAATAATCCATAAAAAGTACAATTTGGTCGTTACCGGATGATGATTGCGGCATATGCAAACTGTCGCATGCGATAAGTTCAAAAGGTGCAGATACCTCAATTGGTTGCATAGGAACAGATGTAGAATTTAATGCGACCTTGCGTTGCAAGCAAATATCACAATTCTTACACCAAGCGATCACATCATTTCTCCATACGCGGGCCACCAATAACGCATTTGTATGGCGGGCAAAATTTTATGTCGATGAAAAATGAGCTCCAAAAATGGAATCATGAAATTCGGTCAAAATAAAACGATGCATAGTGATTTGGGTATAACTAGCAGATGAACAACAGTAGGTGACCGCTTTGGTTGGAAATGACGAAAAATGAATATCGTTTAACGAGAAAAATTTGTCACGATATTTTTTGTTGTTAAATCGTTCAAATTTGAGCCGATCCGACCACTGGTTCTTGACTTACTAAAAAATCGATAAAATCAATCAATAATCAAAGTTTCCCGGGAAACTCAATTTCTTAAGGACCCCCTGATGGGTCTGGACGGGTCCCCCCCCCCTTCATATACTTCATCATTGCCTATCCTTAACCATTGCTACCTGGCCCCACCCCAGCTAGCAAGTCTGGGCCCCGCCCGCCTATGCTTAAGCATAGGCTATGTTATAACACACTGTCCCAGGGAAGCCCGCTTAACTACTTGTGACTATTAATGTGTAAAAGTACCTAACTACCTTATTGGTTCCTACCCTGTGATGAATTCTTCTTAAGGCACACTGCATACATTTAGCCCTCAACAACTCATGCAAAATTAAAAAAAAAAACAACAAAAAATTTAGCTTTTAAATAATTTCTTTTTCTTTATTTCTATTTTATTCAATTGTATGAGGCGTTCACGCTGAGCTGTCTAAAGATTGTCCTCAACAAGCGTCAAAACTTTTTTCTATGTAATAACGTTACGCCAGACTTTTACACGCTCAGTACAAACACGGTATTGAGTAAACAAAAAAATAAAAACCTTCATTGAGTTTTAATTATCTATCTTTAAAAAAACCGCACCTCCAAGATGTGTCCCCTAGCTGTAGAGGGGAAGTCGCTTTTTGGGTTACCCAAGTATATTATAGGTGTGCGCTAAAACGCTACCTATGATTATTTTGTATCATCATAAATGGCTAAAAATTGGCCCTTATCCAAAATTTATAAACGCTTGTCTTTGCATAAAGAAATGTAATTCAATCATGTTATTGAATTTATTTGAAAAATCTTCAGTTGTCCGGACGCTTCTTTCCATTTCTTGATGTTCAAGAGCAAGTTTGAAATATTTAAAGCATCTTCCTGTTTTAAAATTTATATGTTATTAGCAAAGCGGATTTAGGCACTTCAGGTTGATTTTTTGAGTGCTTTTTTGCAAACTTGCCTAGGTTTTACTTTAAATAAAAACATTTATGAAACGTCAAAAAGATAATAAAATGAAATCGTGTCAGATACGGGATTGCAAATGCAAAATAGAAAATTAATTTGCGCTGTTTACAATATATTCGACGCCATTTTTTCACTGGGCTGCAGAATCAAATTAATAGACGGTAAAAGAAGATTTGAGGCATATTATCGAAGAAAACAAACCAAATTAAAAAAGAAATAGTCTATAAAACATTCTTTTTCATATAATACTTTTAGTGGCACGCCAAAACGCATTCAGCCGATTATTATATTTTCATTTCGCTTTTTCGCACTCCACAGAAGCCGCAATCGTGATATTTTGTTCGTACAAATTATTTTACCCACGTCATTTGCTTGAATTTCTTAATTTGATTTTATGAACCTTAGTCATTTTAGGAGCTATTTAAAAGGTATGGTTATATCAACAGTTATTCTACATATTCTCGCAAAAAATGATTGATTTTAGCCCGTTTTTAGCTTTTGTTTTGCTCTTTCTTCTCAGAAAAATTTCCATCTATTCTGGGAATCAAGACTCGTAACACGTATCCTTTTGCTGAAACAAGGCCCTGAACTTCTAATGTCCGCACACGTGCGAGCGGTCCAGCTTGATAATTCGATCAGTGCAATCGCAACATCAACAGATATAAAAGCATGACCAATCATTGAATGGAAAGCAAAATTAATAAAAAATAAAAGAAAATCAAAATCGAAGTCAGGTACTTGAAAGACAGTCTTGCATACCGGAATGCATATACAAAGTCATCTTTACTTGAACAAACTGAATAAAAGTCGTGAATCCAACAACCTAAATTAGAGCCGTAAGTTGAAGAAACTGAATAAAGGTCGTAATAAGCTTCTATCACCTAATTCAACAGACACCACATTATTTCTATTAAACTATGAAAAAATATCAAAATCGATTAGATAATTTGGCGGCTCGAAGTCACTAATCGTCGTCCTTGATGCTATCTGTCTTAGCAAGCTGAATATAAATGAAAAAATTCACAAAAAACTTATGGATTTAAGCGGCGGATATTTAGTGAAAATTGATCTCTCCGGGAAATAAAGGAAATCCGCCAGCACGGATATAAGAAATATGAGATATCTCAAAACACGTTCATATAAAGTTTGCCATTAAAAAACAATTAATATTATTAGCGAGATAATATAATGATGAAATCAGCGTAAAAAGTGCGTTGATCTACAGTTTGTAGTCAATATTACGCAGTTTTGAAGAAAATTGTTCATTTTCATCCATTTTTTACAGTCATTTTGTCTAATTTTCGTCAAAATTTCCAACTTTGATATTCTGATGTCTGATAAGCATTCCTGGACTTTACGACTCTGCTTGGGCACGGGCGGGGTCTATAGGTTCTGGACTCCTTCCAGTTAGCCAAGAAACCTGCCCGAATCTGACAGACTTCAATAATGTGAATTATTTAAAGAGTTTTCGGTTTTTTAGCGATTTTTTATGCCTATATGTTGAGCTCAACAAGAAACGTCAAAAAACTGATGTTTTTGCCTCTTACATCAAATATTTGGCAGTTCTTCGCCATTTAAACACCTTTGCATTCCCACAATTTATTTCCAACCTGTGTACGGTTCCAATGGAATGCTGAAAAATCCGACATATTTTATCAATTTTTCCATCTTTTGCGCAATCTGGAGGCTGATTTTTTGTTAAAAAAGACAAATGTATTTCAACAAGCAAAACGTTTATAAGATCATTACGATTCGACTTCAAATCTATTTGAATTTATAAAAAAAGATTCGGATCCACGCAGTGACGCCAACGAAACAATTGTAAGATTCAAAGATATTTTACGGATTAAAAAAAGGGCAATAACGTTTTGCAATTCAGCTGAAAGGCTTGTTTCTGAAAGCATAGTAGAGTAGTACCATTATCATTCGAAGTACCTATAATTTATATCTCTTGAAAATGAAAACGAGAACATAGAAAACCTGTGGCTTCCGAAATTGATTCAGACTTCTTAGAACTACCAGGATTAATGGCATAGGTGCGCAACACCCAAATTCTTGGGGGAGGTAATGCAAGATTTTTTGAAGGTCAAAAAATGGTCTTAAAATGGTGGTATGAAGTAAAAAAGCGTTTATTCAACCTTTTTCATTGAGCAATATCCATTGGCATCAACAACTCGCGAAAAAGCAAAGAAAATTTTCAAAATTTGAAATATGGGGGAGAGCGTATTTTGATTTCATGGAGTATTTGACTTCCGGGGAAGTGGGATGCATACCCCCAAATAACCCGCCTCACGCCCACGTGTGGTCAAAGGCCATTTCCAAGAGTAAACCACAAAACTTCAGTTGCGAAATTGTGTGCCGTGCGGACATTGATTGGCAGCGTCCTTATTTTAGATAAGTGGGAAAAGTCCAAAAACGCTGAAAATTGGTGGTACGATAAAAAAGAATTTTTAGTTTCTCATCGAGTTCCATCCATTCGCATCAAATAATCACGATAAAACGAGAAAATCTAATGAGTTTATTTCTCCCTAGTTTTTCGGACTCTGGGCGTGGTCAAATTGAGCACCTTTGCAGAAGATTTAAGGTTTCCATTTATTTTGGCATACATACCTTGCCTAAATATCCTAGAAAATTTCCCACTTTGCCATTTTGCGGTCTATGTCCCAAGCCGGCCACCATGAAAAAACACGTCTCTTTCAGACTTCATTAAAAGACTACGAGCGCACGCGAATATAGGATACGATCAGACCCAGGCGCGGATTTAAGGGAGGGGGCAGGGGCGGCCGCCACTCCCTATTGGCCAAAAATATTTGGCGAGATACAGAATGGATATGCAATTTGCAATGATTTTTGGCCGTCAGTGACCATAATTTCTCAGATTTTTCGCGCCGGATGATATCTATTAATGACCATTATAAGCTTTCTTGGTAACCTGGAAGCCATTTTCTGTTCTATTTTTGAATAGTTTTCTTCTATAATCAATTAAAAGTTCGAATGTTTCGCATCAAATGCTATAAAAACAGGATATCAAGCAGTAAATCATGCTTCTAGATTCTAGACGTCTATCGATCTTAATTTCACAAACATTCCGGCGGTACGCGCTAAATTTTTGTAATAGTCAAAGAAATTTAATGATTTTTTCTCACAAAATTGTCGAAAATTTTAAAATTTTCTGAAAAAATATTGCGTCAAAAGTGATTATATGTAAAAGCATACAATGTAAAACACCAGAAACACGCTATTTCGCAAGCATTAAGGGCAAATTTTTGGACCTATCTATGACTGCTTTGGAAAAGCTGGGATACCGCCCCGGGTACTTATACACGTAAATAGTAACACACAAATCAGAGTTGATTGAAATTACATCGACAAAAATTATGTATAATATATTATATAATAATAAATATTGATTCAGACGCTGCTAAGCGGCAGACCTATAATATACTTGGGTACCCCTAACACCTGTGAACCCCCTACAGCTAAAACGGGACACTTCTGGGAGGTGCGGTATTTTTTAAAAGAAAGATAAAGAAAAATTCGCTGCCCATTTTTTTGTTTTTCTTGAAACTCAAAACTGACTGTGTAAAGAAGGTGTAAAGTTTTTGTGTAATGGTATAACATAGGACAAATTTTGGGACCTTTTTACTGCGATATGTGGACAACTGAGTATTGATGATTCGAACGATTGAACAGCATAGGACTATAGAGGGATATGACCATTTTTTTGTTTTTTTGAAATTCGCATTAGTTCTCGAATGGCAGTGTAAAGAGTGCGAAAATCTGGGGGTGAAAAAGCACTTTTTGGTCGAGTTTTCAACCTGCTTATGTCTAATACTAACTCCGGTTATGAGTTTTTTAAAATGTTTTCTGACAGAAATGTAGAGCGGATCAAGGGCTACATTCTGCATATAAGCAAAGTCTTCTACGCTCTATGGTGACTTAGATCCTGGGGTTTTAAAGTTTACACTCTAGTGGATAGCGTAAAAAACGAATTTTAATAAGATTTCTCTGTCGAAGTTTTCCGCTTATGAGTCAGGGTAAATTGCATACAGCAGTAATAAAGTGCCTCTCAGGGGCTACACATCGCAGTGCAAACCGCATTTAAAAACGCAATATTGAGTTATTTATGGGGTGTAAAGTTCGAAATCAGAGGTGAAAAATGGGCGAAAAAACACGTTTTTTTCCGAATTTTGATTAATAAATTATACCAAATAATTTTTTGCAAGAGAATTTTGGCACACAGGAATGTACTACGATTTAAAAGATACAAATTCTTCCAAACCGAATTTCTTCGAACTCAATGGGTAGTTCGGTACGGAATTTTAAAGTTTACAGTGTTCTAAATGAAGGAAAATACGTTTTTGTTGCGTTTTTTGTTCGCCACTTTCTCCGTCCAGAAGTCGGGATAAGTCCAATAGAATAAAAATAAAGTGCTTTATATCGGGTGCATGTCAAATCAAATTGTCTACACATTAATATTTAGCGAGTGTAAAGTCATGAATTTGGTGTTTAAAATGCGTTTCTGTCTTGTTTTTTCTGCCTGCTTCTCCGGTTATGAGTCAGAGATACGATTATCAAGTCTTGAAATGGACCAGGAACTAAATTTGATATGCCAGTCTGGCACATATGTTTACACTCTACAGTGTTGTAAAGTGGTTTACACCGATTGTTAATTTGCCCATAGAACATTATGGAGACTTAATTTTTTTCATAAATAATAATCGTAATATCGGAACAATATCAAAATTACGGATCTGACCAAAATCTTATTTACACTAAGTGTTTACATGAAGTTTACACTACATATGTATTTATCTTCGTTTTTGAGCATTCCAGAAACCTAATTTTTTCCTGGAGTCTAGAAATTTTCGGAGAATCAAATGTGAGACGTCACGTAGGCGCGTTTGTTTACAACCAACAGTGATGTAAAGTAGTTTACACTCATTGTTTATTTGTCCTCAGACCATTGTAGATATGCAATTTTTTCATAAATGTCGATCATAATATCCGAGTAATATCAGATTTACAAATCCGACTAGAGTCCTCTTTACACTTGGTGGTTGTGTAAAGTTTACACTGCTAATTAATCTTCGTTCTAGAGCTTTGCAAAAACCTGATTTTTTTTGCCGAAATCTGAAAATTCACATGGAATCAAATAAGGAACGTCAGCTGGGCGCGTTCGTTTACACTCAACAGTGATGTAAAGTGGTTTACATCTGTGTCTATTTGTCCTTAAACCGTTATGGAGACGTAAATTTTTCATGAATGTTGATCGTAATATCCGAGTAATATCGAATTTACAAATCCGACTAAAATCTTCTTTACACTCGTTGCTAGTGTAAAGTTTACACTATATAATAAGCTCCATTCTAGAGCCTCACGGTAACTTATTTTTTCCCTAACGTCGTAAAATATATATGGAAACAGATGTGATAAGTCTGCAAGGGGCGCATGAAGAGTAGTGTAAAGTGATTAACACCTAATCTTAATTTGTTCTTAGAACATTATAGATGTTTCATTTCTTAATAAATGCTGATCGTTATATCAGAGCAATATCGAAATTATTAATCCCACTAAAATTCTTTACACTCTTGTGTAATGTTTAAAATGTAAATTAAGTTATCTCTAGGAAGTTTTGGAGGCATATTTCCTTACAGGATGTTCTACGTAACATAAGAATTACTAATCAGAATGTTTGTTTCTTCTACAACTAGTAGCTTTGTAAAGTTTAAACCATTCAATTATTAGAAGAACCGCACAGTAAATGCAATCTACCATTATATTTCCAAATCTTGCTAATTAAAAGTAGGGTACTAGCAAAGAAAAATGCTCCGATGGAACAGAAAAGGGGAATATACTAGGGATTGTGAATTATCGTGGATATAAAAGGAGGGGACTAGGAAAAATCTCCCTATGTTATATGCCAAAAATCGCAAAATATGTTAAAAACCATACTATCTCTAAACAATGCAAAAAAATTGAAGTATATTCTGCGGCCTCTCAATAGAAATGAATTATTTACCAAAAAATTGATTGAAAAAAGCAGCGAATTAGCAATGCAGTAGCCAAGCGAATTGAATGAAATAGTAGATATATCGATGCATTCAAGACAATCGATGATATTGTTGGTTCAAAGCAGTAGGAAACACGGAAGCTGACGTGCAACAGACCTTATGTAGATACTCTTTTACACATGTCTACAACAATTGTTTACTAAACTTTACATTTTTCAATGGCCGCAGGATATACTTCGATTTTTTGCATTGTTTAGAGATAGTATGGTTTTCAACATATTATGCGATTTTTGGCATATAACATAGGGAGATTTTTCCTAGTCCCCTCCTTTTACATCCTGGATAATTCACAATCCCAAGTATATTCCCTTTTCTGTTTCATCAGAGCATTTTTCTTTGCTAGTATATATATATATATATATATATATATATATATATATATATATATATATATATATATATATATATATATATATATATATATATATATATATATATATATATATATATATATATATATATATATATATATATATATATATATATATATATATATATATATATATATATATATATATATATATATATATATATATATATATATCCATCGGAGCATTTTTCTTTGCTAGTACCCTACTTTTAATTATCAAGATTTGGAATATATATATATATATATATATATATATATATATATATATATATATATATATATATATATATATATATATATATATATATATATATATATATATATATATATATATATATATATATATATATATATATATATATATATATATATATATATATATATATATATATATATATATATATATATATATATATATATATATATATGTATATAAGTATGCGATAGCGGTACCTGTAATATACCTGGCCATCCTTTTTTCTTATATGTTTTTCACAGCTAGTGCGAAATTTGTGTCCCCCTCCCAGCTATAATGGCACACATCTAGAAGGTGCGGTTTTTTTTAATCGATTGATAATTAAAAAATTTGATTCCCATCTTTTTTTGTTTACACTAAATACCGAGTTATCAATGAGTGTGTAGAGTGTAAACCGAAAAATCAAATAATTTGCACAGGGCCAACTTTATTTTAAAATGTTGCCCACGAGCTGTAGATGACGAATCTGACCTTATACTCAAGGGTTGTTGCACAAAAATGTAAAGTATACGGGTATTTTACTCTTTGCTTGTTTTCAGCTCATCTAACTCGATTTTGGTTTATGTGCTGTCCAATCGGTTTTATAATGTAGAGGGTTACAAAATCTCGAGGAACCATTTTTTAAAATCTCTTTTAACGTAATATTTCTTGATCTGTGATCGTTTTAGTGTAAAGGGTTCGAGACGAAAAACGATATTTCTTCAAGTACTCCGCTAAGTATGCGGAACATGCTAATTATGCTTAAAAGGTGCCCTGACCATAGCGTTACAGATCCCAGTTTATTTTCTTTCTATAAACCCAATATTGCGGTATTAGCATATGTGTAAAGTTTACACCAAAAAGTATTTTTGCGCCCAGAGCGTCGTGGATGATGATTTTTTTAAAAATGTTCTCCGTAAGGTCAGAATAACGAATCTGACCTTTAAAACTTCTCTACAGCCAGTGTTTGTTCATGTATGAAGAGTGAACTTTGAATTATATCTACATCTATTTTCTAATACCGATAGATAACTCCGTATTGCATATTTATGATCAGATTTTTCTTGTTTCAGAGGTTTTTGACTCGTCTTTAATAAATAATTATTTTTATTATCATAAATGCACTATTCTTAAACTTTAGTGGAATGATGAATATTTTTCAATTATTAAATAAGTATTAAAATCTGCCGATATGTCGAGTTGGCGCAGTGGCTCACGCATCCGTTTTTGCATGCAGATTTAGAAAAGGACTAATGGATTCGAGTCTTCTGAATGCTGACTTTTTCATTTTTTAATTTTTCTAGCAAAACCATGCACTTCATTTGACTTATTCATCTATTTATGTCCTGCAGCTGACACTTTTTGTTTTTGAATTTAGCCTTGATTCTCGAATGGGAGTGTAAAGGGCGCGAAAATCTGTAGGTAAAAAGACACATTCTAGTCGAGTTTTCGACTTGTTTATGCCTGCCAACAACTCCGGTTATGAGATTTAAGAAATTTTTTCTGACAGAAGTATACTACGGATCAAGGGCTATCCTGCGCTTGCCAGCAAACTTTTCTACAATCAATGCACAATTAGTACCAGGGATTTAAACTTTACACTCTAGTGGATGAGTAAAAAACAGATTTTGTCCGAGATTTCTCTGCCAATATTTATGGTTATGAGTTTGGATGAATTGAATAAAATAGAAATAAGGTTACCTCTAAGGGCTACACATCAAAGCAAGCCGCGTTCAAAAAAACGTAATATTGTGTTATTTATGCGGGTGTGTTCGAAATCTGAGATGTAAAATGGGCGAAAAAACAGGTTTTTTTCGTATTTTGATTGGTAAATCATATCAAATATTTTGCGGAACATATTTTTGGCACATACAAATGTACTACAATCAAAGGGCTACAAAATGGCCCGAACCGAATTAATTTTCACTCAACGGGGCGTTAGGTTCAGATTTTTAAAGTTTACAATGTGGTAGACAATGGAAAATACAGCTTAGTCCATTTTTTTGTTTGCCACTTTCTCTGTTCAGAAGTCGTGCAAGGTCGAATAGGATAAAAATAGAGTACGTTATAAGGGGTACGCGTCACAGCGAATTGCGTTTGTTTACATCAATATTTAGCTTTTTCGGTAAATGTAAAGTCAAAATAATGGGGGAGTTTAACGTGTATCTGCCTTGTATTTTCTGCCAAGTTCTAGGTTATGAGTCTGGATATAATCTCAAGTCTAAAAATTAACCAGAAACCAAATGTGATACGCCAGTTTTTTTGCACTCAACAGTGCTGTAAAGTTGTTTACATCTGATATTTATTTGTCCTCGGTCCATTGTGTTGACTTGATTGTTTCATAAATGTTGATCGTAATATATCACAATAATATCAGAATTACGAATGCGACTGAAATTTTCTTCACACTCTATGGTTGTGTTAAGTTTACGCTGCATATCAACTTTAGTTCCAGAGCCTTGCGGAAGTTTAATTTTTTCAAATGTTCTACGTAAAATCAGAATTGGGAATCTGACTGTTAGTTTTCTCTACACCTAGTAGTTATGTAAAGTTTGCACTATTCTATTTGTTTTTAATATGTTGTTTATACTACAAATTTATTTTCCTTCCAAATCTGAGCGCTAGTGTTCCTAACACTTGATATTTGCGTAAAGTTTATGCTGAAAAACTTTGATCTGTTCAAATAACGTAAGGTTGTCTTGTTTAAAACGGATAATGCGGATGTTCAGGGGCGGATTTAGGAGGCCGCCCCCCCCAGTGGCCCAAAATATAGCACAAAATTATGGATTTTTGAGCGATTTTCAGCGATTTTCTGCTTAAAATGGCTAATTTTTCCGCCTAAGTCAAGTTCCCCTCTTAGAGGTACTGCCCCCCCCCCTTAGGAAAATCCTGGATCCGCCACTGCTGATGTTAAGAACAATATTGTGTCCGCCTTCTTGGACTTCTGTCATTATTGTGGTATGCTACTGTATGTGTTTACTGATTGATGTACTCAATTCATGCTAATTAAAAGTAGGGCACTAGCAAAGAAAAATGCTCCGATGGAACAAAAAAGATGAATATTCTGGGAATGTGGATTATTAAGGATGTTAAAAGGAGGGGACTGGGAAAAATCTACCTAAAGTCGCAACATCTGCTGAAAATCATACTTTCTCTAAGCAACAGAAAAAATCGAAGTATATTCTGCGGCCTCTAAAAAAAGTCTTTTTTAAATAATGTTCAAAGTTTCAAGATAAGACTGTATAAACTAAATCTGTAATGTATATTTTTTTAAATTGCTGGCAAGTAGTAACGCTGACTAGCTTCGTATCCTGATCGATAGAAAACTAAGTGGTATTGTATTTAAAGTTGTTTTATTTTGTTTTGAGCATTAAAGCAAGCAACACAATTCTTATGGGCATACTGGTGTGCCTACATTTAGTCTGTTTCAAGTCAACTTGAGTGTTTCCTACTGTTTTAAACCATTCATTCAATCGGCTTAGAAAGACTGTTAGCTAATATTCAACATCATTTCCCATAGCTACTGCGTAGCTAATGTGCTGCTTTTTCAATCATTTTCTGGTTAAATATTCATTTTAATCTGTTGGCCGCAGAATATACTTCGATTTTTTCTGTTGCTTAGAGAAAGTATGATTTTCAGCAGATTTTGCGACTTTAGGAAGATTTTTCCTAGTCCCCTCCTTTTACATCCTTAATAATCCACTTTCCTAGTATATTCACCTTTTTTGTTCCATGTTCATTATTATATATTATATAATAATAAATATAATATATTACTTAATCCTCACGGTGTTATCGAATTCAAAAACCACAGCTTTGAGTATAATTACCTCATTCTGTGTTACTCGATCTGATTCGGCATTTGTACAGTTTAGCAGGCATGGGAAATTATTTCAAAGTTCTTTTCAGACTTGAGTGAGATAAAGTCAGTTCTGATACGGTGATCACGAATAATTAATTTGTTTCTGTTACAGAAGAGTGTTTGTACAGTTACATAAATTCTAAAATATTTCAGAATTTTTTATTTTTTTTTAAATTGTTTCAAAATTTTTTTCACATAACTGAGACATAACCTAAGCCTCATCTCGTGAGTAGAAAAATTGTTACTTCATTTACTTAAAGCTGACGCTTATTCTTAGTTATGTGCAATCATTATGATGCTAGCACATAAAGAAAGCCTGCGTCTTTGTATGTTACGAGGGGAGCGAGCGACGCGAGTTGCATCCCACTGCTAAGACTTAGGCCATATCTGCCACCATAAAGAATCCGCAAGCAATCAAACGCCGGCCGATAAGCTGAATCTTAAACGGCTGAACTTTCCTAACATAATTAAAATTTATTTATAAAATGGTAAAATTTCAAAAATACTTATTTGCGATAAAAACGGATATCATATATATAAGCACTGAATAAGAATTGACCATATTTCACTAGATTTAGAAAAATTTTGGAAAATTTTTCCCGTACCTGCCAAGCTGTACAAGTGCCCCTAATTTAATAACACGAACGGCAAATGATACTATTCTAAAGACTTAAGACTTACTGTGAGCAGACGAGATTAATGTGTTCTCCGGGATCGCAGCGTGAAATGAGAAAATTTGACACAAATTAATTGGTCCTATTGGAATACTTTTACCGCTACCCAAATTCAATGTTATCGATGGCTTCTCTTTTAAGACCCATCACTTCTTCTAAAAATGAAGTTATGGCGTATGAGTGGTAATAATCACGAAGATTAAAGATTTGAAAAGATTTGTAAACAAAACCTCAGATTTGCCATGACGCACCTAAAATTCGAGAATATGCATAAATTAAAAAAACATCATTTTCGAAATCCCAATCGATAAGATTGAAGCAATATTCAGGTGAGCATGTTTTTTCGCATTTTGCATGCGTGTTTGTCTGAAGGTTAGTACATCAGTTTATTTTTTGTTTCATTTTAACTTGACTACTTTTTTAAACAAAACGTGTACAAAACCTTTGGAAATTTGGGGCCCATTTTTCACTTTGTTTAATTTTATTTAGATTCTTCTTGAAATCTTAAATTTTTATACCTCAGAAAGAGGATCATCAGAAACGCCAAAAGTGGTGTTTTTGACTTGCATCCACCGTTTTTGAGCCTAAAAAAGGCCGTATTAGAATTTTCGGTTTCTACCCCATCCCCCACCCGAACTATTATGTTGTCCATTTATGTGTAAGACACGCACGCTTAAGTGGAATTTAAAGACATGAAACCAAATAAAAAATTCGACCGATTGAATGGCTTAATAATGCAAGTGCTTTGCTTCATGCGCAAAGTCGCTAGAAGCGCAGAAAAGCGAAACGTTTCGTTTCTTGAGTTCCCAAAAAGTAGACAAAGACGCGAGCGTAAGAGGCCCAGAATTCTAAGCGTCTTAGAAAGTCCAAAAGTTTCAAAGGTGACAGAACGCTAAAATAGTGATATGAGCGAAATTCTCATTTTTAATCAAGCTATGATATAGTTAAAAACTGGGGAAATAATTTCAGCAGATTAAATGAATTTGAAATATGCGCGGGCTTACCCTTCTAATTTACAACCGGATTAAACTTTTTGTCGTCGAAATCGTGGACGTTCATTTTTTATTGATGGTAATTACGTTTTAACTTTTAGCTTTAATATTAGTCGATATGCACCTAGAAAATTTTTTAAATGATGAACGACGGACCTCGGCATTTTTGACTTTTAATAACATTTTTAACCTATCGCTTATTTCATAATGAAGCGGCCTTAATGCGGTAAATCTGATATGATAAAATGACTAAGTCATAAGCGGGCACGTGCAAGTAGGATCAGTATGGTGTAGAGACGACACGAAAAGTGTGCCAAAAATTATGAAATATTAAAATTTAAAGCCATATATATAAACAAAATTTGGAAAAATTTGGCGGCGGTCGAACTTGTTTTTTGAGGTTGCAGGCAGCATGTATTGGCAACAACAAAATTTCGGGGGTCTGATGGACCAAACCACGAACAAATCGATAAAAATTTCATCCTAGGGGGTCTACCCCGATTTCGAGCGGGGAGTCTTTCACCTCTCTCACGGGGATGGGTCCTACCACAAATGAATCGTGAGGTTCTGTGGGGGAGGGGGTCTGGTCGTCTCCGAAAAATCCGGCAGACCCCGCCTAATCAACAGACCCCTAGAATTGAATTTTAAATATTATTCTTGGCAATTCTTCCCCATCAGATCTACTAGAATTTAGTTGCTGTCCATGTATATATGGGTTCTACCTCCACCCCTAGGCCTATGTGTTGCAGACACGCTCAAACTCATTCTAATTCATTCCTGGGAATCATATTTGCAAAACGCTTACGTGTTTTATTTATCGCAACTTCTAAAGATGTCTTCGAAAGGTCGCTGAAGCCCTCGTTTACGTCGTCACAGATCTCCCGGCAGGTCTGAATTATGCAAAATATAGTCACTGTTGGTCATCTTATCATACATAAAATCACGAATTTGATTGAACGTTCAAAAGGGAAACTTTTCAAGCTAATTAAACAATTCAATCCTTTTACTTTCAATCTCATTGTTTGCTCTTTAAACTGTCGATACACCCTTACATTGTAATTTAGCTAAAATTAGAAATCGAAGCGGTATCAAAAACGAATTACGAGAACGATCGAACAGCATAGACCAATACTTCTCAGATTCTTGTGAGATTATTGTGACAGGTATATTGAATTTAAACGTTCGACAAGGAAGCATTTTTAAATCCTTCCGTGTCAAATTTATTGATTTTGCTTATTCGCGGATACAGGCATTTGGAAAATTGCTTTTTTCAGCAAATTGTAATACAATGTAATATAAAAATATGTGAAATACGAAAAATAATAAAATAGCGTGTAGCAAAAGGACAAAAATATCTTTTTTGACCATGCAAATACATTTTGGTCAGACAATAGTCGTAGTCGAGCGCTATGACGCTTTGTTTGTACGCTTATCATAATCTACTTTAAACGCAGGCTCATTTGATTCTGTGATTGAACCTCCGTTTACCGTACTAGGTCGACATTCTGGTGAATCAAGTTTATCACCATTTTTCAGATATTTCTTATCTCTGCGTCTATATTTTTGTTTGACCCCGTTTTACCTCCATTACATCCATTTTAATGCTGTAGCTCTATGAGAAATTATAGAGTCGTGAGAAACTGGCGTTTTTTGGCACATTTACGATTATTGCGCAAAAATTTAAGGTGAGAAATTAGCGTTATAATACAAATTTAGTGGTCTATTCATTTCCTCATGTTTATCAGCACCTACTGGTTGTGTTAAACGCAACTGAAATCTACATTTTCTTTTTTAGGATGTCCACTGGTACCTATGCTTATGCATTACATCAATTTTTTTAATCTAACTCTTCAAAAAATTATTATCGTGAAAATTGCATACATATCCCGAGTCGCACAAAATGAAAATTATTATTGCTAGTTTGTATAGAGTACGTGTGGATTAATATATACTAAACTGAAAATCTATGATGGTAACCCTCGTATCTAAAAACACGGTAGACGGAGGCTTAATTTACTCATTTTTGGCGATATCTTGCGGTTTTTAGGCACTTAAAATTTTTTGAGTGAAGATATTGTCAAAAATGGTGCTAACATACTCAGTAATATGACAGAATAAGGAAATATTGGTTTTAAACAATCATAAAATGGGGTATAAAAATATGCTAACGCAAGAGAAAGCCAACAGTTGACCGGAATTTTTCATACATTAAACAACGATATCTTAGGTAGCGCGTTAGCGCGTACCTATAATATACTTGGGTACCCCTAACACCTGTGCACCCCCTGCAGCTATAACGGGACACTTCTGGAAGGTGCGCTTTTTCTCAAAGAAAGATAATAAAAAAATTCGCTGCCCGTGTTTTTTTGTTTTTCTTGAAATCAAAACTGACTGTGTAAAAGAAGGTGTAAAGGTTTTGTGTAACGTTATAACATAGGACAAATTTTAGGACCTTTTTGTCACAGCATGTGGACAACTGATTATTGACGACTTCGAACAATTTAACAGGATAGAACTATAGAGGGATGAATTCTACAGATGACTATTTTTTTGTTTTTTTGAAATCGCATTAGTTCTCGAATGGCAGTGTAAAGAGTGCGAAAATCTGGGGGTGAAAAAGCACGTTTTGGTCGAGTTTTCAACCTGCTTAAGTCTGATACTAACTCCAGTTAAGAGGTTTTTGAATGTTTTCTGACAGAAATGTAGAGCAGATCAAGGGCTACATTCTGCATATAAGCAAAGCCTTCTACGCTCTATGGTGAGTTAGATCCTGGGGTTTAAAGTTTACACTCTAGTGGATGATGTAAAAAAATGGATTTTAACTAAGAGTTCTCTAGCAAATTTTTCCGCTTATGAGTCAGGGAAAATTGAATACAGCAGTAATAAAGTGCCTCTCAGGGGCTACACATCGCAAGTGACCGCATTTAAAAAAACGCAATATTGAGTTATTTATGGGGGTGTAAAGTTCGAAATCAGAGGTAAAAAACGAGCGAAAAAACACGTTTTTTTCCGAATTTTGATTAATAAATCATGCCAAATAATTTTTGCAAGAGCATTTTGGCACACAGGAATGTACTACGATTTAAAAAGCTATAAATTGTACTAAACCGAATTTCTTTAAACTCAATGGTGAGATCGGTACGGAATTTTAAAAATTACAGTGTTCTAAATGGTGGAAAATACGTTTTTGTTGCGTTTTTTGTTCGCCACTTTCTCCGTCCAGAAGTCGGGATAAGTCTAATAGAATAAAAATAAAGTGCTTTATATCGGGTGCGTGTCAAAGTAAATTGTCTATACATTAATATTTAAGCGAGTGTAGAGTCAAAAAATTTGGCGTTTAAAATGCGTTTCTGTCTTGTTTTTTCTGCCTGCTTCTCTGGTTATGAGTCAAGGACATGATTATCAAGTCTAGAAATGGACCAGGGACCAAATTTGATATGCCAGTCTAGCGCATATGTTTACACTCAACAGTGTTGTAAAGTGCTTTACACCAATTGTTAGTTTGCCCACAAAACATTATGGAGACTTAATTTTTTTCATAAATATTAATCGTAATATCGACAATATCAAAATTACGAATCTGACCAAAATTTTCTTTACACTAGGTGTTTACATGAAGTTTACACTACATATGTATTTATCTCTCGTTTTTGAGCGTTCCAGAAACCTAATTTTTTCCTGAAGTCTAGAAATTTTCAAAGGATCAAATGTGAGAAGTCACGTAGGCGCGTTTTTTTACATCCAACAGTGATGTAAAGTAATTTACACTCATTTTATATGTTTAGCACAGCGAGTGCGAAATTTGTTTCCTCCTCCCTCACAGCAACAACGGCACACACCTGGGAGGTGCGGCTTTTTTAATCGATGGAGAATTAAAAAATTCGATGCCCGTGTTTTTTCCTTTGTTTACACTCAGTACTGACTCAGCAATGAGCGTGTAAACTGTAAAGCAAAAATCAAATAATTTGCGGATGGCCATTTTTAAAATGTTGCCCCCCAGCTGTAGATTACGAATCTGACCTTTAAAAATTTCTTTACAGTCAATGGTTCTTGCACAAAACTGTAAAGGTATACGTGTTTTTACTTCTATGCAGTGTCCTTCAGCTTATCTAACTCAATTTTGGTTTCTGTGCAGTCCAATCGGTTTTATAATGTAGAGGGTTGCAAAATCTCAAAACCGATTTTTTCTTTCTATATAACGCAATATTTCTTGATCTGTGATGGTTTTAATGTAAAGGTATCGAGACGAAAAACGATATCTCTTCAACTACTCCGCTAAGTAGGCGGAACATGCTAACTATGCTTAAAAGGTGCCCTGACCTTAGCGTGACAGATCCCAGTTTATTTTGTTTATATACACCCAATATTGCGGTATTAGCACAAGTGTAAAGTTTACACCATGAAGCTTTTTGCGCCCAGAGCGTCGTAGATGATGATTTTTTAAATGTTCTCCGTAAGGTCAGAATAACGAATCTGACCTTTAAACTTTTCTACAGCCAGTGTTTGTTGAGGTATGAAGAGGTGAACTTTGAATTATATATACATCTATATTCTAATGCCGATAGATAACTCCGTATTGCATATTTTTGATCAGATTTTTCGTATTTCAGAGGTTTTTGACTCGTCTTTAATAAATAATCATTATTATCATCATAAATGCACTATTCTTAAACATCAGTAGAATTTATAAATATCTTTCAAAATAGGATAATCAAGCTGAAATCTGCTGATATGTCGAGTTGGCGCAGTGGTTGACAACTCCGTTCTCGGATGCGATATTAAAAAAAGAATGATGGGTTCGAATCTTCGAATGCTGACTTTTTCATTTTTCAATTCTTTTGACAAAACCATGTACTTCATTTGACTCATATATCTATTCAGGTTCTGCAGATAACACATTTTTGTTTTTTGAAGTTCGCCTCAGTTGTCGAATAGGAGTGTAAAGAGTGAGAAAATCTGGGGCGAAAAGACACATTTTGGCCGAGTTTCTGCCAACAACTCCGGTTATGAGTTTCAGGAAATTTTTTTCTGACAGAAATATACTACTGATCATGGGCTATGTTGTGCTTACCAGCGAACTTTTCTACAATCAATACGCAGTTAGTACCATGGTTTTAAACTTTACACTCTAGTGGATGAGTAAAAAAACAGATTTTTTCCAAGATTTCTCTGCCAAAAGTTGTGGTTAATTGAATAAAATAGAAATAAAGTAACTTCTAATGGCTACACGTCGAAGCAAGCCGCGTTCAAAAATTGTAACATTGAGTTGTTTATGGGGTGTAAACTTCGAAATCTGAGGTGTAAAGTGGGCGAAAAAAGGTTTTTTCGTATTTTGATTGATAAATCGATCAAATATTTTGCGGAACATAAGTTTGGCACATACAAACCTACTACAATCAAAGGGCAACAAACTGGCCCGAACCGAATTTATTTACATTCAATGGGCGTTAGGTTCAGATTTTTAAAGTTTACAATGTGGTGGACAGTGGGAAATACGTGTTTGTACATTTTTTGTTCGCCACTTTCTCTGTTCAAAAGTCGGGCGAGGTCGAATAGGATGAAAATGAAGTAAAATTTTAGTTTTTTTCTACGTAAAATCAGAATTTGGAATCTGACTGTTAGTAGTCTCTACACCTAGTAGTTGTGTAAAGTTTGCACTATTCATTTGTTGTTAATATGTAGTTTATACTACAATTTATTTTAGTACCAAATTTAAGCGTTAGTGTTCCTTATACTTGATATTTGCGTGAAGTTTTTTGAACTTTTGCCGAAAAACTTTGTTTTTAATTTACCAACATCCAATCTTTTCAATTTTCTTAAAGTTTAAAATCTATTACAATTCTCTTCATAATTTAATAATAGGTTTAAACTTTAAGTTTCTCTTGGTTTACAACTCTCGCTTAGCAAGCTCATTTTTCAAAACTTTTTCATAGTGATCAGTTGCGTTTATTGTGGAATTGGTGGACGGCCATTATTTTATCACTCGGCTTAAATAATCCAAGTGACTATCTTTTGATTATTTTCTTTTATCGCAAATTCAAGCACTCCAAATTTCAATTTAAAAATCATAAAAATTATTTCATAATCTTTATGTAAGATGATCTGGCTGGTTGAGAGCTCTTATTTGTTGTTTTCATTGTTCATTGTGCTCGTAGGAACCAGAAAAGAAATATTTTTTCGCCATAGGTATTCTCTGGCGAAAACAAGTTAAGAAAGCTTTTGCGTTAATCATTATTCTGGTACAAAATAGGTCAACTGACCTAGGGCAAAATTCCGGGGCTACTTAATTACTACTGCGTTAGGTTTTTAGGGCATAGCTGCCAATAGCTCCGTAGGTACGGACGAATTTAGGTCCGAGGAGTTTGAGACCGTAGTTATTGAGGGTCGTCTGCTTGAGTCCGGCGTTTCGCCCTAGCAACCTGACCAGCGCTAAGTGTAGCCAGGTACTTAAGTAAGTCCCGTAGATACGTTATATGTCGTTTCCAAGTTAATTTAAATGTGGAACGACCTCTATAACTTACAGGACTGTTTAGAATGTAACATATATTTACTATAGCTAATAAAAAATAGTAAACTTTATACTTCCGACAATCAAGAGCATATCTAACTCAGTTCTACATTCTATGCAGTCTGATTGATTTCAAAAGGTAGACGGTTATAAAATCTAGGGATTCCTTTTTTTGAAAACAATATTTTTTAAATTTAGAGGCAATTAATTTATGTTTAGAACAATATTGTTTGCCGCGTTCTTGGACTGCTGTCATTATTGTGGTATGTTACTGTATGTGTTTGCTGACTGATGCACTCAAATTATGCTAATTTAAATTAGGGCACTAGCAAAGAAAAATGCTCCGATGGAACAAAAAAGATGAATATACTTTGAATTGTGGATTATTAAGGATGCAAAAGGAGGGGACTAGAAAGAATCTACCTAAAGTCGCAAAATTCTGCTAAAAATCACACTTTGTCTAAGCAACGCAAAAAATCGAAGTATATTCTGCGGCCTCTAAAAAGTGTCTTTTTAAATAATCTTCAAATTTTCAGATAATAAACGAAATCTATAATGTTTCCTTTTTTTAAATTGCTGGCAAGTAGCAACACTGACTAGCTTCGTTTCCTGATTGAAAGAAAACTGAGTGGTATTGTATTTAAAGTTGTTTTATTTTGCTATGAGCATTATAGCAAGCAAAGCAGGGGCCGATTGATTAGTGCACACAATCGTTACGGGCATGCTAGTGTACCTATATTTAGTCTGTTTCAAGTCAACTCACGCGTTTCCTACTGTTTTGAACCAACAATTCTTGCAATTGTTTTGGATGCATCGATGTTTGCTATTTCATTCAATTGGCTTAGAAAGACTGTTACTCGGATATCATTTCCCATAGATGCTGCATAGCTAACGTGCTGCTTTTTCAATCATTTTTATGATTAAATATTCATTCTAATGTGTTGACCGCAGAATATACTTCGATTTTTTGTGATGCTTAGAGAAAGAGTGATTTTTAGCAGATTTTGCGACTTTAGGTAGATTCTTCCTAGTCCCCTCCTTTTGCTTCCTTAATAATCCACAATTCCAAGTATATTCATCTTTTGTTCCATTGGAGCATTCTTCTTTGCTAGTCTTATTCTATCTAGTACAAGTCTCCACATTTTTGTTCAAATATCCGAAGGTATGACGTTTAATGTTACATATTTTTTTCGAAGGAGCAAATCACATATGTATTCCTTATTTGTGTTTCGACTAAGTGATAAAAAAGTTAAATTTACCCAAAGTAGGCATTAGACAAAAACATTGACACAGATAGAAATTTCATTAATTCAATGGAAATTTAAAATTGTAATAGTAAAAAGTAATTTCGTTTCATAAAAGTCTTTCATTTTTCTCACCAGTTGTCCCGTTTGAGGTTATAAGCTTGATTAGTGAAACTGAGCCGAATATTGTCGATAAATTATTTTTTATTGCTCCGTATGGATTAAACTACAAAAGTGACTTAGAACCAGTCATATAACAGCTCAGAATCTATGGAGGGCCAGTCGGCCATTTTTAGGAGTAGTGACCTACTATTTTTGGCGATTACCTAAATGGCCCAGAACCTTACCTTTTGTCTAAAAGAGGATAGGATCTGAATTCAATCTTAAGCTGGAGGTGGGTCTACACAAATGGTTTAGGATAAGGATATCCCTCATCTCGCTGTTATCATGTTTAGAAGCCAAGTGGATATACGGTAGAGTATCAATTCTGACGTATTAGTTTACAACACTTCCGTAAACGCTTAGAATTTGTTAGAGAAACCTCTCGGATAAATCAATGGGATTGTAAAGAAATCACAGCGCTTTACCAATGCGTTAAGAGCATAGGTAGGAGGCTCTAAAGTTCTGGGGGTGCAAGATTTTTTTCAAAGGTCAAAAATAACCCTAAAAATGGTGGTACGCCGAAAAAACATCATTTTTTAACGTTTCTCATCGGGCACTATCTATTGGCATCAAAAAATTGCGAAAAAAACAAAAAAATTAAAAAAAATGAATTCTAGGGAAGTATTTTGATTTCTGGGGTATTTTGTTTTCCGGGGGGGGGGGCATGCCCCCAAGCCCCACGCCCAGGAATTGTTAAGAGATTGTGTCCAGCCATATTTTCGACCAAACGTGACCTCGAAAAGTGGAATAAATGCTAAAATAGCGTAAAACCAACGTTAATCCACGGTTTCTAGAAAACTTCAAGCTTAACTAGCATGATTTTTTTGATTTCATTTTTGTACGCAATTTCGCCCTATTTTGCTGATAAAACTTGCTTTTTCATTCTAGTCCTAGACGATAAACCTCCTCTCACGTTCAGATATGAATATTCCAATTAAATTGAGTTATTTCATTAATCAATCCTTTTTTGCTTTATCAAAGGTGTTTTCTTATTTTATTCCGTTATTTTATCTAGAATTCATTACCGCATACGAAGAGTCATTTTTTATCCAGTGCATGCATATGCAAAATGACGTCTCACTTTGACTGTAACCGACTTTATACACATCGGAATCGTACTTGTCAGCTGTTAACAATCGTTGCACTTCTTCTACCGTCACACATTTGTTTAGGTAGGGAAGGTGACATTCTAAGGAAAGAAAAATTCTTAATACAGATTTCATGTTTATAATTGATCCGATTTTCATATTTCAATTGAATTCAACTTTTGCA